>VZRE01015337.1:0-129602 GCA_013396775.1 Cephalopterus ornatus
AAGAAAGATATTAAGCTATTGGAAAGCATTCAGAGGAGGGCAACAAAGATGGTTGAGGGGCCTGGAGGGGAAGCCATATGAGGAGCAGTTGAGATCACTCCATTTGTTCATCCTGGAGGAGACTGAGGGGAGACCTCATTGCAGTCTACAGCTTCCTTGTGAGGGGAAGAGGAGGGGCAGACACTGATCTCTTCTCTGTGGTGACTAGTGACAGGACTCAAGGGAATGGCCTGAAGTTGTGTCAGGGGAGATTTAGTTTGGATATTAGGAAAAGCTTCTTCACCCAGCGGGTGGCTGGGCACTGGAACAGGCTCCCCAGGGAAGTGGTCACAGCACCAAGCATGTCAGAGTTCAAGAAGCATTTGGATGATATTCTCAGGCACGTGATGTGACTCTTGGGGATAGTCGTGTGGAGGGCTAAGAGTTGGACTTGATGATTCTTGTGGGTCCTTTCCAACTCAGCATGTTCTGTGATTCTGTGATGTCATGGTTTAGGAATGGTCCAATTTAGTGCTCCCACTAAAATCAGACAGTTGCTTGTTCCCCCCTCGCCCTCCAGTTGGAGGCACAAAAGACAAAGGTCATGGGTTGAGATAAGTACAATTTAATGGAAACCGCAAAGAGATAAGAAAACACAAATTATAGCAACAATATTAGTAACAAAAGATATAAGACAAAGGGGCAATTTCCACAGAAAAGCCCATGACAAAAAACAAATATCGATTGGCTCTCCCCACCACATTTTCTCAACCAGGAGGAATCCCCTCTCCCCAGAAGAGAGTCCCTTTCCCCCACCTCGGCAATGACCTGAGGTGGTATAGAATAACCTCTAGGTCCTAGACGTGCCCCATCGCGGCTTCTGCAAAAATTAATCCTGTTCTGGCCAGAATCAGGACAATTCAAAAACTGAAAATTAAAATGAAAGAAAAGAGTAGATATGATCCCACTACTGTTTGTATGTTATGGGTTTATATGTATGTTATTCTAGATTTATCTATTTCCCTGGAATTTTTACTTATCTTTGGAGGAAAACCGAACTGATATTCCATATGCAGTACACTGAGAGGATGTTAAAATGAAGGACCGTAGGCGAAGAGAAATCAAGCTAAAATTAGCGAACATACTCTCTTCATCTTGAGGACCTGAGTCTAAAAACTCATCATGCAGTTTACAAATGTGGCCCTCTAGCAAGTAGGATGTGCCACCAGAAAATCTGTAGGGTCCTGCATACCTGTTTGTGTGTGGTTGGTGGCTTAATGTGCCAAATATATAGCTTAAAAGAGTAACAAAAAGACATTGATGTGACAGCCTTATGCACAGGAATCAAGCAAATCTAAACTCACATTGTGCTCTTGGATGTTCCAGAATTGAGATTTTGGATGAAGAACGTTTAGTATTTATAACCATGGTGCCCTTGTAGCTGATCCCTGAATATAGGGAGAAATGCAGCTAGATATTCTCTACATCTCTTGCTGTTTCTTCCTACTCCTGGAAAAGAGAGTTTAAATTTTGTGGATGCACTATTTGAAGAAAATGGCAAATAATGGACAGAATTGGCAGCTAATAATTTTTTTATATTTCTTTGATCTCCTGAAGATTTTTGCTGGATTCCACTCTGGTGAAGAGACTTCCTTCCGATTTTACCATGACATAAAATCCCAGGATGGTTTTACTTCCTTTTGTTTACTTAGAACATAAATTTGTGGCAGAATGGATGCCACACAGTGGCCATTTATGATGAAAAATAAAATCTGTGGTGTGGAGACTTCCTCCTACACAAAAAGGCAGCATCCTTATTATCAGTGGAAGTTTCAATCCAACTGGGACTGTACATATATGTCTTGCATAAATGCATCAGTTATACAGATAGATTGCTGCTACAGCATGGGATGGGGCTGCGGTCTTGTTCTGTAGCTGCATGGGGGATTTAAAAGGTCCTTTCCTACTGCCTTTAAACACTATGCAGCCTGAGAATGACTGACCTCTATTTCAGTGCAGCTAATCAGTTACCAACTCAGGTATGTTTTCTTCTGCTGAAACCCTTGCCTTGCTCTTTCCTCTCTATAATTATGGAGACTTCTTTCTGTATAATCTAGAGGAAATGTCATTCCAACATGAAAACCTTCATTGTGGAGTCTGGAAATCATGCAGCAGTTTAGAAGTTTGAAGTTTAGAAAATAACACATTTACATTTAAATGAAGTGTTAAAATAATAGGCTGCTGCTGAAGTTCAAAGCTGAGGATGTAAATTTTTTACAAAGGGCACTTTGCATCTTCAAAGAAAGAATCATGGGCTTTTGAAACCCCTAAGTTAAATCTTGCAACCTGTGCCAATCCAGTAAACATAAATCAAAAGAGCTATGAGTAGAATTACAGGGACTCCATAACAGGCTATGCAATAATTGCCTGGAATGAGAGCATCTGAAAAGAAAGGTCTCTTAGGCTTAGTTTACTCATTCTTTCAAAATAAGCCTATTTAACACTTGGTTGACCAGGGAAGCCTCAGTCAGATCTGAGGCATTTGTCTCAGCATGAAGAGAGAGCCATTATCCTTCCAGCAGCTAATGCCTCTAAAGAACCATAGGAAATGATTCAGCCCTTATTGCTGTCAGATCTCATATACCAGAGAAGAAATATGAACGTTACAAACAATATTTTGTCCTGTTTTCCTAAAGATCACTTAAGTGCCTGCTTCTTCTTTTTCTAGTGCTTCACGCTGTAGATGAAGAGGTGTATCAGCATGTCTAAAGGCAAAAGAAACCAGACATTAGGTATGAGGTGATAAAAAACCTGCCTGCCAAGTGTTTTCTTTTAAGAGATACTCAAAAATAAATTTTCTTCACTTTTAAATACTTTATGTTGCAGTTTAGCCAACTAACACTGTGAGGACACTGCTTAAATGCAACAGACAAGTGAGCTATCAGCCGCTTGGAAACTAGGAATGTTTTAACTACTTGTGGCCTAACGAGAGAAGATTATGCTTACTTGCTTACCCTCCAAAAGGACACACACACGTCTTATAATACAGAAATCTTAAAGGAATAATGAATTTCTAAATACAAAAAAGCCTTAAAAAATTTAAGGGCCATACTGTTAACACATATGCTGATTTTTAAAATATAAATAGACAGTGATGGGGGAAGAATAAAACGAACGTCTCTTTTTTATCTTCATGACTCTAAATGTTCTTCGATGTCTTTGTGCTTCCAGCAGGGAAAAAAAGATTCTTTTCATGTGCTTTTGGTGAGCACATGAGGGGAGAGTATATCAGGATGAAAAGGTCATGGAATGAACACCTTGTTGTAACAAAGCCCCAGCCCTCTGAGGTGACATAGGGGAGGGGGCATAGAACGAATGTATCAGTAGCACATCAAAGAGTTTCAAATAACACCATTTTTCATTCATAGCATTGTGTTTAATCCCTGCATTGTTTTTGTGTAGGAAAAGTTAAGATGATGGCATAAGTTGTTCAGCAAGCCAAGTGTATATTTTGGAAAAATAGGTGGAGACCAAGACGGAGCATGAAACTCCAGAATCTGTAAACTTTTTTCCCAAAGAAATGGTACTTGAGGCCACCTACTTCCTTGTATGTAATGCATTTCAAAGATGGTCCCTATTATATAGGGCATTATCATTGTGTTCTAGGGTTTTTTTTGGTGTTGGTTTTTTTTTTATTGTTCTCCACGTAAACTCCATATGCAGAAGGTGCTTTAATACAGATGACTTGAATGCCCTGTCAATTCACAATCTACACCAGAAAGGGCTGTTAGGGCCATTGTGTTCACTTTTTCTGTGTCCAGCCCAAGAGTATCCAGATCAATCACTGCAGTAGCTTTTTGAGAGTTCATATCTACAAATTGAACAAAATACTCTAAAATACTAAATATCTGCTTGAAATTTAGCAGCAGAACAGGCTTTCATGGTGTTGCAGTGACACTCAATGTAAGATTAGTGCCACTTTAGGGCAAAGGGAAAAAATCTTTTGATTCACTGTGTTTAATGATATGTTGCTTGAAATTCCCAAGTCCTGCTGTACTATTGTGTAAAGTGCTTAGACTAAGACTCATTAAACCCTTGCAGGAATCTAGTCCCATGAACACAAAATTTGCATTAATTTCCAGTGACGTAGCAGTTGAAATATGACAAAAAGGCCGCAGTTGATTAAAGACGGAATTAGGGCTTTCTATTTGAAAAACATTAGGATCACTAGTTCTTGGCTTTGTGGATTATCATTTATAAACTAAGGCATATGGGATTGGTGAATACATTACAATATGGAAAATCTAGCTTATATATTGAAAATTATATTTATTACATATACTTCATATAAATATTTCTGATTCATTGCCTTTTAAACAAAGCGAATGATGAAGGAAATAGAAAATAGGTTTGCAGTAGTTACTCTGGCTAAGTGCAGCTTTTGACAAGGATGCTTTAACATTAAGCAGCACATAACTGCTTGAATCAGACTGCTGAAGTGGACTTTCAGTGAAGTTCTGCTTGAGAGTAGTGAAAAGTGCAGAATATGATAACATTTCCCATGTCAAAAATATCCTTTAGAAGTCCCTAGATTGCTACTGAAATATAAGAGGAAAAACTCCCAAAGCCTGTTCTTTCTTTTTGATTGATCAATTCCTTCACAAAATATTTCCTCCTCAAGTTGCCCTAGCATTTCATCAAAATGTCATTGTCAAGGAATTTTAGATGGCTTGCCAATAAAGTCTGTCTCCCACTGGGCTGTGCACTTAGTTTAAATCATCAAGATTAACCTGCGCCAGCTAAACTTAAGTCACACAAAATAGCACCTACTTCTCCCAGCCACAACAGCAGGCTGCCGCAAATGAGATAGAAAGGGAAAGGCTGCTTCAGGCTCTGGAGCACAGAGATTGGAATTGAATCCGTGTGGTAATCTCCTTGACACAGCACAAAAAGTCCTGGAGCAACCAAGGTGAAGGCCAACAAGGATGGTACCTATGAATAACTTGGTATTAAAGGAAGGGTAAAAACAATGGGTGCCCACTTTTCAGTGGGGCAGGGAACCTTGTGAGAAGCAACAAGGAAAAAACTGAAGCACTCAGTGCATTTTTTGTCTCAGTTTTCACTTGGAAGGCTTGTCCTCAGGGGTTCCTGGTCCCTGAGTCTTCTAGCAGAATGTGTGGGAGCAAACCAGTACCCACAGCAGAGGAAGAAAGGGTTAGGGATCATTTAAGCCTCTTGTGCATACACGAGTCCATAGGACCAGATGGGATACATCAAAGGGTATTGTGGAAGCTTGATAATGACATTGTGATGACACACTGCATCATTTTAGAAATGACATGACAACTGGAGAGGCTCCTCATAACTGGAAAAAGGCAAATGACACATCATTTTTAAGAAGGGCAAGAAGAGATTCAGGAGGCTGCAGGCTAGTCTGTCTCACCTCAGTCTCTAGGAAGGTGATGAGGCAAATCCACTCAGAATTAATTTCTAAACTCACAAATAGACCAGAAGGTGATGAAGAGCAGCCAGCACAGGTTTATCATAGATCATAGAATGGTTTGGGTTGGAAGGGGACCTTGAAGATCATCTAGTTCAAACTCCCCTGCTGTGGGCAGGAACACCTTCCACTAGACCAGCTGGCTCAAAGCCCAATCTAACCTGGCCTTGAACACTTCCAGGGATGGGGCATCCAAGCTTCCCTGGGCAACCTGTACCAGTGCCTCACCACCCCCACAGTAAAGAATTTTTTCGTAATATCTAATCTAAACTTACTGTCTTTCAATTTGAACCTATTCCCCCTTGTCCTGTCACTACCTGCCCTTGTAAATACTCTTGACCCATCTTTTCTGTAAGTTCCCTTCAGGTACTAGAGGGGTGCAATTAGGTCACCCCTAAGCCTTCTCTTTTCCCACCTTTACCTCTTTTTCCAGATTTACCAAAGGGAAATCGTACCTGACCTTCCTCCCTTTTTTCTATGATGAGGTGATGAGTGCTGTGGCCAAGGGAGAGCAAGTGGATGTTTTATACCTTGATTTTAATGAGATCTTTGAACCAATGTCGCATAGTCTCCTTATCACTAAATTTGGAAGATAAGGGCTGTGTAAGAGAGCAAGATGGTGGGTGGGGAGTTTGCTCAGCTGGTGGACCTGAAGAGCTGTGGTTAGTGATGCAAAGTCCAGCTAATGGTCAGTGGGGTCCCTCAAGGGTCAATAATGGGACCAATCCTACTTGAAGTCTTCCATAACAACCCAGATAATGGGACAAAGTGCATCCTTAGCAAGTTTTTGGACAACACCAAATTGGAGAAAGCATCCTGAAGGCTACTCAGAGGGACCTTCCCAAGCTGAAAAAATGGGTTGTGAGGAGCACCATGAAGTTCAGTAGGAGCATGATATTGCATGTAGGATGCAATAACGTAAAACTACAGGCTGGGGTTCAGCCATCTTGGAAGCAGGTTTAGATAAAAGGTCATGGGGATCCTTTGCAGACAAGAAGCTGACCATGAGCCCGCAGCATGTGCTTGCAGCAGAGGGCTACATTAGGAAAAGGGTCACCAGCAGGGCAAGGGAAGTGATCCTTCTACTTTGTTCAGAGATTTTAAGACCACATCTAGAATACTGTATCCTGGTTTGGACTTTGAAGTGCAAGATAGGTACTGATATACCGGAGTGAGTTCAGCAGAGGCCACCATGCTGGCAAAGGATATGGAGCACAGGCCACATGAGGAAAGGCTGAAGAAATGGGATTTATTCAGCCTGGATAAGAGAGTCTGAAGGGCAGGCTGTACTGCAGTCCACAACTAGCTGATCAGAGGATGATAGAGCTAGTCTTCTTGAGTGATAGGATGGGAGGCAATGGGAGCAAGTTGCAACATGGAAGATTTCAAATAGATATTAGAAGAAAAAAATACACCACACAAATGATCAAATACTGATGCAGGATGTCCAGGGAGGTTGTGTAATCTCCAGCCTTGGAGGTGTTCAAAATTGACTGGGCATGGACCTCAATAACTTGATCTGTTCAGATCTATTTTGAGCAGGGGATTGGACAGTTTGACTTCTGGAGGGCCCTCCCAACCTAAGACATGATGCTGGATTCTGACAGTATTATTGATATTGTGAGAGAAAATTACATCTACTCATACACTCATTGCCACACAGATGTGAACATTTCAAGCCAGAGGTAGTCTTTATTTTAAAGTCTCTTAAAAATGGGTTTGAGGTGGTTTTTTTTTCCCTATTTGGTATGAACTACTCAAAACTAGAAAAAGTACTGAAATTGAAAGCAAGAGGCTGTGAGAGAGTCAGTTCTTTCTGGAAAAAACTTCCTTGACAGTTGTAGAGACTGTTTAAGACTCCTCAGTCATGTAAGCAAATTGTTCTCCTTAAGGCTAGGGGAAACAAGGCTGGACCAAGCTGCTTCTGGTGTGAAAAAGAGGAAAAAAAGCAGCATGAGAAAGAGGTACTAATGCAGTGAAAAGAGGTACTAATGCAGAGTCAAAAAATAGAGTCCTGGAAGTGTGCTGTCAGCAGAGGATTAGGAGGGGACAGTGATAGTCTCTACTAGAGGAACCACATTTCTGTTAGCAATAGTTGTGATCTTATCCTCCCATAAACCATCCTGGACAGCACCAGGATTTCCAGAGTGCTTTCTTGTCCTGGCATATTTCTACACTTGTTCTGTGTGCACAGTAATCAGGCAAGCTCTGTTTTGTGGGCTAAATAAGAAGCATTTAAATTCATCATTGTGCAGTCTTCCACATTTTGCCCTCATGCTATCCTGTGTGTGTCATCAGTGTCTTACGGGGACTTCAGAAAATCAGAAATTGTGAATTGTGCATTTCTAGAGGTGCGCATCTTTTGTCATGGAACAGGACTGTGTAATTTAATTTTTGCAAAGCCTTTTGGATTTTTGTTCCCAGGATGAAAAGATTACATTTACACTAAATACGTGCAAACAGGTTATTTGCCATGAGCAATGTAAAAGTATCGTCACATGAACTGCTTTCACAGGCTATTGTTTTCTTTTATTTTTTTTTCCTTCTTAGGACAAAACCTAACTGTTCATTAGTTTGTAAATAAAACATAGCTAGCGTCAACAAACCTTACTTATAATTGCCTACACTATCAGTTGGCATGCATTTAGTTGATTTTATCACATGACCATAGGTAAAGGGAACCTCAGTAGGTTTACAGAAGAGTAAAATGAGTTGGTATGTATTTCAGACATAAAATACGATTTTTTTAAATGCTGTTATTGTGGCCAGCTGTTCTTTATTCTGCCAAAGAAGAATTCTTCCTTTATACAGCAATTTCAAGGCTTTGTTCTAAAGCCACTGAACTATTTTGAATTATGCCTGCCCGATTCCACTCACTTTTGTGAGTGAACCTCAATGAAAGATACTCCATAGGACCTTCTGAACTATCCAAAAGGACCAAACCCCCCAGAGCTGAACACAAGAGTCTCTACAGTTAGTGAATGTGACAGTCCCACCTCTGTGACTGGGTCCAGTGGGTCTCACAGTGCATCATGTTCTTTGTTGGTTCAGCCTCCAACTCCAACTTGTTAAATAAGGAGTATCCATTTTTTGACAATGGATTTAATGTTCTTAACCCAGAGTAATATTATGCCACAAAAATATTTCTAAATATAGACTGAAAAAATAATCCTATTAGTCAGCTGGAGGTGTTACTAATAAGACAATGAACAGGAATCAATTGTGTGTTCTGCAGCTAACATTCATAGTGGTCTCATTACACACTCATAACTTGAGGTAAAATATTGATTTATTATCATAGACCAGGTGTGCAAGATCCAGTTAAAATAGCAACATATTCAGATGACTGAAAATAAATTGTCTTCCACATTTTCCATTAAATCTGTAAACATATTTTAGTGCAACAAATTGTTCAGATGATCAAAATTGTGTTATATACATATTAAGAAATATATACAATCTTCCATATATATTTATTCATTGGCACATTCCCAGACTTGTGCAGTTCATTAAAATACAATTGGGAAATAAAAGCAATAATTTTTATCTAAATATGTTCTTAAAGGAAGAAGTGGAGAGACAGAAGTGCATTTCTGTCCCCGAGAATGAACCGGGGAGAATTATTCTATTCAGTCAATAATTTAGTAAGAAAAGCTGATCTCATGAAAGTCAACAGTAATAGGACTGTTCTTCCTTGAGAGTGAAATTTCACTTGCACAGAGTGACAGGATAAGGCTAATGCATTGTTTCAGTCTCATTTAGACTTTAGCACACCTCCACTTCTTTCTTTACTGAAACAGAATTTACAAGTGGTCTTCAAGGGTATGATTGCAAGGGTAAGATTTTTTCTAATCAGAATTCTATTGTAAGAACAATTCTAGGAGACATTTATTTCTTTTAATGAACAGAAAATGCAGCAATTTTAATCAAGATAACATTAATTTTCTGGAAACAGACTTTGTCCCTGAGGTCCTAGTTTTTCTTTCTCTAGTCACCTTATGCAGAACACAGGATCTACCTGACTTTTTTTCCTCCTTTTTCTTAAAGTGTTTATGCTTGATATGCTGGTGCAAATACTTTTATTCAAGAAAAATAATTTTTTAAAAGATGCATAAATCTGTTCAGAGCTGATACATTCTTCCTGACAATACTTTCCAATCACACTATAACCGTATTACCTATCTTGATGGTGCATTTATAATTTTTTTCTTCACACATGAATTGAGGGAAAATGGATTTTGAGTTTAAAGTAAAAAAGGGAAAAAATTAATTTAGGGCTTCTGGTGTAGGTAGGAGTATATGTTACTACATGAAGAGTTTTCACCATGCAAGAGCTGCATTTAGCCATCTAAATTAATATAATTTTTGTGCATTTGATTGACTTCCATGAAAATTTAAATTTTATGGATTTCATTGATTTCCAGGTCAACTCAAATGCAATGCTTTATACCAATACATGATATAAAACTTACTTTAACCAGCATGAGTTATTGCCCATACATCAGGACTCAACAAGTAGCAGTACCTGTCAAATTAATAGCTCCATTGGCTTTGCAGACACCATGCAGTTTAGGGTCCCATTCAGGAAATGCTGTGGTGGTAGAATCCACTCCTAATAATTTAGCACAGTTGAAAAAATGTTCTATCATTTGTGAGGAAGGATCAAATTTTGGAACACTTCTTTCTTTCAACAATGCATAACTGTGTTCCAGTACTGTATTCAGGTCTGGGGTTCCCAGCAAAAGAAAGAAATGGACCTCTTGGGGCAAGTCCAGAGGGGGCCACAAAAATGATCAGGGGTCTGGAGCACCTTTGCTACGAGGACAGGCTGAGAGAGCTGGGGTTGTTCAGCCTGGAGAAAAGAAGCCTTCAGAGAGACCTTAGAGCTCCTTCCAATACCTTAAGGGAGCTTATAAGAAAGATGCAGGCAGACTTCACAGGGGCATGTAATGACAGGACAAGGGGTAATGGCTTTAAACAGAAAGAGAGTGGATTTAGATTAGATATTAGGGAGAAATTCTTAACTGTGAGGGTGGTGAGGCACTGGAACAGGTTGCCCAGAGAAGTTACAGGTGCCCCATCCCTGGGAGCGTTCAAAGCCACGTTGGAAGGGGCTCTGAGCAACCTGGTCTAGTGGAAGGTGTCCCTGTCCATAACAGGAGGGTTGGAATTAGATGATTTTAGGGTCCCTTTCCAACCCAAACAATTCTATGGATCTTGATTCTATTCAATTATGTGTGTAAGCTTCATTTAGGATAGTTGATGAGATACCAGTACAAGGATTCTTAAAGTGATCTTTAATTTTTAAAAAGCAGAGATAATTTGTAAAATGACTTCATAAAAATTTCAAGCCTTCTCCTCATGAGTATGGAGAATGATAGCTCACTTTTACAGCCAAACAAGTGGTTCCCACATTTATTTTATGGAGCTAAACCAACGATTTTTGGATTCTGTTCTGGGCTCTGTTCTGCCTCATGCCAGCAAGTGATAAACCAAGGTCAATAGATTTACTTCTAACATTAGTTCATCTCTAAGTCAGTCAACAATTTTTGACTTTCAAGTCACAATATTGAGTATTCAGAGAAATCAGTGAAAGGAGGATTGTCAGTTAATCAAACTTAAGGTCCTTTCCCACAAAGGACCTTTCCTGGTCCTTTCCCAGACTCTTGAAACTCCTTATTTACTCGGGGGGAAATTTCCCATGTAGACATGCATGTATGTTAATTTTTTTTCGGTGCCTTGGTGTGGAAGTCATGAAGAAAGACAATACATATCAAAACTGTGTCAGACTTACAAAATTATGTTTCAGGTAGAACCTACGTATTAATGACTGCTATTTTTAGCCAAAATATTTCTATTATGTACCACCAGGTTATATTTGTCCCATCTCTTTATTACCTCTATTCACAAATGTGTCTGCTTCTTATGAGGCTACTACTGTCTGAGCCCTACTGTACCTGACTTCTGACTATCTGAAGAAAGCAGCTAAAAGAATAATCAAATTTGTTACTTTGCTGTACTTTACATAGGCTTTTGGAAAGCAGATAAAACATTTAAAATACTGTGGTTATTTGATATTTTTCTATAAGTAAAGCAACATAAGAGCGATGTTCAATATATCTTTTATGGCTTCAGAAGAAGTATATTTGCTGTACAAGTTAATATTACTGCAGAAATATTTTTTATAATAGCTAGGTCAGGAAACCCAAACTGTAATGTCATAGAAACCTGAATTCCTCATTTTACCATTTCAGTACCTGACATGGATTTACCAGAGACCTAACTTTTCTCCCCTGAACAGCACTACTAAGAATAATGTGCATTTCAGGCCTAATGATAAAATAACTTCACATTGATTGTGTGTTTGCACACAGATCCCTAATCTGATTTAGAGATAATACAGCCACATTGTGTAAATTACTATGATACTGTGAAGTATAACCCAGATTGTAATCTGATCTGCACAGTCACTGTTACCTGGAAACGAAAAAATCCAGTTTGAATTCAAGATGAGTTTGAAAATAAAATGGAAAAGCATCCTTTTATTTTATGGACTGTGCAAGTATGAACTGTAGGTACACTATTTATGAGATTAAGGTCACCTGTCTTTGCCTGAAACGTGTCTATGTGAGCTGCCTGATCTCAGTTACAGTCAATGAAGGTACATTCAATGAGTTCTGTTCCCCTTATCAATAAAGATATCTGTTTCAAGATAAAGTGAATAATTTCCTAGAACTCTATGGACTACAGTGGGAATTTAGATAATGGATCCTGTGCAAACATCTACACCAAAGTCACCCCAAATGAGGCAAAATAAATCCCTGTCTAGCTATCCAAAATGAGGCGTTTGAACTAGTAATCAAAGCTCCTTCTGAAGTCAGTGAAAGGAAACCAGCACCTTCACAAAGCAATTAATCTCATCCTTGGATGTGTGTTTATCATTACAGATGGAAAGAAACATATCTCCACTATAGGGAACCTTCAAAGTTGTCTTAGATTAGACACCAGCAGAGGGTTTTGTTCAAGATTAGATGTAGACATGTGAATCAAGTATCTCTACTACCATTATAGCCAAAAGAGCTGCTTCTTTCGGCCTACCATCTCTTGAGATGATCTAGGACGTCTTACCTAGTGGCTGGTTGTCAGTCCAGATGATCACAGATCATATTTTCCAGCCTGTTGCAAATGTGTAAGGTGTACTAAAGTGCCACAGAACATTGGATGTATATAAATAAATAAAGTTCAATGAAAATTCAATCCTTTCTAAGAGATGAATATTGTGTGAAGTAAATCAGTAAGAAATCAACCATTTGTATTGTATTATCTACCATAAAATTGACCACAAAAGATGAGCAGAGTAAATGCACTGCATTCCCAATCTCAGTGTGTGTAAACATGAAAAACCCGTGAGAGAAGTCTCTAATGTAAATATTTGCTTTTACACAAATACTATTCTCTCCAGTTTACAAGTTTGTTTCAAAGATACCACTACTGTCATCAGTACAAGCACAGAAATGCAGAGTCAGAAGAAAGGGAAATAGCACTCCACATCCTTGATGAGCTGCTGTACCCATAGACAAGTACCTTCACTATACCTTCCAAGAAATGAATCCTGATACTCTATGAAGAATGCAAAACTCCCACTGAAGTAAAAAATACCTCATTCATGTGTCTGGAAGCAGGATTCATCTCTGAGAACTAAAACAGCTTGCACCCACCTGCTGCTTTAGTTCTGAAACATGTTTTCAATTGATACCTTGTATAAATCACAAATCGAGAGCAATGTGCTTTACCAAGAAGACAGTATTCCAGTCACAAAGTGTTATCCAAATGGAATCCTCCCCCAAAAGTAAGCAAGAATGACCAGAACATTGCAACTATATTCTTGGTTTTCTCCATGTCAAACTCTTGCATTGACTATGACATAGTTACAAGGTATCAGTTTTCATTTGGTTATTGTTGTTTAGAGCAGGAGAAGGCTTGCTTTTCTGGCCATCTGTCCCTCCTTTGGATGTGTCCTGGAAGAAAAGTCTTGGCATCCACAGTGACATTAAAATTCGTTTGTATTCATTCCGAAAATTCTGGTTAAGAAGTCCGTATATAATTGCATTAAGGCAGCTGTTGAAATAGGCCATTAGGTAGCTTATAATGAATAACCATTCAGGAACTTTTGGTGCCATTTCTGTAGGATCAATGGCTACAGCCAATCCAATGAAGTTAAGTGGTGCCCAGCAAAAGGCAAAAATCACAAAAACCACAAACATAGTAAGAAAGTTTCTGAAATCACTTGGCTTCAGTCTTGGTTTTATTTCTGACTTGACTCGTCTTCTGACTTGAAGCACTAAAACCCAAATACGAAGGTAGCAGAAGCTCACAATGGTGATAGGGACAATGAAGTGAATTACCACAACAGCTATTGTATAGTAGGAGCTTGCAGTCTGGACAAACGTGCATGAATAGATGCGTGGATCATACTTTAAAGAGCCAACAAAAAAATTTGGCACAGTTGCAATTACTGTTAATATCCAGACTAAGGAGACATACAGCATCGTGTTCCAACAGCTGTACACTTTGTCATAGGCAAAGCTATGACATATATAGCAATATCGGTTTATTGCAATTGCAGTGATGTTGAAAATGGAGCCTATTACACTCAGTCCCATCACAAAGCCACTCGCTTTACAGTGCATTTCGCCCAGCGTCCATCCATTGTGGAAAATAGCTAAGAGCACCAGTGGATATGGATACAAGGCCACCACCAGATCAGCCAAAGCTAGGCTCACCACAAATGCATTACCTGGGGGAAAAGAAAAATACATAGGCGTAAGTATGAAAGCAAACATAGTTGTGAAAAAGAAGAGAATATGTTACATTATTTTAGATATCTGCAGTGCTCAATTATTGATGATGTTAACAAGCAGTGGGTATATAGGATCAATAGGGAAATAATTTCACAATTCAGCTTAGAACACCATGGAAATATCTGCAGCAACATGATGTTTCAAATCTGTTGCTGACTAGTTTGTATGCTCCTTGCTATTTTTATCTTTAGTAAACATGACCATCAGTGAGACATTACATAAGCATATGTTGAATTGTTTCAGTGTAGCTAACTCCGCAGCTGGATTGAATAAGATGAAAAGGAAAAAAAGTCTAAATTTTGCCGGGTAAGCAAACCATTATGCCATTCTAACCTATCACTGAAATACTAACAGGCTTGACAAGTATCAAGGAGGACAAAGGAAGACTAGGTCTATAGGGATTAGGAGGATGTGCTGGTGTATGTGTACTCTAAATTGCTACACAATATTCTGTAGTATAGCTATTATCTGCATGAATGGCCTACCCATACTGCAGTTATTTTCCCATTGGATTGACTGAGGAAGAGTTAAGTGCCTTTACCACCCTCTGTGAAAAGGCATGTTTAATTATACAAATGAAAAATGCATGCATGCAAGAGAAAGTATTCAAATTCGTGGAAGGAGTCTTTAGAACCTTTTCTGCTGATGACATTTAAAAAAATCTTAGTGGTATGGTTGAGTCATACTGTCTCTCTTTAAACAATGTCCTTTTCATCAGTTTGAAATTTCTGAGCATTGCATCTAAGGATATTTTGATAAAATAGTGAAATAGTAAACTATATTCCTGAAAAATTAAATGCAAAATTATTCTTTAAGAACTTTACTCTAGAAGATAGAGGCAATAACTTCAGATTCTTGGCATTTAGGTAGCATAAAATATATTTCTGGTTTGCATACTCATTTTTTTTTCTGAAAGTCCCTCACAGCATGAACAGATATGCAGAAGACCCAAGTAATTATTAAAATTGTGCATGGAACATAATGATTTTTTGAAAAGAGCAGTTAGATGCTCATTTCTACAAACCCCAAGCTTTCTAGTCCTTATCTAGCAAAGCAGTTCTCCATTTCATTTTAAGAATGTCATTATAGATGAAAGTCATAAAAGCAACAACCATGCAACAACCAATAAACTGATCGCAAAATGACAGAATTTTGTCTCTACTCTGTTTGCACCATCTGCTTTACGTTACTGAATTAAGGAGTGGGGAGCTCTCTTTCTCCCATGCACTATAGGGGACAACTGTAATCATCAGAATTTGCACCACAGCTAGTGAACTTAACGGAAAGCAGGATTATCCATCTGTACCTACAAAACATGACTCGTCTCAAGAGTGGTGTACAACATGTTTTAGATGGTTCCTTGTTATGTATTTAGTATCTTGGTTTATATATTTTAGAAAGCTCCACAAGTGTTTTCATAGCTATAGTTTTATGATCTGTGAGGAAAGATTGAAAAACTAGGGAGATAACTGAGCAGAACATAACTTCAGGTAAACAGAGCAGGAAGGATATAACCTATTCCCATGATTGCTGTCAATATAAACAAGCTTCAGTCACAACAGGGAAGTTTCAAAATAGACACTGAGGAAAAAAATTCAATGGCAAGACGAAGTAAGTGCGGGAACACCTCGCTTTGAGTCTGCCAGTGAAGGTTGTAAGAAAACGTTAAATAAGCATTTGTCAGTACTGGCCTACATAAAGCTGATCTCTGTTCTGAGTATAGGAAGAATGAGATGACTGTGAAGGCCTCTTCCAGCCGTATGGTAAATAGGATAAAAGACAAAACTAACAGAAGTGCAGGGTCTTCTTTATTATTATAATGTATCTACATCATGGCAACAAGAATTTCTCTTACATTTTTTCATCAATTTATCTGACATTGGAAGATAGAGAAGAAGGAAGAGAAGGAAGGAGGGAGGGGAAAATATTTTTTTAAATGTTTTAGAATGCCTTTTGGAGAAAAAAAGAATTTAGTCTGGGGTATGTGCAAAGATTAATCTAAACTCTAAGGCCTTCCAGCATCAGCTTATATCTAAAATATAATTGTTCCGTTGAAAAAGAGAGGGCATTCAGCTCTTTCAACCATATTAGGAAATTTACTGTAAAGTACATTTAACAAGATATTTTCAAGATTTTGTGTGCAATTTAGGACATAGCTGAAAATTCCAGGTGCAATGAATAAATACAGTTAGCAATGAACTTGTCAAAACCATAATATACTAGTTTACAACCCAGAAGAAAAATGGTCAAATATCTATAAAGACTTCAGGTGATTTGTCACTTTTATGGCTGTTTACAGAGTTGAGCGTTCACACCGTGCACTGCAAAGTAAGGTCCAATGATATTTTTCTGTCTTTGTGGCTGACTGCAGAATTAAGTTGAATGTTACATTACTCCAATGAATAGTCTACAAAAGTAGAGAGAAACTTCTAATTCATAAAACATAAGTAACATATTGAGAAATCAAAGGTCTTAGATGTCCTTTAGGTGCCTGGAGAAAGTAAATGCTCCTTGATACACATAAGTCACAACTTTTGGAGTGGCCTAAATTACATTCATAAGATAACTAAAGAGGTAACTTTTTGCTGCTTGTAACAAAATAGAAAGCACAGACAGTTCATCTAGTTGGAATTATTATCATAACTTGTGGAATTTAGCTGATGGACTTTGTTCCTAGATTTCAGTTTCGTAAGAGAGAGAATTACATTCATTTATAGGAAATGTTTTTTCACTGGAATGGAAAGACCCGTAATTACAAGCAGTAGCTACTAAAAGCCAAATATCTTGTCAAGGATTAAAAAAGATACCCATCTATGCTGTTTTAAACATAGATAATTGAGTGCACAAAAAAGAAAGTAAGTTCTGATACTGGCTTTTGGTGCAACAGAACTAGATTGATATTTCATGAAGCATTCTTGCATATTGGTTTTCTTCAGTTAACAGGAAAAAGAGAACTGTCTCTCTTGTAATCTTGATATGACTTGATATTGTAGAAATTTACTCACAGAACAAACGTTTTGATAAGGTCAGAACTTTTAAGGGCTAAGCATTTGTCTTCTGAAAAGACAACTGACTTTTAATGTCTTTATCAAAACCAGTAGCAATTGCAATCACCAACCACTTTTGGAAGTTTTTCTTCTTTCTTTTTTAAGCCAGTTTTAAACTGGCTAAAATGATTAGTTATATATCATGGTGTTTTATGTTTTTATCAGGTGGTGTTTTGGTTGTTACAGATTTTTTTAACAAATCATTACATATTGCATACAGACGTCACCCTCTTTGATCTGCTTCCCCTGGCTACAACCATGTTCATCCTTGTATATGTACTCTTCTGCATCCGCTATTCTTGTCTTTAATATACAAATGCCTAGTTTCAAGACAGAAAAATTGTTTCTACACAGTCTTTTGTGCAGACTGTTGCATTTTTCTCTGCCCTTTCCTGTTCTACTGTCAGACTTGGGATGCTGTGGAGGAGTGAATGTAGGGAGTAGGGACAGGTAAGGCAGAAAGGGTATGAATATGACAATAATATATTGGCAGATTTTTTTAAATGCCAAGGATCAATGACTCAGCATAGTTATTTTATTTTTCTGTTTCCATATGTTAGCCTTGAGGGGGAACTCGGAGTTGCTTTTACAGACTGTTTATTGCTATGTCTTGAGGGAATGTAAGTGGGAAAGCTCTTTGTATGGGTTTATGGCTTAAAAAACCTATCTATTTTGACAATCAGGACTGTTTATAATTAAGTATCCTTTTGTATTAGCTGAGAATTATGAGAACATGAGTTTCTCTATGATATCACTGAAAACTACCTGTAGGAATTCATCTTTACTAAAGGAAGCAGGGCAAAATCTTGACTTTAATGAAGTAAATAAGAGTCCTATCATTCTATAAAATTAAGCCAATAATTTCTGTGCAGAGTTCACAGCAACAGACATCCTCAAAAAAAGTTAGACTGACAGACTCTTCTCTTACTTTGGATAAAATTAAGCACTTGAATTATATTTGTATGTAAAAGAACAGAAGTCAAAGTCTAGACCCCTTTCGTAGTTCCTACAACTTTTACTTTCAGAAAAAGAAGTAGCAGTACATAAATCTCAAGGCTTGTTGGCCATGATTCACTACAGCTAGTGGCTTGTTGGATTTATTGTTTGAGTGTAGACCAGCATACAGAGTGAAGAGGCATATCTTACAGTTTGAAGAAAGCAATCAGTCCTTCAGTCAATAAGACTACCCCTCTTTAATCTCCCCTTGTCTATAATTACTATTTAGTAATAGAAACTATGCAGCTCTGATATTTATATTGTCTTGAACTTTCTTGTACAATGTCACCTTTTGAGAACCAGGCTTAAATTTAATTTCCAGGCTCCAGAACCTCCTGAATCCTCATTACAATGAGTCTCAAGGTCTGGACCAGATAGAACAGGAGCATACTCAACTTGAGCAAATGAGCAAATTTGTATAAAATTGACTTTGTGTGTCCATGTCTCCACTCCTGGTTGTATAAGAATACCCCAGGGATTGAAACCAAGGACAAATCTCCATTTAAGCAGCAGATTATTCTGAGTGCCATCCTGAGTGCAAACCTGAGTAAGGTACAAATTCAGAATTCAGGATTTTGGTTAAACAGATGATAACTGTGATGGAAATGTGCAATAGGTCCCGCTCCTGGAGATTTTCATTGTATATATCCGTGTCCCTACTTATTCAGCTATTATCTTTCTCAGAATTTGAGTTAGTTTCAGTACATTCTATGAAAGACTTGCATAACGTATTAGAAGATTATGCTTTCAGAGCCAGGAGTTCCACTAACCTTTCAGACATGTCTTTTAAATGGGAGTCCTGGCTACCTTATTGCTGATTCTTGATGCTGCCAGTGACACCTGCATTTCTGACCTATCATATTTTCCACTGGCCCTCAATTCATATGATTCTTGAAGCTCACTTCAGGCTTGTTTATCGGGGTTGTTCGTAAGGTTTGCTCTTTAATATTGAAAGGAAATATTGACTCTGGAGGGACTGAAGAGTTGGTACCAGATAGGCAGGCAGAACAAGGGACTTGGTAGGTTTTTGTTACTCTTTTGAAAGCGGATCAGCTAATACAGCTTAATGGCTTAAATGGCATGTTGAGAGACATAAGCTGGTCCTGCAGAAAAGCTGATGCTTCTTCTTACTAATTTTTGTCTTGAGTTTTGACTTCTTTGATTAGTATTCTTTTACAGTATTTAAGCTCTTGTAAATCTTGATTTTTTTAAAACCAGGTAATTTTTAAATCTGTTTAAAATCACCTGTGTCAACTTTTTTGTCTTCTCACAATCCATCAGAAAAAATAGAACCTGCTAGACTAATTCAGATGAAACTCCATTCATATTAGCATGAACGAAAGAACCGGAAAAGGACACTGGTAGTAGGTGGAGCAGAGAGTTAAGTCTTTCACACACTGACATTTGAATTCCCTGAGACATTACAAGCCAAGACCTAGGGTAATCTTTGATTTACTGAGACATATTAATCTGGTATGATGTTCAACAGTGTGTCTCTAACAGAAGGTTTAACATAATGCTCCAAACAAGTGGCAGATGGGCTTTTGTTTTCTTTGAATATGACAGTTTAAAAGCAGTGATACGCTCTTTTGTAGTTATGTTTCATGACTTCAGGTATTAGTGGGATATACTGCAGACTTTGATGTAAGGGAAAGGGAGAAGCCATATATTTTCACTAGAACAGCATATTTTAGAGACTCTAGCAAAAAATATAAACAATGAATCAAAGCTGGTCTTTGATTTATGGAATATTCAGGTTATTTCTTTTTTAGGAAGTGTGTGTTCTATGAAATGGTTTAGAGTAATGGATGAGTATAATTTTCCTATGATATGTACAAAGCAAAAGTGATCACTGGGAGTAGAATTGTGAAATCATTCAGGCTGAAAAGTATCTTTTAAGATCATCAAGTCCAGCTGTTAACCCAGCACTGCCAAGTCCACCACTAAACCTCATCCCACATCTATATCTCTTTTAAATATATCTGGGGATGGTGATTCCACCACTTCCCTGGACAACCTGTTCCAGTGCTTGACAATCTTTTCAATGAAGAAGCTTTTCCTAATATCCAATCCAAACCTCCCCTGGTGCAATCTGAGACCACTTCCTCTTGTCTGTTCACTTGTTACCTGGGAGAAGAGACTTAGCCCCACCTGGCTGCAGCCTCCTCTCAGGTAGTTGTAGAGAGTGATAAGATGTCCCCTGTGCCTGTTCTTCTCCAGGCTAAACATTCCCAGCTCCCTCAGCTGCTCCTCATCAGACTTGTGCTCCAGATCCTTCCCCAGCTCCATTACCCTTCTCTGTACACACTCCAGCACCTCAATGTCTTTCTTGAAGTGAGAGGCCCAAAACCGAACATGGGATTCACCAGTACCCAGTACAGGAGGATGATCCTGCTGGCTACACTATTGGTGATACAGGCCAGGATGCTGTTGGCCTTCTTGGTCACCTGGGCACACTGCTGGCTCATGGTCTTCTGCTGTTGACCAACGCCCCAAGTTCTTTTCCACTGGGCAGTTTTCCAGCCACTCTGCTCCAAGCCTGTAGAGCTGCCTAGGGTTGTTGTGACTCAAGTGCAGGACCCGGCACTTGGCCTTGTTGAACCTCATACAGTTGACCTCAGTCCATTGATCTGGCCTTTGCAGATCCCTCTGCAGAGTCTTCCTGCCCTCCAGCAGATCAACACTCCCGCCCAACTTGGTGTTGTCTGCAAACTGACTGAGAGTGCACTTGATCCCCTTGTCCAGATCATTGATAAATGACCCTAAGAAGAATGCAGGACTCACAAGAACAGAAGTGTAGAATGCAAAAAGGACCTTGAGATTTTGGCTTAGTGACTTGCAGACTGCTGGACTGGGATAGACCTGTGTTCTTGGCCTTACATCTGCAACTACCAGTTAGTGCTGGAAGCTACATTTGTGGGAGCTGAATTTTAGCTTATAAGGTAGAGCTCTCAGGTTTCAACACAGTCTTGCTGAAGAGAGGTACCTAGGTTGCAGTGTTGTTTGATGTGTGTTTGAGACCATGATTTTGGCATGCTTGGCATCCAGGTATGAACATAGCCCAAAACAAAGCCTCCACTTTTTCTGCATGCTCACTCTTCTCCCTCAGATTAAATATGAGAACACCAGTCCTAGCTGTGAGTTTGCTGCCTTGAGTTTCCTAATAGACTACAGGTGCAAAACTGTTGTGCTGTTAAAAACTTAGTATAAAGGCTTGAGGTTTGTAATTCCTGGGTGTGTAATTCCTCTCCTGTGGCTCCCTCTGGTGCGAATGGGGAGAATGGTAACTCTCTGTTGCCACCTGGTGCATGAGCCACAGCAAAGACATTGCATCGTCCAACAGGGCAGGAGGCAAAAGAAAGTGGTGGGTTCCTCCAGAGCGAAATGCTGATCGTTAATCAGATAGTACGTTTACAGGGTGATAAATACTTTTCTGGGCTTCTGATACTTTCTGAGATTGCAGGAACTTTCCTGGTACTGGATGTTCTCAGAGATAAAAGGGGAACAGAAGAGGCAAGACAGGCACAACTACTAGAGAATTCAGTCACCTAGTAGTTAGGACACCTCCATGGTTAAAGAGCCTTTCTTTGAAAAAGGACTTGAGCTTATGTCTCCCACAGTCCACTTTCTCATAGACAGTGCCCCACTCACCAGTCCTGCTGTTTTTCTGGGGTTAGTGTGCTTGTCTCTTTCTAGGTTATGTTCAAGAATTTCAGCTTAGAATCAGAATACACGCCTTATCACTTGTATTGTACAGTGCTCTTCATCAGTATGCAAAAAAAATTAAAATTGAAAATCCTTCTCATGATTTAACAGGTAGGAAACTGAAATAGGGGGGCTCTCCCAAGACACATTAGAAGAACACTCCAGGTTCATGAACCTTGCTCTTGCTGTTAGGCACACTCTGGAAAAAATGAGAGCACCAGTCGAGCATGCTGCTCCAAAATGACACCATAGTGGTACACTGGTACTGAGGGATGGAGCCAGTGGAAGAGCTAGAGCTATTAAGCAAAGCTAGTTAAATTCAAAGCAAACAAAAGGGGGTGGTTGCAGCAATAGGTAATAAATACTTAACAGATTTTGCAGTTGCAAAAAATTTACCTGTATTCAAGGGAAGACTGGAAAAGTAAGAAACATCAGTTGAAGGTTACTCAACAGACATAACAGTAAGTTCAGGGAACCCTCTGAGCTGGAAGGAATCACAAGCGTCAAGAGCACAGAAGTATCGCGCAGGGTTGCTCTGTTCACTCTTTCTCCTCAGTAGCTGCTTACGTCTACAGTTAAAGACAGAGCATGAGGCTAGCTATGCCCTTGGCATACACATACAGCTGATTCTGTGATAGGGACAGCAGGTTTTAGTGACACCATGCAGAAACACAGCTCTTTCTCAGGCTCCTCTGTTGTGGTGGTCTGAGCGCTATGATGTGACATTCTCATTCAGAACCTTACCAGCCACTCTACACAACTAGCCTGGTTTTGTTGACTAAATGTTTGAAGGAGCAATAACCTTGTTCTGTCTGTCCAGCCACCTGCAACTGAGATGCGTTTTGCAGCAGGTTCAGGGATGAAGATCCCTTACACCCATTCCCTAATACTGAAGTCAAGCTCTTATCTTCAGGGTAGTCTAGGATGGCAAAAGGCCCACGTTGTTGCTGAGAGAATCATAGAATGGTTTGGGTTGGAAAGGATGTTAAAAATCATCTAGTTATAACCACCTGCCATGAGCAGTAGACCAGGTTGCTCAAAGCCCCATCCAACCTGGCCTTGAACACTGACAGGGATGAGACATCCACAGCTTTCTCTGGGCAACCTGTGCCAGTGCCTCATCACATTAACAGTAAAGAATTTCTTACTAGTATCTAATCTGTCTACCATCTTTAGTTTAAAATCTACCCTCTTTCAGTTTAAATGTCTCTATCTAGGGTAATACTGCTTTTCACGGAGAGAGTGAACCTAAGACCTTTATTCTGAGTGCTTAGTACTATGGGCACCAGTGGCACCCCAGCTTCAAAACCTCCAGTTGCTGAGCACAAATACTAAATAACAACAAAAGCAGACTCTTTTTTCACTGACCCATGAAAGAAATAGTGTTTCCTTTATCTGCCACTATGTAAAGCTTAATTTTCTTCTCTTGAAGTAATCACAGCTGTTGATTGCTTCAGCCAAGAAAGAATAGGAAACCTACATGTACAACTGCAAGTATGAAAACTCATTAACTGCTGACAAAGGGGCTAATATGAAAAGCTCTAAAATACAAGAGGTGCAATCTAGTTAGATCCTATAAAGAGCTAGGCAACTTATAATTTTTAATAACATTTTTTTCACTCTCAACACTATATGGCATGTCATAGAAAAAAGAAGTGAAATATGTAGCATTTTGTAGGATGCTATTTTTTCAAAAAACAGACAAAAACCCCACCCTAAAACTTGTTTCAGATCAACTATAAAAGACTGAAGTGTGGAAGCAAACAAAGTAAGGATATTTGACTCCTAAAAACTCTGTAGAAAATTTTTATGCCCTGACAGGTAATAATTTATATTGTATGAAAGGCTAGTTCATCTTCTATGACCTTCAATATTACCTTCTATTACCTTCATCTTTTATACTGTCTTTAGGTTGAATTTGTGTCAAAGGAAATGATGTTGGTTTTTTCCTTTTTTACAGAAACAAAACAGTGTTCAATTCCTTAGAATAATTTAACTTCCACCTTCTTTTAGAAAGGAGGACAGGACATTGAAAAATGATAATTTTGTTCTAATTAAAGCCACGTTTTATTTTGTTAAACTGTTTGGTTTGTGTTTAGTTTTATTTTAATATTTACTTGCAGATTAGTTGAATTAAAAAGAAAAAGACAAAACAACTGCTCTCAGACATTAAATTGTTCTATTTTAAAATATAAGGCTTAAGATATTACTGAAGATGCTTAAGTTATCAGGCAGGTATATGAAATGAATAAAATTGGGACTGTGGCAGACTATGGGACATACTCAGTTAGCCAAGAAATTTGGTCATCTATGATAAGGTGCCTTTTGTAGCTTTGTCCTGTAGACCCATTTAAACAGAACTGAACTTTTTGATTTGTATAAATGTTGGGATCTCGTCTTACAGAAATGAAGACATGCAAGTGGTAATTTCCACAGTGATTTGCTCAACTACTCTGTGGGGCTTCAGATGAAGGACTCGCAGCATGTGACAGCTACAGAGTCAGAAACAAATACATGCAAAATATGTACATGTCAACTGGTTACATCTGCAAAAACAAATCAAATCTAAGCCCAGTGTTGCTGCTATATGTACTTTTAGGGGTTCCTATGTTCAACTCCCAGACACAGTAGGGGATGCTGGATTTTTATAAAATGGGATCTGATACACTGCAGTAAATAGAGTATACAGGAAAATCTAATATGGAAAACACTTAGGTTGACAAGTTGCAAATGGTTCTAAAACTCTCTGGAGCCCCTTCATAATGATCTTCTTTTCCTTTCTTTTGTTTTCTGTTTCACCAAGGAAGAAAATAGATGATACTTGCTGAAAATGGCCTTTATAATCTTTCAGTGAGGACAAGTCTTATCCCTCTTGTTCTGAGATTTTGGAAGGCCTCATCACTGTACATGCATAGGGAGATGAATGTCTTGAGAAGCTGTTGTCAGTCTGTGCCATCTGCTTCTTTTGGAAACAAGGTCTTAAAGCAAAGTACACTGACATGATTCATCTTATAATGATACTCATAGGTTTGTAAACAGCATGTGAGCATATGAATAAATAAAATGCTTTTGGAGAAAATGATTGTGCATTCTCTTCTGAAGTATTAGCTGGTTTGTGTTTCAACTCAATACAGACAAAGCGTGTAATGATTATTTGCTTAATCAAGATCTTTTCTGAGACCCAGTAGAAACCTCGCAAAATGTCTAGACAAAAGCTCTGCTCTGACTGGGCTGTGAGTCATGATATTGGTGAGATAGGTTTGACTCTCTGCAGCCATGGAGACTCAGTAACCTCTCAGGGTGACCTGCTCTAGCAAGCAACAAGTATATTTACTGCTTTCCCTAGGGAGTAGAGGGAAGATGTTGTCGATTTGGCAACAGATGAAGGCTCTACTTGGTCTACTAAATAGCAGAGGGTATCTAAGGTCATACCTGTTACTATGCATGTAAAGACAAGACATGCTCATTAACAGCAAGCTGGAGTTGCTTGGTCAGGAGAGGTCTCAGTGCAGATTACAGCACATGGGGCTTTGTTTTGTTTATCGTTACGTCTTCAGATTCCTTGTGACAGCAGAATCTGAACAGTCTCTGGACATAATGGTCTGAACCAAACAGGGAATCTGGACTAACAAATATTTACAGACTGGTAAATCTACAGACCAGGAAAGGTACAAACTTCCGAGGGGTGGAGGGTGGAGTGTGGTGAGGGCTGCACAGAAAGAGGCAGGAGGCACCAGCTCCTAGCAAGAACACTTTGGAAAACATTTTGGAAACAATTTGGAAAGCAATTCCCACTGACTTTAGCAAGGCTAGAATTTTCCCTCTTACCTACTCTCATACTAGGTTCGGTTTACCAAGGTTGCAGGATCCTGTTGCACATGCTACTTTGATGATCTTTGAGCACTGTGAACTGCAAGTAGCCATTCAGACTAATCCCTTGTCCTAGGAGTCCTGAGTGTTTTCCCCATGAGTGACCTGGTGGCCTGTGATCCAAAAAGAGCAGTGGGTGACTTCTGTCTGCTTAATGTACTGAGTCACACCTCTTTTACTGTGTGAATACACCTTCAAACTGGATCAAACCAATATAATTTTTACTAAATCAGGCTCAAATTGAAATCACTTTCTTATATGCTACGTGAGAATGTTGTGTTTGAAGGTCACTTACTTCAACATTTCGTTTGCTCTCCATAAGCAGAACAGATATTCTTGCTTCGTATTGAACCAGGAAGCTGACTGTACAGCAAGTTTTACAGTCTTTATGGTGCTAGCCTACCAGGTGTTCTGTAAGTGTGACTAAAGAGGATTATGTTGTTTTCAGATTATCTAAAGGCATAATTACAGGATCTCAAATTAGTTAATTTTTCCTCTACTTTGAAACAACAGATGTCCACTGAAATTGGACTCTGGATTGTGTAGTTAGTGTTTGATACCCAGGACCATAATCCTAGGCAAAATCTTTTAAACTTTTTTAACCCACTTACCAGTAGATAATTTTTTCTAGGCAAATCACTATGGCTAAACCATCTTTTTACAAGACCTGCTTCAACATCGGATTAACATTTTACACATTTTGCTTCTAAGGACTGCAAAAGAAAGCATAAAAAATAAAGGAAAATCTTGCTAACATGAAAACTTACACAGAAAACAATCTGTTGGCCATGGGCTGTAACCCCATCTGTGAATATAATAGCAAGTGCTTTTGCAGTCACTTCAGAAATATCACGGGGAGGCTTTATGTCCTTGAGTAGAAGTGCTCTAAGTTTCCACAGCACAACAGTCATTTTCTGACACTGTATTTTATAACAGTAAAACAGCTGGAACATAACAGTGTACTGTCTGACTTGTGGCAGGGGACTTTGAATTTTAATGACCTCTAATGTAACAAGACAAAGGCATACAAAGATACCAGCCCTCTATTAATCAAGTATTTTTTCCTCCATAACAATCCAAAAATTACACTCTATACATTCCTGTAAGTAGCAACTGATTTCAAACAAGCTGGCTGTAATGTTCAGTCTCTTGCATATAGATTCCTGAGACTCTTAAGAACCGTAAGTCGCAGTTCACAGAACTCAAATTAAATGCTGTGTATACTTGAAGTCTTGGGAAAAATGGACCTGGCTTTACAATTAGAGACACTAAGAATTTCAGGCTTGGAGAAAATCAGAGAGACATGAGGATGCCATTTATAGGTTCCTGTCTTCTTTGCAGTGATGTATTTTACAGTTCTATGCTAGTTCTGAACTTACAATTAGTTAACATAATTATATTTACAAGGCTGATGTATTAAGTGGATACTTTTCCTGTTAGTCAGACTGCTAGCTCCAGTAGCTGCATGTGATATCTTCTGACAGCAATTGTTGCCTACGTTGTGCAAATACGGCAGTCTAAAACAACAGGTGAGCAGATGTTGTTCTATAGCAGAAAGGTGACAATGTTTGTGCAAGTGTCATGTAAGTTATTGTAGTCTTCATAAAGGTACTGAAACCGATCCAAGTCTGTAAAAAGCAGCTGAAAAAAATTAGTAACTTTGACAGAAGGGTTATGTTTTCTTCTCCAGACATAATTTAAGCAGCATTTATTAAACAGTGAATTCAAATACCTCTACAATGAGTAAATAATTAAAATATAATCCCAACAGTCAAGATCTTAGTCATCTGATGAGTGTGTTTAGGCTGTTGGTATCTGCTATCATGCCAAGACAAAACTGCCCCCTATACAGGTGAAATGTCAGGAAAATTCTGACTCTGAAATAGCTCTGTCCTTATCGATATTGAGATAAAAAGTAAACCAAAAGATTCCAAAGCAGCTGCTGTTGTTAGGGAGGACAGTGGAATTGCATCCACAGTGATTTGGATATGTTTCTGTTGGCTTTCCCTGTCAGGAAATCTGTTTTATGCCCATATCAAGGTGGAAGATTTAAAAATAGAATGAAATAGATGAAAATTGCCATAGCATTTTTTCCTCTCTGCAAAGGAAAAAAAAATGTCTTTATTTTATCAACTCAGGACAACATAGCTGTTTTCATATTCTTGGGAACAAGGCAATGTACTTGACAGTCTACATCAAGGCACCAATATGCACTTGTAAAGGATAACTTTTAAGAGCTAAAACCTGGAGCATATCTGAAGATACTGGTACTCATAATAGATCTGGAGTAGGAGTAAAATTTACTCCTAGAGGCAGAGAACTGGTTGTTACCGATTTAATGAGATGAGTGTAGTCTCCTGCAACATCCTCAGTACAATGATTCAAGTCACCTGGTGAATATATATCTGCTAAGAATAGATGAAAAAACTAGTCTTTTAAAATGAGCTGTCCTCTGTGAGGAGGTTTGGCCTCATAGCTCTTTGGCTGATTGTGCCACAGAGCACCATGATTCCTTGAATTGCTTCTGCTGGTCCGTCCAAGAATAGAGCTTTACTGCAGAGATGTCATTCCTCATACATTCAGTGATTCTTGAAAAAGAAGCTGCAGTCCAGAGTCCAGGAGAGAGCTGGCAGGAAAGGGAGTGCTGCTAAGACACATATATATTGCCATAATACAGCTGCCAAGAGGTAATTTGAATTTCCTGTATCTGAGAGTATGTTTGTATTGGGTATTTCAGGTAGGTGAGGGAAAAGAATAAGAAAAAGCTGTTTGACTGTATTAGACTTGGCCCTGTGGAGAGTCTGGATATGCTGTTGCAGGCAAAGCATTACACAAACAATATCCTTCGATTTTCCTTTTGCTCAGAATGTGGGTAGAGTGGACTTGTGCCAAATGAAATACACAACGTAAATATACCCTTAGATTCTTCTGTTACAGGTTCAAGAAAACCCTTATACTTCTGCAACTTAACTAAATGCTTATCATTTTATTTCCTCCAAAGTTAAGCACACCAAAGCTCCATTTACTAAGTAGAATAGAACTTACCATTATATTCTCAAATTAAAGTGTCTTGGAGTCAATCTTGGCAATAAATTCCTATTCACTTACCAATAAACTGAATACTTCCTGTACAGGATAAAAGAAAATTATAATTTAGAGATATCATCTCATATGGTATTGCCAGGTGCTTCAAAGGAGGACACAAAGTACCCTACGGTTGCAGAATAACCTGCCTCAGATCACAATCTTTACCCTAATCTGGATTCCCTGTGATGCAGACTGATAGAGAAGTTATTTTTCTAATTTATGATGTTTCTGTACTCCTAAATGCTTCTTTCAATCCCTTTAGGGTCATAATTACTTTACAAACTTTCTACCTCCCAAATGTTTAAAAATTCTGTATTCTTTAGATTTCTTCTCATCTAGAACAATCTTAGCTCTCTACTTTTCACTTTTTCTAAATTTACTTGCAAGTTTTACCTACTTTTGCTGAAGGATACTTCCTTTGTTAAAGTAATTTTCCTGTTTTGCAAATAAACAATACTGGGTTTTCACTTTGATCTTCTACTTTTGGAATTATTAACAGGTTAACAAAGTTTAGAGTTATTATTTCGTAAGTAACTTTGAAGATTTATTTTCTTATCTGGTTACTGTTTGAACCAAGTCTCAAGAAAAGAGGATGGAATTGGTGATGAACTTATTCTGTTTCCTCTCCAAGAAGAGAAGTGTAATTAGAAGAATGAGATGAATCACAGGCACATGACTGAATAATTCTAGAAGTGATGTAGAAAGATTTGGAGTGTTGATCATTTGGTGGTATTTTCTGAGAAGAGGTTTCATATCTTCATGGACAGGCTTCACCTAAGCATATGGGATACCAGCTTGCAATCCAATCTGGCAGAACGAACAAAAAGAACTTGAAATTGAGAGATGGAAAGAGAACTTGAAAAGAATCATGCAGTTTCTTCATTTAACACTCAGGGTAAGGGAATTTTTGCTTCAAGAAAGTGGTGACAAAAGTACAGAAAATGGGAGCTCAAACACTGAGGAGTTCAGCTGGAGGGGTAATATAAAAAGCAGCGGAGTCAGTAAAAGAGTGCCAGGAACCTATGCAATAAAATAGGGAATCCAAAACCAAAAAGAAATAAAAATAAAACTTAATGGAAACAATTTTGTTTGAATGGAATTTCACCAGTGATCAGAGATGAGAAATATTAACTGAAAAGTTCATTGTCTTCATAAAAGGCGAGAAAAGAGAGAGATGATATATCCTGGTAAAAGCCAAATTACATTGAGGAAAAATTAAGATGATGTGCATGGAAGTATGCAGAAACCTGCAATAGGATGGGAACACCTCCTTTTAGTGGGAAAATAATAGTGGAACCAATTTAACAATGGGACACTGCAGGTCCTCATATGAAAAGAGGAAAATAAGCACACAAATGGCTGCTGAGTTCTTGATATACACCCAGCAGATTTCTTCAATACAGAGTCTATTTGCCAACATATCCTGGCCTTTGTTTGCATAAAGAACAAAGACATCCCTGAAGAGCCTGTCATAAAAAATACATTTGAATTGAAAGCGAATGGGATTATTTTGGTTAAATTAAATGGAAGAACAAACAAAACAGATACAACGAAGAAGGGGGCTTGCACATTTTGATAAATAAAAGAAGCTAATTAGGAACGTGAAATCAAGTGTACCGAGGAGCTTAGGGACTTGAATGTGGAGGAAGGTTGGCATTTCTTCATATTAAAGTTACAAAAATATTCTCTGTAAGTTGCATCCAAAAGAGGGAAGAAATATAAGAAAAAGTTCCAGATCTAGACAGAGGAAAAACCATCTCAGTAAGGATACTGAGGGCAAGAAATGAGGCTAGAAGTAACATGAAAAGAGATGTCCACCAAAGAAAACTGCTATAGAGAGCAAAAATTGATGACAGTTTTTATTGTCACCAATAAAGCCCCCCAAGCTTCATTGGCTTTGTGAAGACTTCTAAAATGACTAAAATGGTCTTTCTACACAATAACAGAAGGAAAAAGGAAAGACAAGTTACTTGGGTAGGGGGAACCTGAAAATCAAGTTAAAACAGTTCCTGGTCTGAAGAAAGATTTTGCTACAGCTCTTAATAAGGACAATAATGGCGGTCTTGGGGACGAGGCAGGCTGGAAGGTGAGGAATTAGCATATCTACAGCAAAAATGTCAGAGAGATTTAGCGTACTTGATGGCAGGAATTTTTTAACATCTGTTATCTCAGAAATAGTGTCATCTGTTCTAAAAGGACAGAGAAGCTACATGTGGAACCTGTAGAAAGGGGCTGAATCTGTTCTGTGGTCCTTACTGCCAGTAGGGAAGTGCTGATTTCTCTCAGGCTGTGGAAAAGAGCTTGGCTTCCCCATGCATCCCAAAGAGCAGTGTTGCCATGACTCACTTGCAGCTGTGGTGCTCCCACACTTTACTACCCGTTTCCTCCTCCCTTGCTACTGTGCTGCACAAATGCTGTTTTTGTTTGCATGAATGGTGCTCGCAGTAAGCCAGAAAAGCAATTAGTCGAGGAGCAATGAGAACAGTAAAACAGCGTTGCCACTTCTGGAAGATTCATTTGTCTACCACAGAGTATGTGCTAACACGGCACTTGCATCCAAGGTGGGGAATTGCTGCAAAAGGAGAATGAATCAAGAAATCCTTGGGCTCTTAATCTCATCCTAATTGTAGGCAAGGCTGGAGAAACAAACTTAAGAGGACAGAAGAATAAGAGATGCAGTTAAAGACAAATGGAATAAAAGTCAATGCTTATGCAAAGCTTACACAAAGTGGCTGTACCAACAAATCTGATCATCTTTATTTAATGAAAGCTGAACTTGGACTTTCTGTACCTGAGAGGTTGCTCTAAATGGATCTAGCCTTGGAATCACCAGGGTACCACTCCCAGTCTGTTGCTACCACTGCCTGGATGGTGATGAAAGAAAACTGTTGGACCACAGGGAGATAACCTACATCGAAGTAATTTTGTCTGTTTCAGAAGTTTTATGTCACAAAACACAAAGAGAACTAATGAAATTTTGTGGTAATACAAAGTTGAGAGCCTACACTGATACAGGGAAATGTCAAGATCTTTTTTTGCTTGAGGACTAAAAGAGCAGAAAGTGGATAGAGTATAATAATATGAGGTATAAGGTCAGGTACTGAAGGAATAGTTGCGTAACAAAAGAAAAAGAAGAGCTGTATCAGCAAGTGACTGCACCAAGAACAGCCATCTATATGATGCTATCACATAAAAGGAAAATGTGGCTTCAAGGCATACCAGGTCCATTTTGTCCATCCAGGAAAGGACAGAGTGGAACAGAACGTTAATATTTTCTTGAAGGTATTGGTGGTACTTCCCCTGCATTATTATGAACAGTTCTGTTTTCTCTTGTTTAAGACCTATTAATTTAGTTTGGATAAGTGATGTAGAAGGCCTAAAACAAACAGGAAAATTCAGACCCTAGCTAATTAGAGGAAACGAAAAGCATTTGGCTTGTTTACTATGGAAAGAAAAAATGTTGAGAGGTAAAATGTGCTTATTCTCCATTAATATTGCACAAAAATTCTCACCAGGTGGAGAAATGATCCATTCAAGTTAATGACAGTTATAGCTCTACAAATTAAAGTATTCACTATAATTTAGGAACTAATAATCACAAAGTTAAAATAAAATAAAAACTAGTTTGAACCACAGTATTATTACAAAGAGAAAGAAAATCTTTAAGTGCTGGGTTCCATGACCGTTTTTAGAATGTTGGAACTATGTTCCCATCAGTTTCTTAGTATTGAGCAGCTTCAAGCTGAACGTGAGAAAAAATATGAAGGCCAAACACACACAGTCCCAGGGCTAAGAGGTCCATGAATCCAGGGTTCAAGAAGTCAGGAGAACAAATCTGGTGCCATAAGAGTGGGATCTCTGTGCTCTGCTCACCAAAATATATTCTCGTTGGCATCACTGCTGATATTAAAAGACAATTTTGCCAAGTGGTTTCAGGAGCCAGGAAGCATATTGAACATATCAGTTGTATTGATAATTTTTTTTATGTCAGTCTTAGTTAAATCAATATTGTCTCTTGGAGGACAGGCAGAAAGAAGGAGGAAAATGTGCCATTTTAAAAATGAAGCTTGACAATTTACTTGAAGAATTACGTTATGTCTTCTGACTTCATATTTGATTTCTTCTCATCTAAATGTAGGTGGCTACATTAAGACAGTCCCTCTTGCTTCTCTTTGTTTTTAGTGGAGAGACATTAACACTATTTTGGGCTGAATCAGCTACCTTAATGTAGATGTATTAAAAAAATTGTTAGGTTAACTATTCCCTGAATATGCTCATTTTTCTCCGTTGATTATAAAGGGAGCCCAAGGGAAGAAGTTCAGAAACAGGTTTCTCAGTTTAGTCTTCCAAGAGATGAATTCCACCACAGGAGACAACTTTCCTCTATCTCAGTGGACAGGAATAATTATAGGGGAGGAATAAAGGAGGGAAAGAGAACTGGTGTGACCAAAGAGATGAAGAATAATTGAAAACAGCATTTAACAATGGAGAAAACTTACTGTCAGCTATATCACAGAGATGTGGAGTGAGGACTATGGAAAGAGCATGGAAAAAGATTACAAGACTTGGTTATATCAGTGAACACATTTATTTAGTAGACAGATGAGTACCAAAGTTAGAATTCTACATTCAGAAATGTTGTAGGTTTTTTTACAGATGTACATATGAGAATTATTGTCTATCTCTACAGTCACACACAGATTAGACAGAACTAAACATGCAAATACACCCATGTTTTTACAGGTAAAAGAAACATGAATTTTGATTTCATTTGTGTTGCAACAGCACCTTGCTATTCAAATGGAAATCAGAATCTCATTGTGCTGTGTTAGCTGTTATATATAGAAAGGAAAATACTGCAGTGAGTGAAGAAGGCTGACAAAATGCACTAAAAATATCACTTTCCACTAATGTATTCTTTGGCAATGCACCAAGGTTAATATTAGACCTTCTTCCAAAAGTCAAAGGGTCCCAAGTCCTCATTACTCTTTGAAATGATATTGAGTTAATGTGCCTAATTCTCACTTCTCACTGATTTTATGCTGGCTTTAAGGCCAATGAAATATAAATGGTTTGCTTTATCTTTATCCTATGGGAGATGCCTTTCCAGTTCCCACCTTCTGGAGTGCTTCTTACCAGGTTCTTAACCCACCCCATAATGTTATGTTTATAGCTATGGCTGTACAAATATATCCTGAAATTCTTAAAAGCATGTAGTGGTTTTGATTGATGTGATGCACCTTCACGGTACTTGATCATCCAGCAGTGGTGGTTGAGCACACGAAAACTTTAGCACTTCAAAAGTTTAGCACTTGAAAAGCTGCCTTCAACTGGGCATGCTTAATCAAAGACAAACAAAATCAATAATTGTTTTTGAAAATTCAGAACACATTTGACATTTCGAATAGAAAGACAGGCTAATTTAATTTTATTATTTCCATATATTAAGTTTTATTTCATTTTGAAGTGTGTTGGATGAAATTACTCTCCTCCCAAATTAGAACTGATAAAAGCATTAATTTCTGTAAATTAAATCACTTTTAGAGATCAGAAGTTGCTCAGCCTCTCACAGAAAGACTGGGTGCAGTTATGTAAGACAAGCATATTGATTCATACCAATTATGCTATGCATTACTTGGAAGACTCTCCACAAATTTTCCCTAAAATGAAATTCAAACATGGGAAAGAGGCTCCTGTATGATCAATCATTCTGTTGTAAGGCTAGCAAAATTCCCGCTGTTTGAGGAGTGAATGAGCAATGTCTAGAAGCACCAGTCCTCCCCATTCTCCATTTCTCTCCTGCTGAGCACAATACGTATCAGCTTAAAGGCTAATGGGTCATTTTATTTCACTCCATTCTTGAGCCTCCCATTATATAACAGCATTAAAATAGATTTACTTTTGATCATGCCTTAATTTACAGGAAAGTGATGCATAATTACATTGTTTCCAATTATCAGATTTCTCTGTAAAGTCTAGGACAGAATAGTGTTGATAAATCCTGGAAAAGTGCTAAAGTCCTGTTTTGCTTTCTGAAGGCAAGATTACTGTTTGCCCTACAGAAGTGGGCAAAGCTGGTTAAATTATTCCTTATACACCTGTGACTTATTCGAAGTCCCAAACTCTCATCCTTACCCAAGAAAAATCTCTCATTAGCTTCTTCAAAGGGAACTGGGTGCTCATGGTGCTATAGCTCTTTCTTTTTTCTTTGATAATCTGGATGCTCTGTCTCTTGTCACCAACCATTCCACTAACTTCCTCTTGTCCCTCTCTGACATCCCTTATTAGAGCTCTCACTCCTTTCGTTACATATTTCCTCACCATTTCACTTTCTACTACATTCATTCCCCTTGCAAGTACAAATATGTTGTTTCTTGTTTCCTCAGAAAGGAAAACTGCAAGTCTACCTCCTTGTTCATCTTCTTTCCTTGTTGGAGGCTAAGGGCTCCCACGTACTGCCATAGCTCTCCACCACTTCCCCATCCCCTCTATCATTCCACTCACATCAGTTTGCAGTCCTCTTCCATTCTGCTCCCTCCTTAAGAAATTTTACCTGAAAAGACCTCTGTGGACATTTACTAAATTATCCTCTTTCCTTTTCACCTCCAAGAGCCATCTCTCCCTGATGTAAAACTAAGAACTGGCAATTTAAAAGGTATTTAACCTCATGAAGATTATGCAGAAGGATTTTCCTGTTGTTCTTCACAGTACTTATCAAAGATGAAGAGATCGTTGGGACAGAGTCAGTGACATCACACCAAGGATGATCCTAGAAGGAGATCAATTAGTGGGCATTTGAATTAGATAAGACGACCATTCTCCCCCCCCCACACACACACCCCAAATAGCCCTAGGATGCCGCAGAGCACTTTGATCAGTATCTTGAAACTTACTCTTCCAGGAATCACTCTCTTCCAGTCCAAACCCTCCCCTCTGCAGTAGTTTGAGCGAAGGAAACGGTTCAGAGGAGAGCCCCTGTCTTGCTGCCACCCGGCCGGGACTTGATGCCTCGGGCTGGCCGCCCTCTCTCCAACGAGAGCCTGTTCCCTGGGTGATTCCTCCCCCTGGAGTCCAGGTGCGAATCCCTCGGGAACGTGCCTTCCTCCAGCGCCGAGGGGGCCAGGAGAGCGCCGGTGACTCAGGGGGGTGCCGAGCGAGCGGGAGGGACTCCCTGCCCCCAGCCCCGCTCCTCTCGCCCGGAGCAGTACGCGGCGCTGCTCGGCGGCCACGGCCCCGCTCGGGGAACGCAGGGCTCCGGCTCCCGGGGTGTGCCCGCGCCGCCACTCCGGTACGGCTCTGCTTCCCTTTGTAGCGGCTTGGTCCCCTTGGACGTGCAGCCCAAGCGGGAGCCAAGGGACTGGCAGCTCCCTACCTCACCCAAATAACCCTTCCAGACGTCTTCAAGTTTGGCGCTGGTCCTTGGGCTGTGATTGCTCAGCTCCACGCAAACGGGACTCGCCAGCATCCCTCGCCTGCAGTTAGACGTGCAACCATAAGGGAGAGCAAGACGCACCCCTCCATAAACTGTTTCTGCCCTTAAGTATGATTTAACTTAAAGCAAGGGCGAATGAGCGCCTTCTCCCAGTTAGCAGGAGCTCTAGACACCACGCCAGCGCTTGGGAAGAGACATTAGTCAAAAAAAAACCCCAACAAACCACAACACCAAAACAAACCCCCCTTTCCTACCCAGCAAACCACAGACAAACTCCCCCCCCCCTCCACCACCACCGAGAAACAAATCAGCATCTGCCCCTCCTTCCTCGTGCCGGGGGAGCACTCGGAGGACCGACGGCAGAGCCTGCTGGCTCCCAGAGCTCAGGGGACCTTGCCTATCGGACCTCAATCAGCTCCCCACAAAGTTTGGTTACCCCCACCTGTGTGAGCATGGCAAAGAATGGCACTCGAGACCCGAAGGAGCGAACAGTTCCGGAGCTGCTTTGGTCCTACGAGAACTGTAGTAGATACACCACCGTTTCGGGAGTAGCCCCTTATACTGCACCACCACCCACCAGCCAGCCGAGTGCAGGTGTGCAAGCAGCATCCCTGCTCTGCGCATCAGTGAACAATCGGCACCATCGACAGTGGGAGGAGGGTGGGGGTCTAGTATCCAAACGCAGCGAGAGGTACGCAAATAAGGGAAGTTTGCAGGGAGGAAAATCCGAGAAGTTGGTGCTTAACTACAGAGTTCTATAGTTTGAGACACGTGTAACCAGCCCAGCAGAGATGAGGAGAGAAAGCTAGCAAGTTTAGCAAATAAAAACCGCAGAACCACATTTTAGCACACACAGGGAAAAACAATAGACACGATTCAAAGAAAACACCCCACTTTATTTGTTGCAAACCTGGTCGAAGGTTATGAGGTGAGGAGACAAGAAGAAAGACGATTTCCTGACAGACTACCGTGAACTCTGATGCAGGCTGCGGAGCACGGTCTGAGCCGCTTTCCCGCGCATGTACAGCACCGCATCTTCAGGACTTCTGAGCAAGTTTTAAAAACTCCTTCTTTTTTCCTCCAACCGCTTTGGGCACCCTCTTTGTCGCCGGTATTTTAAGCGGATGGCACCGACTCCCCTTCCTCGGGAGCTCCATAGAGAGCACACAATGCTTCATTAAGAGCATTCCTCTCTCCTGGGCCAGGAGGAACGGAGCGCGGCCGAGGGGAGCGCGGGATCGGTGTGCTGGAAAGGGTTCCTGCTCACACGACACGGCAAGCACAGATGGAGGGGCCCCTGGTCCCCCGCATTCAGCGGACGGCCCGCCCGGACTCCATAAGCAGGCTGGGCTCCTCGGGACAGCTGGAAGCGGCAGGGCATGGGTGCACGCAGGGCTCCGGGCGCTCGCCACCCCGTGCTGCCGCCGGAGCAGGATGCGGGGGTCAAGCCCTTACCTGAGTTCCGGAGCTTGCGGTTCTTGAAGACGGAGAGGATGACCAGAAGGTTGCCCAGGATGTCCACCACGGTGGTGAAGATCAGCACGCTGGACAGCACCGGCACCACCCAGGCGGGCCGCGGGGTGCCCGCCGCTCCCGCCTCCCTCTCCGCCAGACCGAGGCGGCCGCGCCCGCCCGGGTCACAGCAGTTCCTCAGGGACCCGTTCTCCAGCATCGCGGACCCCCCGTCCCGGCGTCTCCCGGCGGCAGCCCCGTGGATTCTGCCCGCGCGGGCGGCGGGAACGGCTTTAAGGGGCGCGCCGGGGCTGTTGCGCCGGGGAGGGCGGGGACGGGGCGGGGATGGGGCGGATCCAGAGCACCCCCTCCCGGGCGGTGGGGGAAGCCCGGGGGCNGGGCGGCGGGGGGGGCCGCGCTCAGCCGAGCCCGGTGGCGGCTGGCGGGGCCGCAGAGCCGCGGGGACAGGCGAGAGCGGCGGCGAAGCCCCTCTCCCTCGTTGCTGCTCCCGCCGCCGAGCTCATCCCCGAACATCCGCCACCCGCCGCGGGAAGAGTGCTTGTTTGGGGGTTGTTTGTTTGTGTATTAGTTCGGGTGGGGGGTGTTTGGTTGATTTTCCCCTCCCCTGCGGCTCGGACCACAGTGTTCCCGGCAGCGCAAGGCCAGGTCCCCCCCCTTTCCCCCACCCTCACTGCCTCCAGGCACGCGGCGCGCCCGGACGGGTGTCCTGGTACATTGCTCCCGTCGTCCTGGCTGCGGATCTGAAAAACTTTTACGCTTCCATCGCCGTGGCCTTGTGCTTCGTGTTTGAACACAGTGGTCTGTCTGGTCGAGACTAAGGGCAGTGCCCGTGAGGAGATAACTGCGAACGCCGCGGACAGGACGTGCCCGCACCAACGTCGCCTTGGGAAACTGCGCGTTTCGGGGGATTTTCCTTTCAAGCTGCAGGAGCAGACAGGGGCATCGGTGGGCTTCACTCTGAAATTACCCTTGAAACATGCAGTTTCCTCTGGACCCCCAGAGTGGCAGATACCTTGTGTTCATTTGCACTAAGAAAATAAACAAGATGCATGCAAAAAAGGAGGGCCGAGCCTGCGTGTCTCCGTGCCCGGCTTCAGCGTGCCTGGCATAGCTACTACGTTCCTCTGTATCGCCGTCATCACTGACAGTGTATCCCCGGGTTATTGTGCCGGTAATTAGGGCTGCTCTCGCAGACGTAACTCGGAAGCGTTTTGTGCCCTACTTTGCATTGTTTTCAGGCCATCCAGGCCACACTGTATTGTCCTGCTTCCAAGTTTTGCTCCACTTTTGAGAATGATGCAGGAACTACACCTGCCACAGAGGTTGCTGTGTGGCTGGATTCGTCCTCTTTGTATCTGTTCAACACAGAGAAAGGCATGCTCCACAGTTTTCAAGAATTAGATCTTGAGACAACCTACATTTGTGGAGTCAGTTTGGAAAAACAGGGCAAGTTTCTGTCGGTTCTAACAGCAAATAACTTATGGTACACTGCTTCTTTGTAACTTGAGTCTACACAAATATGCACTGGTGTAATATAAGTGCTACAAATTACTGTGTGGACTTCTTTTCAAATTAGGAATAGTTTATTGTTCTTTAATTTAAATGTATTCCTAATCAATTTCAGATATACTAAAGTAGTCTTGGTTGGAATAAATGTAGAAGTGTGCATGTGGATTTTTGCACCAGTCTTATTTGCATGGATTTAAAAAAAAAATAACCACGCTTCAGATGCTCTCTGTTTAATGTAGGCAATATCTAAGGCATCATAATCCTTTTCAAACTACAGATGGAGTTACCACAGGTCCATGGCTTGAACCAAAGAGAAAACTGTCTTCTGAGAATTATCACTCCTGAATAGTTATTCTGCAGTTCTGCCATAGGAAAGTAATAATTGCACACTTGACAGAACAGGCTCATTCTTGATGGAAGTGAAAGTTCACTTGATTTTTTTTTTTTTCTTTCTCCAGAACTTTAAGAGCAAGTTTATCCAAGGAAATGCCTGTATTCTGTATTCCTCAGTGCAAAGGAGGATTTTTTGCTAGTGAATAATAATCTACATATAAGAAAAGCTTTTGCGTTACAGTCTTTCCTTTTATCTGCCTCTCTTCTGATTCCCCTTTTCAGAAAGTTTTTATCCTCACTGCCCGCTATCTATGTACTACTGTAGACTTATGGACTTGTTATGGAAAACTTACACGTATTATAATTTATTTTCATGCCTGAGACTCTTTCTGGGCATCTTTCCAGAATCTGTATAAGTGCTTTCAAGAGAAAGGTACCATTTTGTTGTCTGTTATTACTACAGGATTGATCTTCAACTGTTTGTTAAAAGCTTAAACTGTCCCTGAGCATAAATGTGACTTTTCAAGGTAGGCTTTACTCCTGGCATTATCCAGGTTTGCAGTTTTGTCCCCACAAGAGGAACACTATATATTTTCCCTGACACACACAATTGTTAGGTATCATCAGTCACTTTGTTTTATAACTCTCAAGAGCGTGTAAGGTGATTTAGAGAAAAATTAGGAAGCTATGGCCTGAGCTTGGCCTGAAGTATGAGTCTGCCACAAAATGTGAAACAGAGTAAGTGTTGCTGGCTTTGTAACAACAGTCTGTCTTTTGTGGTTCCACTGTCATTTGACAGTAGAAAAACAAGTAGGTAGGAATAAAAATGGTACCTTTCCTGCCTCAGCAACCTGTAAAGAGTAGGTTATTTGCCTACTCTGAATTCTTACCCTCTTCATTTATATCAGTAACATAAATCTGAATTACTATTTAGAGTTATCTGTAAAATGATGTTATAAATTTAGTCTTGTTTGCTTTGGAAAATGATTGATTAAACTTCACTAAACAATCTATGAATGTTCTTACTCACTTTTTTAGTAGCCTTATTTGAAATGAACTAAATTCTCTTTGAAAGTGAAATGCATGTTTAAGCCTATTGATTGTTGAGGCAAATCTGAAATAACTCATTGTTACAGAAAGCTCTCCATCTCAAGGAAAGGGATATATTCTTCACAATACCTTTCTATTTTTAAGTTTGGAGAAATTTTATTCTACACCTAGGAAATTTAACTGTGTTCTGTGTTTCTTTTTGAAAGTAATCTAAGTTTTGTAAGGCCAACTCTATTTGTGTTACAGGATAAGACCAGGAATTGCCTGTATGGTGGAACAATCAAGTATTCCGTGCATCACTGCTGCCCAAGGCTGAAACCTCGTTTGTCTTTTTATTTTATTTCTTTTCATTCTGAAGACAAATGACTGCTTCCTAGAGATACATTCAAGCACTTTGTTTTCTGTGATTCGTTGATTTGATTTTCTGAAAGGACATGTTTAATTAGTCACAGAAGTCAAAACTTTTCACAAGCATGAATGAAATTTCAGGACAGTGGATTATTTTGGTAAAATCTCTTGAATTTTGGGTATTCCAGTAGAACAGAAGAAAAAATTATGTCTCTTCCATGTTTGTTATGTCAGCACACGTTTCTACAAGACCAGAGGTCATTTGGAGATAAAATGCTAAGTCTCCAAATAGTGTTCCTGCTTTTAACTGTCTCAGTTTTAACTGACTGTTTTTACAGTGTACACCATGGCAGAGTTTGGAGTCTGGACTTTTATACCACTTCCATTTCTATACAATTTTGGATTTTCTTGTATAGTTCTCTCTATATTTGTGGGTCAATTCAGGCACAACCAGTGTTTAAATGAAAGCCTGTTTGCTAGTCCACTGCTCTCATGAGCCTGTACAGAAAAGGTGTATCTCCTCTAATCAAGAAGAATACATCTCTTGTGTAGGAACAGAAGATTCTGGTTATTTTGTTGTTCATAATTTTCCAATCCTTTTTTCCTGCTGGAAATTGCCCATTAAATGGGATCTGTCATCTCATTCTCACATGGAATTTCCATGGCACACAACAGGATCCTTTTGCTGTGAATTTTCAATAGTAAGAGTCACTTTTTTTTAATCTTTAATCAATAAATTAGACAAAATGAAGATGGGGAGTGGGAAGGGATTTAGGTTATGTATATCTCAACCTAAGAGAGAGAGAGAGAGAGAGAGAGAGGGAGAAATTGAGAGCATGCTCTGCTTCCAAAGAACTGTATACATTTGTTGCAATGTGATCATTGGATAGGTGTGGAAGGTAGGTGGCATAGGTAACCTTGTAGACAGCCTGTCTATCTGACAAAACTGAAGAGGAGCTTTGAGGAGTAGCTTAGACCAGATACTTCAGTGCTAGGTGATTAAAGGGGACTCTTGCTTGGTGCCAATTACTCCAAGGAGTCATTGCAGGACTAAAATCAAACAGTGGATCTCCTGATTCGGATTCAGTGTCAAATTTCAAAACATTTCAAGGCTATCCTATCTCTAAACATGCTCTCCAATTCCAACTTCCCCATTCTCTAGTGTAAGGAGATACATGCATATATGTACTTTGTATACTATATATATACTATATATGCATATGTGTATATGTGCACAAGCTGCTGTTGCTATTCCAATCCTGGGACTGTTCTGCCAATTAATGTTGTGTTTTTCTAATATATGAGCACAAGGCTGGAATGGAAGAAACTGATTTTCATTTATGACCTCAACTAATATTTGAACTTATATTTTTCAGGGGTGAAAGGCTAATTCCCTAATCCCACGTAACCCTTGGACTAATTCTTTTTAAGATGGAAGCCAGAGCCAGAAGAACATAATTGGTTTATATTATTAGAGGGAGCTACCACAATCCCTTGTTTATGTAGCATTCAGGTGCTGTTATCTCTGTCCTTCAGCTTGTTTTTGCAAGCAGCTGCTAGTTTTGTCACAGCCAGAGACCAAGATAGGCTGAAGAGGGAGTGATGCACTGGCAATCAGGCAGCTTTGAAGTCCTGGTGGTGACTGTCCCATGGGTCTATCCCAGGACTGGGGCTAACTTTGTTTCTTTGTCTCTTTTGTCACATTAAAATGAGGCTAAGGAAGCTCTGTTAGGTACTTCTTGGGAGGTAATTGAGAGTTAATTCGTTAATGGTTTAAAATATATTTAATTTTGCTATGCAGCTTATTGTCTTTTGTTAAAGTTAATCCAAATCTGTCATGAATGGTCTAAACTGCATAAAAACCAGCCCATAGCTCTTTGCCAATACCAGCAGTACCAGATGGTCTGCTTCACAGGGTTGACCATGTGTTCAACATGAGCTGATATTTGGGACCAAGGAATCATTGGTTTTGGTGACTCAAATGAGTTCAAAGCTTAAGTACAATTTTTTTAATAAAGATAGACATCAGGTTTCATTCTTCAACGGCAGTTTCCACCAGTGTTGTCCCTAAGACAATATGAACTGTTCCTGTCTTGAGCTCTATCACAGTGTCAAGATATCAACTGAGATATGACATATCACCTGAGATCAGTCAGGTGGCTGATACAATATGCATAAAAGACAGAGACTGCCTTTTTCCAGAAGGAGTGTAAGTCTGGCTTCTCTAGCCAGCTGTTGGTTTTCACAAAATGTCTAGAAGTACAACAACGTCAAAGCTTGAGGCCATGACTCAAATCTGGTGGAATTTAGCAGAAGTTTAAAGTTGTTGGAAGGGGCTAACAACAGGGCAGATATGTTAATAGAAGGCCTGATTATCTAAGTCCCATTTTCGTAGGAAGTTTAGATTACAATGGTCCTGTAATAGGATGCTTCCATCTAGACAACCTAGTGCTGTATGCACTAGGACTGGAGCTGGAATGTGATGAACACATGGAAATAAAAAAAAAGGCAGACTTAGTAATTGCTTGATTAGAATAGATAATTTTCTGATAACCACCATCACACCAACCAAATTAGGTACTGAGCTGAGTTTGCTTTCCTGCTGTTACCTCTAGGCAACAGCCTGTCCCTTTCACTTTGACAACCAACAAGACTACCAGTGAGTCAGCAGTGGCTAATTTTGTGGTGCCATTCAGTTGCAATCTAAGATGGATCAGGTTGTCTCAGGGTTGGGAGAGAGAACAATAGGTCATAGTGTAAAGTGGAACTTTTTGTCTGGATTCACTGCCTTGCCTGAATAACAAAAGCTAATCCACTGAACTATCTGCAACACCAGATATAGCTGCTGTTTAGGGCTAAGCCGTGTGTCTCTCTTCAGTGGCAGACAACACAAAGTCTAAACACCACTTTAGTTACTGTAATAATGTTTAATAGAGAAACATTATTGAAGTACTTGAAGTGGTGTAGTGCTTTTGTGATGGTCTTCATTTCAGGTGAGTTTCATCTGTTAAAGTCTTTGAGGTGGTTTTATGGGTATTATACCATTCACTGCACTAGAGTCTTCTTCTACTTAATGTTGAAATTATACCTTTAGATTAGGATTTTATTGTGTCAGTTCCAGAAAGAGTTCAAAAGAATCTCCAACTACTTTTCTATCTGGGGTGCAGTAATAATCATACTTTTCTTCTGCATTCTCTTAGCACAAAATTTTATTTTAGGACAAAGCTACATTTATGGTAAATGCTAACTATTCATGCGTTGACTGGAATTCGTTAACTGTAGGAAATGCCTGGAGGTGTGTTTGTGGAAGAGTTTTGGAATTGTTTTTTAGCTCAGTGTGATTATTAATGCAAACAATAAGAAATGAAATACTGGCAGACTTGGTATTGCTGGCATGGAGGATATGACTGAAAGCACAAAAATTAAGAATTCAGGAAGCAATTCGAAATATGCTGTAGGGACACTATCTTTCATATAAAGGAAAAAAGTGAAGCTTGACTGGCAGTAGATGAGGGCTGCATGGGTTACAGGAAAACAGTATTGGCTGTGGATGAAAATTAGGAAAGGAAGACATGATAAAAATGGCCTTTTTTTCTAGTTTCAAATTTTAATTAGTATATTATTGAAAACAGGGTACTTGAAAAATGCACTGTAAGGGGTGAGGCAATTAGAACTATCAGACATTTAAGCTTTCACAGAAGGGAAGGAAAACCAAAACCAGTTCCAATTTTTAAAGTTAAGGTCTGTAAAGAAGCATATAAAGAGCAGAGTGACACAAAAAGGGTTGAATTCAGATTTCACCAACATTGATTTGGCTATTTTTCCAACACTTTCTTGACTTGCAACCTTAAGCTGCAATTTTCTGGAATTCTTTAAATGTCATGTCATAGATATTTTATTAAGACTGAAAACCAAAAACTGAATATTCTGTCATTCAGGATTTATTGATCTTCCTATGAGCTGTCACTGATAGTGATCATTATGTATTCAAATCTTATCTACAGCTCTCTTCAAATTGATGAGATCTGACTAGTTGCAATTAGTTGTCATTCTCTTTTTTACACCAGCATTAGATCAGTCTGAAGTGATTGAGTTCCATGACCACTTGTTTTCAGCAGAAGACAGGAGATGCTCAGGAATCCGGGTTTCATTCTGCAGTATGGAAAGGCATTGTTTTTGGGATTCTATCTTTTCAACCTATTTCTCCCATGTTTTCTCCCTTCTGCCCCATCCTATCCAGTTCCTCCATATCTTCTCCCTTTGAGTGTATCACACCTTCTTCTTGCTCTACTCTCTTTTTCTACTCCCTCATTGCATCATTTCTTTCTACTTTCTCAGACAGTCTTTGTATCCCCTTTGGGGTCTCTCTTTGAAGACCTCCTTTTCCTCATGCAGGCAGTCTTCTTGCCTAGCAAAGCCTAATTTTCCTTTTACCACCATGGAACTTTTTTTTAAACCTTTTCCCTACTACTTTGGCTTCCCAATCTCACCACCCTATTCCTGCAGTTCAGTATCAATCAGTCTTGTATTTTCTTTCTCCCTCTTTCTCTCCCCAGGTACCTGTACCTCATGCTATTTTGTCTTACTGCTTTGTTCACTTGTCATTTCTGAAAATTTGGCCTAGGTTGGTCTCTGTACCAGCCTTACCTGCCAGATTGTCCTAACCTACCATTTTCTCTCACTTCTTTTGACTTGCATTTTTGTCCTCTCCACACGAAGTGGAGAAAAATTCCTTTGTGTGTTGTAAGGGTGTTTGCACAGTTTGAGTCATAAACCCAGTCCAGTCACTCTCAGGATAGCCATTTCAGGGGAGACCTTTGGAAGTAGCTTTCTATTAAACCATGAAAATCAGGTCAGTGTGAGCAGTAAGGAGGGGATGAAATACATTCAACTTCTTTGTTGAGGTGGCATTTGTAATAGGACTGAAGCCCCTTCACAGCTGGTGGCTCCTGTTAGTTGGCGGGGGCCCCACTTCAGTCCCTACACACCTCACCCACACATAGTTAGACCATATTTCCTTACCAGTTCAACCCCTAGGTTTCCCATAGCAGAGTCTTAGAAGTCTGGTTCCATAAAGCAATTTATTCATGTTGCAGCAACACAGAAACAATCCGAGCTAGTGCCTCCAAGGAAGCACCCCAACAAAGAAACCCTGGGCTTTTATACTCTTGACAGTCCAAGAGTGTGAAAGTCTCTGCTCTTCCTCCCAGTTCTTTGGCTCCTGCCTTGTCTCTGGGTGTCTGGTCACCTGGCTGAGTCACAGGTCCCTGTGACTTTGCTATGCAAAGGGTTGACAGTTCATGGCTCGAGCCTCGGTTCTTGCCTCAGACTCCCACCCAGAGAATCTGCGGCCTGCACTGCAGCTGCACACTGAGCTGACTGCTCTGAGTGTATTCCTCAACAGATGGAACCTTTAAAGGACATATAGTCCATGCCCTCTGCAATGATCAGGGACATCTTTTACTGTACCATGTTGCTCAGAGCCCCTTCCAACCTGACACTGAACACTTCCAGGAATGTGGCCACCCACCACATCTCTGCGCAAGTGTATGGTGTCACACTGCAAAAAACTTATTCCTTATATCTAATCTTAATCAATCTCTTTTAGTTTAAAGCCATTTCCCCTTCTCCTATCACAACAGGCCCTGCTAAAAGGGCTGTCCCCAACTTTCTTGTAGGCCACCTTTTGATTATTGAAAGACAGCTCCCTGGAGCCTTCTCTTCTCCAGGCTGAACAACCCCATCTCTCTCAGCCTGTCCTCACAAGAAAGGTGTTCATCCCTCTGGTCGTCATGGCTCTCCTCTGGACCTGCTCCAACAGATCCATGTCCTTCTTGTGTTGGGGCCCCAGAGCTGGATGCAGTACTCCAGATGGGGCCTCAAAAGGGCAGAGTAGGGGGGCAGAATCCCCTCCCTCTGCCTGCTGCCCAGGCTGCTTTTATTACAGCCCAGGACATGTTTGCCTTTCTGGGCTGCAAGCGCACATTGCCAGCTTGTGTCCAGCCTGCCATCCATCAGCACTTCTAAGTCCAAGTTATGCTCTTATTCACCAAAATAAGATCTTCTTGTCTTCCATGAGACTGCAAAGGCTTTAAAAGAAAGGTAAAAGTAGCCTGACACCACTATGTCTTAGGACTTTCCTGGTTTTGTAACTCCTACAGAAATACTGACATTTTTAACACCCGCAGGAATACACCATTACTGTTACGTTGCAATGGGGTTTTGGGACTTGAAGAGCAATAGTGCCTATGGCTCTTAGTCTGCACTTTACTAGTTCTGCCTACTTGTACTTTGGTATTGCTCTCTCAGGTCAGATAGGAAGTTTAAAGCAGAATTGTTAGGAATTTTACTTGTTTGGGAAAAAAAATCAAGTGTTATACTGAAATAAAGTATGTGTCTCTAAAATTTATGTTTGTGTCAGCAAAGCCTTTCTGAAATTCATGTTTATATAAAGCAAAGGTTTTACTGGGGGCAAAGATCCCAGTAATAGTTTTTAATACTGAGAATCTAAATCATTGTACTTGAGGTCAGGATCAGGACAGGGCAATGGATCTTCTTCAAGGCTTTCATTTTTTCCTATTGGTCTTATGATGTAAGAACTTGCAAAAGTCCGAGGGCAGCCCATTGTTATCTTCAAGTAACAGTTATGCACCAGTCTGCTAAGCTTTGGATTGCTGTAGTCCACACAATTTGCACAGTCACCGAAATCGCTGTGATAACTCTTTGGGCATGAAGTCCAACTCAGCCCACCTTTTAAGTACCCTTAGCATTTGTTGCAATCAGTTAAAATTCACCCCAAAAGTTTACTTGCCTATTATAACCCACATTTGCAATAATTTCATTCGTAAGTGCTACTTTAAAATATAAGTAAGAAATAACATCCTTCCACAGACACATGTTGTAAATGACCTTATGGTAGTTTGGGCACAAAACACACACAAAGACAAGTGTAGCCTGCATAGGCAATTACAGATTGGTTGGATATAGAAGGGACAATTTCATAGTCACTCTTGACCATGTTTGAAGCAGAAAGCTGTTATCTTCCCAAGTGTAATGCCTGCCTTGCCCTGCTGTTTCCTGTCTTCCCTCTGTAGAGACTATCCAGAAAATTCCATCTTGTTCTACCACTGGTCCATCATTTTATTCATAGTTGTTTTAAAATGTCTTGTCTGTAGCACTACAGAAACATGCAGTCTTTTAAAATACAGCTGATACATTTCTGTGTCTAACTGAATCACTTTTGCTTTTCAACACTCTGAACATTAAGTCCTATAAAGAGACAAAATCATATCCTTGTGCATTTTTATATTACATACACACCTTTATGAGCTGGTGATCTATTAATCATGTTCATATTAATAAAATATGTCCTCCATCAGTCAGGAAAACAGACAAGGCAGTTGCCCTATAAAAGTATTATCTCAATCCCATTTCAGACATGATAATAAAATGAAATTAAAAAAAAAATGAAGCAAAGTCAAACAACTTACAATTCAAAGTATTCACAGAGTATGAATAGATTCGTTTTCTGTTCTACCTCTGGAAGATAAAACAGAACAGATTGTTTTTAATAGTTATCCAAGTTACTCCAGCTTAAGGATTGCTATTAATAGTTATCCGAGTTACTCTAGCTTAAGGGCTGTTATTAATAGTTATCCGAGTTACTTGAGTTTAAGTATCTCCCTCCATAGGATTTTCTATTGATCTTAAACACCTGATTAACTGCATTTTTGCTTTTTTTTAATTTCATACACCAGCTAATATCATTATGCTATTGTTTATAAGTTCTCAATTCATGTTTATTATCCATTTATTATCCATTATTTATAACTGATAAGCTTATTTTGTCATAAATTAGCAGTTTTTATTTATGCACAGGTTTTTATTTATGCACAGGTTTCTACCATCCTTCCTTCTTTTAGTTGTTTTGTTGTTTGTTTTTCGTTTCCTTCTTTGTATTTTTTAAAAAATACTGGTTTTCACATGTGATTTAAAATGAAACATTTTAGTGTTAACTTCAGTTTTCAGGAGCTAGATCCCTCCAAATTCAATAAAGTACCTTATACCTCTCTCTCTCTCTCTCCATTTGTATGGTCACACCTAATCCGCTATTCTTTCAACTGTTAAATACTTATATGTGCTAAGTAGCACTTTGTTGGTGATTGTTTTCAAACTTGTCCTTTTTTATTCTTCATTGATTTTGTAGCCAGTGGAACCACCCCCTAGGTTTCTCTCACTGAATTTAACAATACTTTCTGTGAACTTGAATGGCTTGTTTTCATTCTAATTGCATTTCATTTGTTTGGCTTGTTCTGCAGTTTTAAACATTTTACCTATTCTACCAGTTAAGTATTCTTTTGCATGTGGTTCTCTTTCAAAACTTTTCAGAATGTGTGTTAGAGGAGACTCTGAGCCAATACTGCCTTTTCTCTTCTTGTTTTCTGCTTCTGGGGTTTGTACCATATTTGGCTGTCCTATTTATGCAAAGCTTCACTCTTATCCTTCTTTCTTAGGTCCAATTGCTGCAGGTCATCGTTAGCAAATGTTAAAGCCCTGACTCATTCCTGTGTTTATTATCCCTTTGAGCCTTTTGCTCATCTCTCAAAATTTTCTTTGCTTGTTGGGACCTCTGTGTTAATTAAACCAAGGAAGTGGTTCCCGATCTGATTCAGTGGTTGCTGCTGCTCTAGCTGGGTTCCTGTTCTGGTATCCCTGTTTAAGAGCATTGTCATATTTGTTATTGTTTTAATCTGCTTGGGACTTCAGTTCCTTGTGATAGCAATTTGCTTTCACATCTGTAGCCCTTCCTTTTTACTGCAGTCTAGATTCTTAGAAGACCTCTTAGTTTCCTCTGCATGGCTGTCTATATTGCAGAGCTGGGTTTGCAGTAATGCATAGTGTGGTGAGTAACTTCCTTTCCAGTTTTCCCAGCACAGTTATTATTATCAGTCCCTACTCTGGATGGGTCTGTATTACTCTGTGTCTCTCCATCCTAGTGTTTCAGGTGTCACAAAAAGCTGTAGGAAGTGTATTCTGACCCCATCTTTTGAGGTCGGCCCTGGCAGGGGGATAACAGGGGTTAGCAGACTGTCTGATTCCAATGGAATATTCAACTTCTCTTTCATATGCTCCTGTCAAAAAAACCCCACGATCAACAGTTTAGCACTTTATTCAGTTCTTGGTTTTATCCCTCAGAGTAGCTTCTTGATTGCATTGGGCACAGCCTGTCCCAGTATTCAAGCTTCCTTTGTTACACTGGTGGATGTGCTAGTACTTGGCAATTTGTTTCCTGACTCCTCCTTAGCTTCACCAGAGGCCTTCTTCAGGGATACAGTTCTAATTTGACCATGAGCCAAGGGAAGGGGAGAGACAGAACTCCCAAGACTGTTACTAGGATGGAGAGGATAGAGGGCCCACTTTCCTCTTTTCTTGTACTGATTTTCTAGAAGTGATACAGGAGAATGCTTGTCAGGGCATGATCCCAGCAAGTCAAACCAGTCCCCAAGCTTCTGAAGCATGCTACTTTAGGGGTTATGCTATTCAGCCACTCCTTACTCTACCACTAGACTTTGCTTACCCTGAGAAAGGGCAGTGAGAGAGTCATATTGTCAAAGGTAGCAGTTTGTATAGCTTGTAAATTATTCCTCTCCTAGTTTGTTTGTTTTCTGCCTTAAGTTACTATGACTTACTTTTGTCCATACCACTTTCGTGTCTCTTAATCAAACTTTTAGTTTATTCCATACTGTCTTCCACACTTACAGATCCTAAAGTTGCAGACCTTTTGCCTTGGGAGCAGACTATCCGCAATGGTTGTTTCAAATGTGACTTAGTCATAAATTGGAGCTCGTCTGCCTTATTGTTCAGAACACCACAGACAGAGCCTAACAACCTTTCAACTCCACATATACCTCTGTGCTCTTATTTGGCTTATGCCTATCCAGATAATACAATTATTCAATTTCTGATCTTCCATTAAATGCTTATGTAATGCAACACATCCACTCAGCCTGCTAGCACTTCCCTCATTGGTTCCCAAATTCACGTTAAACTTATTTATCTGCATTTTCTGTTGTTTGTTTGTTTTCTTTCCCAAATCAGTTTTTCCTGACCCAGAAAGTTACACTCCTTTAGCCATCAGTCATTGACTGCTGTGCTTTATGTTTGCAACTTGTACCTCTGGTATTTTTCTCTCATTCTGTTTTCTCTCATTCTGCTCCCTCTCACTGAACATTCTGGGAGATTTAATTAGCCACGTTGCACCATTTTTGTTTACAGGGTGAAGAAACAGTCTTCCTTTTTTCACAGCCACATTCCTATTTACTAAATCTGGCACTTCCTAATTTGGCAAATTCTTCCAAATTTAAGCTTGTCTTTCTAAAGAGGCTCCTCTGACAAGGAGGGTCTTTTGAGTGCACTTGAGCAATTGCCACCAAACATCTGGGAACTGGTGACATCTTCACAATGTTGATCACAACATCCTCATCAAGTTCTAGTCCAACAGTACTACAGGGATGCTCACTGAGAGCAATGCATAGATGCAAGGAAGCATGTGCAACACTGATTTGTACAGCAGCTTCAGGCAGATGTTCAGTCCTGCCTGAACACTGTCTCACAACCAGGGCTGGCAAATGCTGCTCTCTTCCACTGGCGCCTTCTCAAACACTTGGAACTTTAGTTTTGCCTTGAAAAATACATCCCAACAGAAAGAGCCAGGCTGAATGGAAGAAGGTGTGCAAATAGGAGCTAACATTTGATCTCAGAGAAGGGATGTAAATATGAACCAAGTGCTTTTCCTGTCTTCAGCGGTTTGCTGACCTGCTTGTTTCCAGTTGGTGCGGTCAGCAGTGGGCTGTCAGAGGGCATGTGGGTGGGGGGAGAGATCGCTAGGTTTTGGGAGTGCAACTGATTGGTTGTAAATGGAATGCTTTCACACATTAATATTTATGCAGCATATCCACAAATTGCAAAGGAAGGTTAATTTTAGATTAAGTTGTATTTTAGTGCAACACAAATCTTAAGAGGTGTTGTGAGATTTCAGTGGCACAACTGATATGAAAAAGTGGTATTTTTTGTCTGATCAGTAGTCAAGGGAGTATTATCATATTAAATCTATAGGTTTTCATAAATGGCTGAAGGTACATTAATTCCTTCATCAGTTTCACACACTATTATTAGTTATTAAATGAGACCATATTACCCCTAATGGGCTTGAACCATCACAAAGAACGTTTTAGTTTTGATTTTAACCATGCTAATAATAGTTTCACCTGTCTTGTTGCATGGTAGAATTACTGTAATGTTTTACTTTCTGACCCCTCTGGAAGCAAAACTTACTCTGGTAACATAATGGTAGGATATATAGAGGTCACAACAGTTATGATCTGTATTCCCTTTCCAAGTGCCATTATATAAAATCCCTTAAATGTTTACAATGCATGGGCTGAAAAACGACTATCAGAAAAAAATGGAGAGGTGCTATATTTGTATACCTCAGTGATTCAGCAGCGGATCTAGTGAGTTCACAAACAAATAATTCAATTTTTAGTCCTGCAAACTAAATTTCAACTCTGATAGCCAACTGGGCTCCTAACTCTGAAATAAACATCACCATGCTGTGTTCTTTTCACTACCTCTAAAATTGCTCTAACCGCCCTCTATCTTCTCCATGAAAACATTTTTGAAATTATTTGAGACTGTGATTAGCAGGCACAAACGTCATCTTGATTTTCAGAACCGCTGTTGAATAAACAGGATTTGCAGTTAAAAAACCCCATCATTTTTAAAGTCTGGAACTAAGCAAATGGACATTGCAATATCTGAAAGAGAAAATGCAGAACTCCAGTCACCTTGCACATTTCTTTAATACTTAAGTTGGTTTAGCACCAGTTCTAATCCAGAAAAGAAGTATTTTCATTTGAATATGATTTAGTTTGTCTGTGACTGAATACCTTGACAAGAGGTAAATGATCCTCTTGCTAGTGATCTGAATCCCTCAGAGCATCAACATGATCTCCAAATTACATATCCTGGCTTGCTCTTTCATATATGTTTTAATAAGCTGTAAGGATTTTTTTTGTTTTAAATAAACCTTTAGGCAAGAGATCAGTATTGTTTCTGGCAGAATTCATGCAATTCATCTGCTTAATCACACCCACTTTCACAAACTGATGCACCTACCTGTTTAATAAGACACATTCCCTGTATATTAGCTGCAAAGTTTAGACAGGAGCTGGATCAGAAGAAAAAATTCTAATTCCTGTCTCTTCAGAAGCTTCTCTTCCTTTCCACAAAATGGCAAGGAGAATAGGCTCTGAAAGGCAATGATTTTTTTTTTAAATTAAAAAAATATTTTGAAAGGGTACTACAGAGTAAGAGTTTGTTACTGCTTCCTAAAACTGGATTCCTCTCCAGTTTAAATTTTTGAACATACAGTACAAAGATCACAAGGGTCTCATAGGACTTGTGTGGAATTCTCTCTGTGAACAGGCTAATAACACCCTTTTTCTGAGTTCTGTTATTCTGATCTACTCCCAGCATTACAGCACAGAGCAGGTCCAAAACTATACCACTTAATATGGTTTTGCATGTTTCCTTAGTCTACACAATGCATCTTCAAGGTTTTCCAAAAACTGTGTGAAACGAAGTAGTCAAAAATTTCCCCTCTATAGGATTACTGATTGTGGATGTAAAACTGCTGCCAAGGTCTTCTGCAAATTGATAGGCCGTAGCTGTGCTTTCATTGCAAAGGGTTCAAGCAGCTGTTAGCTCTGCTTTATCACCATGTGATATATCATACTGTTATGGGCATATGTTTTTATTGTGTCCACCAAGCGCAGTGTGCCAGAGACTTCTTCTTGTCAGACAGAGACAGTTCAGAGATACTGTTGAAGCTAGTAAGCTTTTTTACATGCCAGAAAATTGGAATCTAATAAATTGGTGTAATTTACATCAGACAGCAAGATTGATGAGAGGTGGCAGAAAAAGCAGCCAACAGGAAAGTACATGAAGATAATTCAAGATTGCAACAAGACACAAAAAGTTGACTTTACAAATGTTCTTTTTATCACCCAACATAGTTACTTTTTTCAGCCAGTTTTGTTATCAGCTGCCAGCAAGCCAACATCTTTCCCAACAGTTAAGCTGTCTGGGCTCTTCAGTGCTTTGGAGCATTGAGCTGGAGTCTCATTGTCCTCATCATTCAGTGAGGAAACAACGGGATTTTGATTGTTAAATCTTCAGTGCTGATAACAAGGGAAGAGGAATACTTGGATTCCATGTCTGTGATATTTGGATTCCATGTCTGTGGTTGTTGGTAGTTACACAAGTAATATTCTAACTTCTAAAATACCAATGCCTTGTTATCCACAAAATCCTGTTATATCTTTCTTCCCTTTTATTATGTGAAGTTCGTTATTCTTCTTTGCCGCTTTAGGAATTCACATCATGATGTCACTTCTGTATATTTCATCTCCTCAATTGGCAAATTTTGCCTTTTCTATTTGCACAGCAGAACCCATTGGAAAGTTCTACCTCTCCAGCCCTAGGAATGCTTTTCTGAGCTTACCTAGCAGTCTACACATTTTTTCATTCAAATACTTCCCTAAAAGTTACTTCCATCCTTACAGAAAGTCAACCAACTACCAGTGAGTAGAAGACACTAAAAAAGCCACTCCACATAATAAAAGGTTTGAATAAGCAAAAAATTGGTTTGGCCATTTTCCTCCCAACATATATGTTTCTTTTTCCTTATTCTCTTACCTTTTATCTCTTTAGAGGAGTAGTGTAAGATTAATTCTTTTCAGAGATTTATTTCTTTAGATAGAATATTCCAGAGATGGTTGGAAAATTAAAGATGCTAATAATCATTACTGATGGGAATGTCATAATACTGAAAATGGAAGTAGAAAAAACCCTGTAGTCAGACAAAAGTATTGGTTTTTTTTATCATTATAGTCATATTTTGATACCTCATGTCACATGCAGCACCTACTTTGGAGAGTCCTCATATTTCCTCCATTATCCCAGCTTTTCACTACAGCCTTTCAAATTTAGATTCATATCTGAACACAAATAGTGAGTGTATACAGCATTCTAGGTGAGTCATGCAATGCTTTATGCTCCATATGGGAAACTCTGGACTGATTTACTGCAGGATGACCATTTTCACTTTGGTGGCTTATGCTTATCCTGAAGAATAATCAGAGTTTCATGTCCTTCAGTTGCTTCCAGTAGATGACTTCTCAGCTTTCAGACAAAATTCTCAGCAGTTGATTGGTACCCAGAGTTCCGTTCTGTACCATTCAATCCTCATCATATTTTGGTAACTGAACCACCCGGTTCTTCATCTGTACCTTGGCATCTTCTACACTGCTAATACCATCTCTAGTTGTGTTCATGTCAGTGTATTTATCCACTCTAATCTCCTTCCAGTTTGTCTCCCTTAAAAGGGAGAATTCACTGGAGGAGAAACATCTGGAGAAGGTGAAAACTATGGCCATGATGAAGAAAGGTTTTCAACACTGTCTTCTGTAACCTTCTCATAGAGAAGGGATAGACAGCAGACAATACAGTAGGTCGAAAACTGACTGAACAGCTGAGCTCAGAGGATTGTGATCATAGCAATAAGTCTAGTTGAAAGCCAGTAATTAGCAATGCACTCCAGGGGTCAACACTGGTCCAGTTTTATTAAACATCTTCATTAATAATCTGGGTGATTGGACAGAGTGTTCCCTTAAAATTTTACTGATTACACAAAACTGGGAGGAGTGGTGGAAATGCCAGAGGGTTGTGCTGCTACCAGGAGGGATCTGGACAGTTTGGAGAAGTAGACTGACAGGAACTTCATGAAGTTCAATAAAGGAAAGTGCAAAGTCCTGCACCTGGAGAGGGACAACTCTAGGTACCAGTATATGCTGGACCACCCAGCTGGAAAGCAGCTTGGCAGAAAAGGACCTGGGCGTCCTGGTGGACACCAAGCTGAACCAGCAATGGGCCCTTACTGCAAAGACAGCCAGCTGCATCCTGGGCTGCATTAGGGAATTTACTGAGAGAGCAGAAAGTGATCCTTCCCCTTGGCGCTTGTCAGGCCATAGCTGGAGTTTTGTGTCCAGTGATGGGCTGCTGACTACAAGGAAGTCATGGACATACTGGAGAAAGTCCAACTAAGGGATGAAAGGACTGGAGCATCTCATCTGAAGAAGAGAAGGGGGGATCTCATCAATGTCTATCAATACCTGAAAGGAGGGTATAAAGAGGATGGAGCCAGGCTCTTTTCAGTAGTGCCCAGTGCCAGGACCAGAGTCAATGGACACAAACTGAAACACAGGAGATTCCCCCTGAACGTCAGGAAACACTTCTTTCCTGTGAGGGTAAATGAGCACTGGAACAAGTTGACCAGAGAAGTTGTGGAGTCCAAGCATGGGATTTGTTGGAAGTTTTTGAGAGTCAGTGGAATAAAGGTTTGAATAACCTGGTCTGATCCTTCTGTGAGCAGAAGGTTGGGCTAGAGGCTTCCTGAACTCCCTTTCAACCTGAATTATTCTGTGGTTCTATGAGGCTCTCATATATTTATCTTTGAACCTCTCAGAGATAATACTTTGATTTGATTCTCTAGCCCATGGCTACTTTCCCTGTAATGTTAATTTTTCAAGTGCAAAAATGCACCCATGATTGTGGAACCATGAGAGCAATGAACATAAGAGCCCATACATATAACATAGTTGCATTCTGTTCCACATTTCTCTTGTGTTTTTCAGATTTTCAAAATGTATCTGATAGTCAGCAACAAACTCAAAATCTGCAAAAAAGAAAAGTGAGATTGCCACCTTATTCATTGTTTCATTATCGGCATTAAAAAAAAATTAGTTTAATTAGAATTTTGCTTTCAGTCTGGGAGAGCTGAATGTGTCTCCTCCTTAGCACACCAGAACTAATGCAGTTTAGTTAGAAAAGAAGGTATTTTGCCCAGTTAGTATTCTGTCATCTCCATTGGGGGAATAACTCTGCTAAGTAAGAAAGTGCCATTATTAGATATCTTCGTGTCTTCTTGTCTGACCTTGGTTACGTTTTAAGCATACTAGAGATGAGAAATATGTTTCAGCTTGCTCATGTCTCATTGTGATAAGAGGGCTAGATTTCATTTTAAAAGGGAAGGATAATCTGTTTGCTTGTTACCTTTCTATTTTTGCCACAATTGCAGTGAAAAAAAAAGTGAAGTACATATGACTGATACTGCAGCAACGACTGAGGTTCATGGTGCCTCATTTGAGACAATGCAAAAAAGGAAACATCAACCGTTACCAAATACTTAAATTAATTTTAATGACAATATAGAGGTGTAGAACAAGATAGAGCAGGGAAACATTAAAGGTATTTAGATGAGTTAGAGGGATTCAATATGTTCAGACCTACTGAAGTTTACTCTAAAGTCATTCAAGAACTTAACCATTAAAAATTGCCTGCAAGAATTTCTGTGAGGAGATCCCTACAGACTGCAGATAGCAAAATTTAAAATCAACAAGATTAAATTCAATACAGGCAATCGTGGAGAATGATGGTTAAGAAGAGGAAATTAAATGCACAGACCTAAAAATGATGAGTAAGTCAGCTGAAGAGCTGTAGAAAAAGGGTTTAGAGGTGCAATAAATCAGAAACCAACATAACAAGTTAACATGTCAGAGAAACTGAGGCATGGTGCAATGTTTTTTCCAGAAATATAAGTTGTGTTCTGCATCAACAGAAGAAGAAAGGGTAAAATAGAGATTTTTTTCCAGTCTACTAAGCACTTAGCTAAGCTAAGCCTTACTGAAATACTGCATAGTTTGACCATTGTGTTTTATGTAAAATGTAGACAAATTGCTCTCAGAGCTCTTTCCAAGAGTAATTAAAGGATTAAATAACATGACTTAAGAAGAAGATCTAATCAAATTGGATATGTTTAGTCAAGAAAAAGAAAACATGAGTTTAATATAAAATATAAAAACAGCATTCTGGTTGTAACAGGTTGCTATAAACAATGAGCAATTGTTCTCTACATTCACCATAATTGTGGGAGACAGAAAGAAATAATCTGATTTATTGCGTAAAGAAAATGGGTTCTTATTTTAAGAAGTTTTTATCTGGGGATGGGAGACTGATTTTCATGTGGAGATAATGAAAAACCCAGATTAAGGGAGGGAAACCAAGCTCAGAGAGGAGGCTTAATGTTTTCTACTGGAGAGCTAGGTCCTAGGAGCAATGCTAATTTGTACTCCAGAAGCAGAATCTGTGGAGGTTCTTGGCTGTAAAGCAAAGAAAGTCATAACTCATTCATGCCCTCCCACAGACAGGCCTGTAAAATTTGCAATTAATTATTCATGTTCCTGGCAATACTGATGTTAAACAGACTGACTGGGAAAGAAATGACAGGCTGTGTGAAACATGGTGTAGTCTGATATCAAGCAGAATGCATATTGAATGGACAGCGAATGGAACTGCAGAGTGTAAGATGGTACCTCCCTTCTGACAGAAAATGGAAATGTTTTAACATCATTAGTATTCTTTTCTGCATTGTAATTATATTCTAATTTTGTTCCGTTTGCTGTTTACATAAGGCACACCCCTGTGCCTGCCTATGAATGCCGCTAGGGATGAAATGTTACTATCAGGGAGGTTCATATGACAAAAGTTGTCTGCATTTATTGAGAAAATAAGGGCTCTAGGAGCAGAGGAGGAAGAGACAGGCTCTCTCTCTATCCAAGTTAACTGGGTTTGGTAATAACAGAACAGCAGGTGTTGAAAAAGATAATTAAGGCATGAAGTTTACAGTATTGCAAAATAATCTATAAGGATGGATAATTGTATTAGAAAAATACCTCTGATGCTCAGTGGGGAGCATTTCCATGTCTGAAGAGTCTTCAGAAGTGTGAAATACGATGGGTGAGTAAATCTAATAAATACTAACCAGCTCAAACTTAGATTTGCCTGAGGAAGACTGACTTCCTTAGGAGTCAGGTATGAGGATCTCATGTGCAGAATGGATTTAATTATTGCTTAAAGAATTTGCAAAGTTTATGAAATCTTGCCTCTGATATGTTCAAAAGAAATTAAAGAATTAAAGCTGGTCTATGTGTCTATAGGTATCCATGTGTGTATGCATATGAGTATGTTTTCTTTGATCAGTAGACTGCATTAAGAATTACTGTAAAAAGCAGGGAATAAGAGTGTATAATTTAACAGCACTTTACATTAAAAAAAAGTGCAAGTTACTAATTTAATGAAAATTACATTGTTGTTTATCTTCATGCATTGCAGAACATTGTGCCTCCGTCAACCAAATAATTTAATCAGTCAATTCATGAAATAATTTATGCTGCTAAAGGAAATAACGTGTTTAAGACAAAGTGTTGTTTTTTCCTCACTGTGCTCTTAAAACAGTTATATCAATACATTTGTTCAGAGGAAAACAGGTCATGGACTATTTCTTAATTAATAGGGTGAGAAAAGCTAAGAAGGAGAGTTTATTATCCTGTGAAGATGAAGCCTTGTGATCTCAGTCGCAGTTTACAACAGACCAGTGTGTCTGTAGGTCCCAAAGCCTATCTGTCACTGTCAATATACTTGAATGCCAGTGCATCCAGAGTGGATGAACAATAAATCCGAGGTCAGTGTGAGTAATCTCTTTCCTGAAGCATTAGTTTCTGGACTCACAGTTAAGCTGAGGAGCAGAATGATTCTTCGGTTTCATTACATTCTTTTCCATATGCTTTAACCTAGATTCAGGTAACTGGTGGCATAAACAGAGGGAATAAGCCAGACGGCATTTGTGTTAATTCATGCTAGTTCTTTCTCATGCTAATTCTTTGATGCCTCAAGTGGCTGTTCCTCCACAGTATCTGCAAGGTGATGTGGAGTATTTATGAATATTTGAAGAAGGTTTCTTGCTCCCTGTAATTGTGCTGATGCTAAATAGCTGAGACAAGCAGATTAGTTTGCTGTATCATCACTATGCTATCCACTTTCTTGCAAAGTCCATCAGTATTACACAGGGTCTGTTGAACACTGGCAGTGTTTAGGATTGTTTGAGACATGAAACATAGTTCTTCCTGTTAGAAATTAAAATTCTAGAGTGTAGGAATAATTGTGCTTTCGGAAGAATTTGTAACGGGAAAGCTAGAAACTTGTTTTTGCTTAGGAAGCCTGCAAAGTGCCTTCTCAAGGGGATTAGATGTTTTTTTTTTTCCCCCTTCTGCTGTCCAGAGGGGGTTGCAGAGAGAGCTGTTATCTCTCTCTCTCTGCTATGCTAGGGAGAGATTGCCCTAACAGACACGTACAAAGGCCTTGGGAAGGGGGGGGTGGAGAAACAGAGAGGATACTAAAGGCCTTGGAGAGGGCCAGAATTTGCCTTTTCTCCCTGGGGCCACGTGCTTCAAGAGCACTGTGAGGTATTTGTTTCTCATGTTCTGGACTTCTAAATAAACTTTTGAATTTTTTCCACTGCCTTGACATTTCTGGGCATATCTGCGTATCTTACTTTACACAGAGGAAACTGGTATGCAAGATGCAATCTCACTATGAAACTTCAAAATAAAAGTTATTAAAATTAAATTAAAATTTTTAATTATTCATTTCTATAGTTTTTATTGACCCTTTACTTGAGAGTACTATGGATCAATATAATGAAAGAAGGATAAAGCTTAAGAGAACTGTGTAATTCCATTTATCTAAATTTTTAGAAACTGATTCTTTAGCATAGCAGGTGAGTGTCTTCTGCATTGAAAACAAGGTGTCAAGGAAGCTTAGGGCTGCATAATCTGACTGTGGTATTTTCGTCTACTGCTGAACTACTTGTTCACAATTAGTAAATTAATTGTAAATAGGTGAAGTAGATGAGAAGATAGTTTCTTTGATGAAATTGTGGTGGGGTTTTTCTTCTGAAATAAATATTTAACATAACTCAAGTGAATCACATCTAAGGAGACATCTACAGCTGAGCTGCATTAGATCCTTGATGGCTTCCTTGATGCCCAAATGCTTGCTCTGGCTGGGTGCAAGAAGAGTTGTCCTGGCTATAACACAGACCTTTAAGGAAGCAGATAACGGGGGAAATTGGGAAGTAGGCTGGCTTTTTAATAATAATTACATACCAGAATTTCCTAAATTTAATGATATGCACTAAACCACTTTGAAATTCTGTTAAAGGGGTACTAGATATGAAACCCAGAATAGCCAATCTCTGATAGGGCTTCAAAGGAAGCCTAGTCTCACTAGCTCTAATGTTAGGCCAAGTGAGTCTGGCTCAGGGAGTGTTAAGAGATTATTGCTAATTTGTAAGACTTGTGTGACTTCAAAGATTAAATTCAAGTTAGATAAGGCAGATACAGAATCATAGAATCATAAAATATCCTGAGTTGGAAGGCACCTAGCAGGGCCGTCAAGTCCAGCTGCTGACCCTGCACAGGACATCCCAAGAGTCACACCATGTGCCTGAGAGCATTGTCCAAATGCTTCTTGAACTCAGACAGGCTTGATGCTGTGACCACTTCCCTGGGGAGCATGTGTAACCTTCTTCTAATATCATAAAGCAGAAAAGGTGAGAAATGGCAGCATTTGGCCAGGCTGAGGAGGAAAGCAAACCTCCACTGAGTGGGAAAAAGATACATCTACCTTTGCTAGCTCAGAGCTATGCTCCAGCTGCAGCCCTCTGTGACTTGAGGACACAACAGCCACCACCAAGGAGGCTTTTTCTCTCCTCTTTCTTAATGCAGCTTCTTTCTGGAAACATATTCTATCAGACATATCTTGCTTCAGCATAAACAGCACATTTTTTCACATAATACAGCATGTATCAGTCTCCATATGTTTATTTTTTTTCTGTAAAAGAAAACAGCAACACAGTTTTGCATAGTTCAGCTCTTTCCCGTTTCACAGATCACAGCCACAGTCTCAACCTCAGAGTATCTTAGTCAGATTAATAGTATGTGCTCCTGTATTCAGACAAGAGCCCCTGCTTACACAGGGGCTGTTTTTTCTTCTCAAGTCTCTCTGGGGGTTATTGGGGTTTTTGCTGATGTACCTTGTACTAGAAAAGAATTCTTAAAAAGGATTATGGCCAGGGCCCAAACAGTGATTAATGCACATGCATGGGATCTACTCTTGTATAGAAACCCAGAACTGGGGTCATCAAATCAAATCCCATCCTTTGTAACTGAGCTCAACCATGTAACTTGTGTTAAACACACAAGATCCCACAACACCTCTTTTGTACACAGTATTCTTCTGCCACACTGCAAAAATCCTTTAGTAGACCAACTGTCCAGAAAAAAATACAATATGTCTGGAATAATTCACCAGAGCATTTTCACCATCGTCCATGGGATGATTATGAGAAAAATCTCTTGCACAACATAACTTAGTTTATCAGAAATATGACTAAACTGAAGTCCATCCTGTCAAATTATAGTAATAATTGAAGCTGTATGGAAGGTGAAAAGTTATTTTTTTTGATGGCTTGCTAATTAACTAAGCTGACAGATATGTATCACAGAGAATAGGTGTCTGACTGGTAGTTTATTCTTGACAAATAGAAGTTCTTCTCACTCTTGTGGGTTTCTTTCATATTTCTCTTTTCATGGCTTTTAATAGAAATGAGTTTTATAGCCAGAACAACAGCTAAACAATGCAGTTTGCAGCAGATAGTGAATGAAAGTTGGTGTAATGTCTTCACCAGGCTCTAATGACTCATGCAAGTTTTAATGATGAGTGAGACACGACTCAAGATCACCAGGTCTCTGGGTTCATGTATTTCATGTTCTGTTTCTCAGACTGTCAGCGAGAGTGTGACCATGTACTGCAGTCACCACTGCTCATTACACTGAGTGTCGCTGCTTCTCATTATACCATACAATGGGCCCTGGTGTAATCTCATTGTGTCCCACACACAGCTACTAGATGCTTTCTCTTTAGTGTCATTGACTGTTTTGGGTCATCCTACAGTTTTCTGAAGTTGGCTGATCTCATCTGTGGCAGGCAACATGAAGCTTGGTAAACTACACACCAGAGTTAAGACAAAACAGTGAAGGATTCAGTTTGAAATTAATTTCTTCAAACTAGAGTGTGGTCACGTGGATATCTATTATGTTAGCTATGTGTCTAAGCTCTGATTATAGTTTGGAGAGATCTAAGGCTCCTTTCAGCTGACTTCACTTCAGTGCATACTGTTATGTGACATCCTTGAGGCTGCCCAAAACCTCTGCTCATGGCTGGCAGATGCAACAATGGTCATAACAGCAAACCTCTGCCCCTTTGAAGTGGCACTTCCAAAGAGCAACCCTATACCACCTCAAACACTAGGTACCTCTGCTTAGGCAGGTGAATTGAGTCCCTATTCATTACAGTCAAGGGAGCCCGGATAGAATAATTCACTTAATCTTAAAGCGAGTGCTTAGATGTTCATTATTAGGTAGGCTCTATTGATGGCATTGACTAGGACTTCAGGTTTTGGAAGGCAGCTCCCTGCCTTTGAATATCTAAGGTACCTTGGCTTTGTACCAGCTGTAAGTCTAGAACAACACAGCTTTTCCACAGGTTCTCTGTTGCATTAGCCAATCCCATGCAGGTGCCTTAAATACCACAGGGCATCAGCAACAGCACTAGAGTTTCATGTTTGTACAATAAACATTAGTCATGGAAGTCTAAATACAGTAAAGGAGGCTTACTTTGTGTGCAGGGATGCATAGCAGTGTCTAAGACTAAAAGGCAGTCTGTAATTTTTGTCACCCAAATGTGGTAGGTTGACCCTGGCTGGACACCAGATGCTCACCAAAGCCACTCCATCACTGCCCTCTTCATTGGGCAGGGGAGAGAAAATAGAACAAAAGGCTTGTGGGTTGAGATAAAGGCAAGGAAAGATCACTCACCCACTATTGTCACAATACAGACTTGACTTGGGGAAATTAGTTTAATTTATTGCAAATCAAATCAGAGCAGAATAATGATAAATAAAACCAAATCTTAAAAACACTTTGCCCCACCCCTGCCTCCTTCTGGGCTCCGCTTCACTCCCAATTTCTCTACCTTCTCCCTGACAGCAATGCAGGGAGATGGAAAATGGGGGCTGTGGTCAGTTCATCACACTCTGTCTCTGCTGCTCCCTCCTCAGGAGGAGGACTCCTTGTATTCTTCCCCTCTCTGACATAGGGTCCCTACCAGGAGAGACAGTCCTCCACTAGCTTCTCCAGTGTAAATCCTTCCCTTGGGCTGCAGTTCTTCATGAACTGTTCCAGTATGGGTCCCTTCCAGATAGCGCAGTCCTTCAGGAACAGGCTGCTCCACATGCTCCCCCGTGGGGTCACAAGTCCTGCCAGCAAACCTGCACCACCATGAGCTTCCTCTCTCTGTGTGGCTACGGGTCCTGCTGGAAGACTGCTTCTCTAGACTGGCGTTATAAAAATCCACACTGTTGTGGAGATTTTAAAGTCATTTAGCACTTAGGATTTAGAACAACAGGAGCTGCTGTAAACTCATAAGACTCAGAGCTATGAGATGATTCCACTTGTTTAATTTTTATCATCTAAGAGGAATGCTAGTTCCTCTGCTGGAATAAACCATTGCAACTTAACTGACTTACATACAGCTGATGATTTGCCCAATATTTTTGGTTTGTAATTTTTAGGATTAGAGTATTCATGTCTCAGTTCTAAACAATTTGAATAAACAGAAATTAAGGAATAACCTTAAAATCCCTAATGATTTTTGCAGGATCTGGAGCAAGGACTAACCTCTTGGATTTGGCAAGATCAATTCTGAAATTAAGTTGAGACTGAAATTAAAATGTCCAGATTGAAGCCTTTTTCTATTCTATGTCTCTCTTCTGATCTAAATTCATTTAACTAATGAATTTGTTGAGGAAACTGAACATGTGAGTGGACTGGGGCAATCTCTCACTGAGATCACTAATATAACTAGGCACCAAATGGTAACCAGGTGTCGTGTGCTCTGGACTCTATTAAGGGGAGCTTCTCAGTCCCAACATTTAATTAGTTATGAGATCATGAAATGAATGTACCTCATAGAAATGTTCTGTGTTGAATCATGCACAATCAGCTGGGAGTAGGGTGCATACAAATTGATATATTCTGTGTCTTAGGCCGCACAGGAGAAAATTAGCAAGTTATTAATGATGAAGTTTGAAATAGAGGTAATCTGAGCTTTGGAAAAAAAAATGTGCCTGGTCCAGAACTTTTCTAAACTTGAGATATACTAAGGCATAGATATTTCCTATTAGCTCATTAAACTGTATCACAGAAATACAGAATATGCTGAGTTGGAAGGGACCCACGAGGATCATCAATTCCAACTCCTGGCCCTCTGCACAGGAGCATCCCTAAGAATCACACCATGTGCCTCAGAGTATCATCCAAACACTTCTTGAACTCTGTCAGGCTTGGTGCTGTGCCCACTTCCATGAGGAGCCTGTTCCAGCATCCAACCACTCTCTGGTTGAAGAACCTTTTTCTAATATGAAGTGTATCAGTTGCCTCTTTTTTGAACCTGCAGGTCTACAGAAAATTGTATTAAACAGTTTTCATAACTGAAAAGTGAACATCTTTTTCATAAGCTGTCTTTCAAATTAAATATAAAAGAAATTGGCCTGATTTATAAAAGAGCTGAATTCAATAAGAGTTTTTTCCCATAGGTTGCTTTTAATCAGGCCTCAGGTTATGAGTAATACTGCATGGCTGATTCTTCTATAATTCCATCAAAGTCACTGTCAACTTATGCAAGTGCAGCTCAGACTGTCAGATGTTTCAAAAATTATTTATAAATGGTGGGTCTTTTATTCATATGCGTGTCCATTTCCTTTTTATAATGTAAGTTCTGGGTTTGCTCCTTTGCATTTTTAGGAAAAATGGGTTCAGGGAAGAGAGGCTCTGTATAATTTCTGGTATGAAATCCACCAGGCCTTGCTAACCCAAGTTCATTATTTAACATGTTCTATCTGCATTCTGGCCTACATTCTTATCTCTTTGTTGAAGTTCACATGGATTGTGAGTAAGCTTTTTTTCCCCCAACAAAAATCTAAGAAGCTACTGAATACTTCATCCTTCTCTGCATCATCTGTTATATGATCTGCAAGTAATACTGGATCTTAATAGACCTATGCTCTCCTTTGTTTTTCACATTTCAAACATATTTGTAGAAACTTTTCTTATTGCTTTTATAGGATCTACTGAGTGAAATTGACTTTTTTTTCAGTTTTGTTTTTTATTCATATAAGCTTATGTCATTCTTTATGCTTTATCATAGTCATAGTCTCTAGACCCACTTGGTATGATTCTCTACTGAAATTCAAGTCTTTAAAGACCTATAATGCAATCATAACAGTCTCTGTATTTCCTTCTTCAGTAGCATGGTTTGCTGTGGTACATCTATCTCAATAACTTCCAGATTATCTGCTCTCATATATCTCTTGGATGATCCTAGAGAATTGTACCCCTTAGCTCCCTGAGTCTGACACAGACTGAAGTTGTTTGCTGATTGCATAAAAACATGACAGCAGCAGAAGAATCACAAAATCAGTCTGGCTGGGAGAGACCTGAGAGATCACTAGTCCACTCCTAACCTAAAGCAGTGTCAGCTACGAGACCAGAGCAAGTTATTTCAGTTACTCAGGGTTTTGTCCAGCTAGATCTTGAAAAACCTGCAAGGATAAAAATTCCACAGCCTTTATGGACCACCTTTTCCAGTACCTGTCTGTCCAGATGTTGAAGAAGTTCTTATATCCAGTTGGAACCTTTCTTCTTAACAGCTTATGACCATTGTTATTTGTCCTCGTGCCATACACAACTGTCAAGAGCTTGGTCTATCTTCTTGAAAACCTATTTATAGGTACTGTCAAGCTGCTGTAAAGTACCCTTGAAGCTGTTTTTATCCTATCCTGAACAAGCCCAGCTTCTGCAGCCTCTCCTCACAGGTCAAGTGGCCCATCTTCGCTCTCAGAAGACTCCTCCTGAAGTACTGCATCCAGTTTTTGGGTGCTCAGCACAGGAAGGACATCGACCTGTTCGAGGGAATCCAGAGGAGGGCCACCAAGATGATTAGAAAAGTGGAGCACCTCTCCTATGAGGAAGGACTAAAAGAATTGGGATTGTTCAGCCTGGAGAAGAGAAGGCTTCAAGGTGACCTAATCACAGCCTTTCAATACCTGAAGGGAGACTACAAGAAGGATGAAGAGACACTTTTCACAAGGCCGTGCAGTGACAGGACAAGGGGTAATGGTTTAAAACTGAAAGAGGGGAGACTGAAATTAGATAATAGGAATAAATTCTTTACTGTGAGGGTGGCAAGTGACTGGCACAGAGAAGTTGTGGATGTCCCGTCCCTGGAAATGTTCAAGGCCAGGTTTGATGGGGCTTTAGACAACCTGGTCTAGTGAGAGGTGTCCCTGCCCACAACAGGGGGGGTTGGAACTAGCCGATCTTTAAGGTCCTTTCCAACCCAGGCCATTCTATGGTTCTATGATTCTATGATCTCCTGATGGAGATGTCCTATGTCCTATCATGGACTTGATCCAGTTTAGATACTGACAGCTTCCCTGAGCAACTCCTCAGTGCTGTCTCCCATGAAATCCCACCTCCAACCTTCCTGAACAGAGTGCTTACCAGAAGTCCGGGCTGTATACCCTACTCCTTGCCTTTCTCAGTCTCCTCAAGCCCTTGAAGGCCACTGTTTCATTGGCACTACAGAGAGGACCGTCACCAGTTCTTCCTTGATAGTGAATAGCAGATCCAGATGTTCATCAGCCTGGTTGACTCTTACAGAGACATGGAATCCTGCAGCGACCTTCTGGATTGCTTGCATCCATTGTGTTTCTTTTCCAGCCAATGTAAAGGAGATTAAAGATACCATTAAAAAAACCCTGATAACAAAAACCAAAACAAAAAAACAAACCCCAAAAACCCCTCGGTGACCCAGAGACCTCTTCAGCTGATTTCATAATTCTTCTGTGGTTGCATTGATTCTGACACAATCCAAATTTCTCTCTCATAATTACTGATAGACATCACTAAAAGACCCCAACAACTTATTGTTAAATGGACTACAGTTTATGTGCTCTTTATATGTAAGCATTGTTGGCCTAAGTGTGTAAAAAGATTCTAGCTCACCTAATTCACTATTTTACACTGAAATAACGGCATGCATTTACACCTTGTCCAGTAGCTATAACTGGAAAATAAATTACTGTGTGAAAGACACAGTACATTGCTCAGTTACTTGGGGAAATTTTAAACAAATATTTGTGTTAAGAAAAATAAGTAACAGCCTCATAGAACTATACATTTTTCATTTGTTAAATAATTGAATTGCATCTTAGTGGTTAAAAAAGTATTTAGTGATAGCACAGATTAGAACCTGGTTACTTACAGATCGGGCTCCCTGAACATTCCTCTTTTTGTTTCCTTGTTCTCAGTGGATAACAGCAATGCCGTTTTTGACAGGGTAACATATGGGCATTCTGTAGAGTTCCTGGAAGGAGACAACCAGACAGATGACTAAGTATGGGTTTTCCCAGCTGCTTGTATTTGAAACTGTGAAAAGGACAGCACCAGACAGTCCCATTTGCCTATGTGAATGTACAAGTGCCATGAGCCAATGCAGCTAAATCAGTGCCCACACACAGAGACAGCTGTACTTCGTTAGTGACTTGTCCTCTATAAATACCCAAGGTTGCATCTCAAGTTCATCTTACCGCAAGCAGTCTTTTGCTTGATGAGAGTCAAAATCATTATACAATCACAGAATCATAAATTAACTCAGGTTGGAAGGGGGCTCAGGAAGACTCTTCTGTGTAGTCAGTGGTATCAGTGAAAAATATATTTTAGAGCAGCACACAAATCCATCACTAAACAATGCAGTCAGGATTGGGTGAAGGCAAGAGGGTAAGTAGATGGCTCCTTGCCACATGAACAGGAAAGTTCTAACACCAGGAAGACCTAGGGCACGTGAATACCTTCTTTTTCCCAGTAAAATGTTCCTGAGTTGTCCCTTTCTATATCCCACACTGAACTTCGTTCTAAAGCTTAGGTCTTTAGAGCAGTATATAGGATATTTCCTGTACTTATCAAAATCTTGATACCTCTGTAGATGAAGAGCAACAGTGATCAAAGTTAATGCAGATTTATGTGGAAGATTTTGAGTTGAAATTATTTTCTCTTCCCTTACAGCTGATGGGAATAACTAGCACAGGATAGCATCAAGAGTCTGATTATATTTCCAGATACTCTTTAAGTGAAACCTTGGTGGGGGAAGGAGTAAAGATTGTGGTCAGCATTGGGAGGGCACAGGGAGCACCTCATGGTCTAGAGGAAGCATCTTTGGGAGAATAAGAACCAGGCAGTCCAGATTACTGGAGGAGTCCTGGTGCTCACCAGCTGCTCAGTGGTCACCTTCAGTTGTTTTCCATGGAGGATGCTCTTGTACCAAGGTGTAAGACTCTTTGGGGAGTCCTCCTGGCTGTGGAATGATCCCCAGTCAGAACACACGGCTTTTGGAAACACTGCTGCCTTTTCTGCTGTCACTGAAAGGGATATTCCTTTGACCAGGCATTCTCTAACAAAGCAGACGGCAACACACAGCACTGAACAACACACTCCAAAATAATGAACCCTGCAGACCTCATCTGTTGGAATTGCCTCAGGTGGGAAAGCACTAAGAAATTACACTGATGGGCATAGAGTAAAAATTTGTCAAGAACAGGAAAAAATTAAATAGAACTTGTGTTTCTCCATGGTTTATTTTTTTCATAGTAATTGTGTACTGAAAATTAAAAGAAATAAAAGTTTATTTTGCTGCTTTATTTCAAAATTCCAGTGTATCTGCTAGGGGATTTCTGTTGTCCTGAACAGAAGTGGTATGAAAATATGCTATTTGATTCTGTGTTAGCCTTTTAAGTTCTATTTGATAATTAAACTGACAATAGCTGAAACGCTGCTACATTAAATCTTGCCTTGTGAAAACAGCCAGTACATTGTTACAGACCTTTTCTGTGACCTGTGTCAACTTCATGTTAACACACTTAAAAACTCAGCCTCCAGTTTAATCCATCTCAACATTGCACCTCAGGAACTGGCTGTCTTATATTCCCTGAATGCTGAAACCATGAAGTGGGGAAGTGAGGATCTCAGTGTGGAGTCTCTGGCCTTCTCCCTCGAAGCTAAAAAGACAGTAGTACAATTGGGTTTATGATATACGGGAAATGGATCCAAAACAAAGATATGTTGCCTGTCTTTATGGTATCACATGCTCAAAATCTCTAATAATACAACATTGCCTGAGGAACTGGAAAGAAGGTATTAAGGTCTAAGACTCCAGGCTTGCCTCACAAGCTCATTGAAGGGGCTTTACACCAAAAAGATGTAAGACTCCCAAACCCTCCCAATGGATTTATTAAAGGGACCTTAAGTTCTTTTGTACCCTGCGGCTGCACATAGGGAAAATGCAACAATGTTTTTCAGCAGGTCAAAATAACACACTTTTACTGGCAAACTTTGGAAAATAAGGGAACTTGGCAAAAGTTTAATGCAAACATTCAATCAACATAATGCATTTCACAAAGCACTGACTTAGCAAATTCTAACCCATCCAGGTTTAAGTTACCCAAATATCAAGAAAAGGAAATTAGGAGGAGAACAGGAAGTAGAGAGAGAGAGAGAGAAAGAGAGAAAGTATTATAGCTACTGCCTTAGATTCAGTGTAGAACCAACTACCACAAATCCAAGAACAATAGGACTGTGCACATGGGGGACCTCATGGTGTTGGTTTTATTTGCTCTGGACTCCTGTGTCCAACACCTCCTCTTCCCCCCCCCATGTGGGTGTAGTAGTTTTGATTCTAGACCTTCCTTGGTAACCAAGTTGTAACCGAGGAAGTAGTCATCTTCCCAGTATTCCATACGATTTTTTACGTAAACCAGAGTATAAATAAGGAAGAAGAGAAACCTCTTCCCTCTCTTTCCTTTCCAGTGGATCCGGGAGCAAATTCTCTACTATCAGCTCTGCTCGTGTAAAGGAGTGAGGCCTAACGAGGCCTTGTGGACCTTAGAAAGCAGAAAGTACCGGCAGTCACTTGGTACAATTCTACTATCTCGAAAAAAATAATAAAATTTTCTTTTGTTAATTCTTTACTGATTACTCCTGAATTTTAATTGTGCATATCTATTTTTAAATTTTTTTTTCCTTTCCCTTTTCCCTTCGGGGTGGGGGGAGGTGTTTGGGGACCCTTCTTCTGTGTACATAATATTCTAATTGTATATAAGTGTAAATACATATATATATATTTATACAACTTTGATTTAGTCATTTCAGTATTTCAATAACTTTTCCCTTCTCCCTTTCCCTTGTATTCACAGAAAAAGTGGGGGGAGGAGAGTCTGCAAACTGTAAGGTTTGAGCATTTGGCAGGAAAGCCGAATCTAAACCGTTACAGTGGGTCTTCTGATGTGCAAGCCATTTGGGGATGGGATAGGGGCAGCAGGGAGTGTGGTTTCTGGTTTCAGATGTACCCACGGTTAATAGCCATTTGGGATCTGTGTTAGGGGCTCTGGGGGGTATGGTGTGGAGCCGTGCTTTGGGGGTGCCAGTGACTGACAGCTGCACCAGGGGCTCTCAAGGAGGCAGGGTGTGTGGGGCAGAGCATCATTTCACCATGGCAGAACCTGATCTGCCTCCTCCCCCCTCCCAAGAGTTGTTTTGAGCCATTCGTAATTTCTTTCAGTCTCTCACACCAGGTATTTTCACTTTGGAAAAGTGAAAGAGACCCAGTGAAACTGGAACAGAGATATGGCACACACAAAAGTGTAGTGTACATTTCTAAACTGATAGATATAGCTTTACAATGTGTAGGTATTAACTGCAGGATTAAAGAGGATTTTAGTCGTGTTTGGCCTGTCTATGATCAAAATAACTAGTTCTCCTAAAGTGTGAGATGCTTGTATATTACTGGTAAAACTATTACATCTTCCAGAAGAGTAGCTAAAAACAGTGATTATCTTGTCAGAAATAAAGGCTTCAGAGAAATGAGTGCCAGTATATATTGATTCGGATGGAAAATACCTAAAATCTAACATGCAATTGCTACAACAACAGGGAGTTCGGAAGCAAGGCATCATCAACCTATGACTCATCTGTGTCCTTTGGGAGGTCAGAGAGTGTGGGGCATAACTGTCTGTGGGTTTTGTTTCTTCTTGGCAGGAATGGAGCCACAGGACATGGTCAGCTGATGCAAAAACACAAATAATCTCCCAGACTTCATTAACAATTGCATACCACAAAGAGACAATGTCAGCATAGATGAAAACCCACTGAAACCTGAAAGAGGCAGATCATCAAAGCTGGCACACGAATGTGCTCGTGGCTTTCTGCTTCAGCTTGATTTGCTATATTACGTTAGTTTTACAGCACTTTCAAAAGGGAATATGCTGATGAATATCTGGACTATGAAGGGGATTTCATGGCTCTGTTGATATGCTAATGTAGGACAAATATGCCAAGAAATGAAAAAGATGATGATGAACATCTACCACTTGTCTAAAAGTGTGTATACAGCCAAAGTTCAGTCTAATGTAGCTTACATATAGGACATATTTTCCACATTTCCTTGGTTGGTGTGAGAACATGATTGATGCCACCAACTTGGTGACCAAACACCCTTCAAAATCTTTCAACTTCAAAGAACAAGTCTATTAATGACTTTCTCAGTGTCACTTCACTGAGTTCAGTGACTTTATCTGGAATCTCCCATTTGAACATGACATATTTTTATTCTCTAACAGTCTTTCACACAATACCACCCTGCAATGGGAAGACCACAAATCAAGCATGAATGGCTATCTCCTTTTTTCTTCTTCAAATCACTACCTGAAATGCAGGAGACTTACATGAACTATAAGCTCAGGAAATAAATCTGTGTGATTTATTTTACAGCATGTTATTGCAATTAGCATCTATGACCTCCTAGTGATAAAGCCACCAGGACTGAACTGAATATTTGACAGTTTTGCTAGGATTAAATTGTCGTGATTTCTTCATGATTAATGGAATAAAAATGCTGAACATTCTGGAAACCAGATGGATTTATGTAATCTGTAAAAGATCAGAATGTCTTCTACAAAGTCAAGCTATGAACATTTAGAATTGTGTACTGGAACATATGGTAATAAGCAATATAATTATCAAAGATACTCTATTAATAATGTGGCAACACATGCAATGGCAAGGAGAGGGACCTGTAGAGTTTTTGAGAATAAGGTTGCTGCTTAAAATTCAAAAGAACCTTCAAAGTATTAGTACCATGGCATATTCTTCCTTAGCCTACACAAAAACATAAAATCTCATGCACACAAAAATATTAATTTTTGAGAGAAAATATTTGTTAAAAATGTCATGTAAAGATAGAACAAAAGAAAATTTCTCTGTGTTCATATTCTAGATAATCCAGGAACTACCAACATTCAAAGGATGTGTATTTGAGAAAAATCATTGTTATGTAGTTTTGCATATGTTTCATTAGCAGATGATGTAAGCTCACAAGTACAAAAGTATTGGAAGATTGGAATGTGTTCCAAATACACAATGTGATAAAGTGCTACATTGTAGGGAAAGGTTGAGCAGAATAAGTCCAACATATTTCATTATTGTTTAGTTTTCAGTTTGTCTCTTGAAAATAACTACAGATACTTTTAGTATATAGTCAATTAGTGACAAGAGGAATTTAGGCAGGGCATGGAATAATTTTTAGGATGAAGATAAGTAAAAAGAAATTCTAACAAGAAAGTGTAGTAGACAAGTTTCATAAACTGCTAATCATTCAACCTAGAAACAAGACCTCTTTTGAACATGGACATATAGAATCAGTCATACTTAGTTCTGCAGGGAGTGACAGATTTGTTCTCTCTCTAAGAGTCATATATATATTTTTGACATGTATGGTTTTTTTCATTGGTTTTGAACTGTGTTTAAAATTGCTCAGAATATGGAACAGTGAAAAAAATTCCCTGCTCTTATTGATCTATGACCATATTAAAAACAGTGTAGAATTCCCTCTTGGAGCTGAGTCATTCTGTACACACATACCTGTGATATGAGTGAGGAATAGAATAGCTGGGTTAGGAAGCAGGATATCTGGGGCAACGACCTGAGGGCAAACCTCTGTAAAGAGAACCTACATATTGTAAAAATGATAGAGCCCTGTTCCCAGGAAATCTCAGGAATAAGTATGAATTTCAGCCTTAGGCTTGTTTCTTATGCCTTTGATCCCTTTACAAAGGGCGGGGAAATGCAAACCTGCTGCTCCTCTCAATTCTAGCCCAGGCACTCCATGGCTAGTGAGGAATAGAGATGGAGGAGTTTTAGCCTCTCAAACTGTTGTTTCTGTTTGACATAAGTTCTAGGTTCAGTGTCATGTGGGAATGAAAAGCCAGAGTGTAGAACAGCTCCCTACAGGACATACATAGAATCATAGAATCATACGGGTTGGAAGGGACCTCTGAGATCGTCAAGTCCAACCCTTGATCCACTACTACCTGTTACAAGACTATGGCACTAACTGCCACATCCAGTCTCTTCTTAATATAAATATCTCCAGGGACGGAGAATCCACCGCTTCCCTGGGCAGCCCATTCCAATGCCTGATTACCCTCTCTGTAAAGAATTTCTTCCTAACATCCAACCTAAACTCCCCTGGCAGAGCTTAAGACCATGCTCGTTTGTCTTACTGATGGTTGCCTGGGAGAAGAGACCATCCCGCACTTGGCTACAACCTCCTTTCAGGGAGTTGTAGAGAGTGATGAGGTCTCCCCTGAGCCCCCTCTTCTCCAGGCTAAACAACCCCAGCTCCCTCAGTCTCTCCTCATAGGACTTGTGTTCAAGTCCCTTCACCATCCTGGTTGCTCTTCTCTGGAACTGCTCCAGCACCTCAATATCCTTCCTGAACTGAGTGGCCCAGAACTGGACACAGTACTCCAGTTGTGGCCTCACCAGTGCTGGAAGGGGAAGAATCACTTCCCTGGTCCTGGTGGCCACACTGTTCTTGATACAAGCCAGGATGCCATTGGCCTTCTTGGCCACCTGGGCACACTGCTGCCTCATGTTCAGCTTCCTGTCGATCCAAACTCCCAGGTCCCTTTCTGCCTGGCTGCTCTCCAGCCACTCTGTGTCCAGCCTGTAGCGCTGCAGGGGGTTGTTGTGGCCAAAGTGCAGGACCCGGCACTTGGCCTTGTTGAACCTCATCCCGTTGGAGTCAGCCCAACTCTCCAGTCTGTCCAGGTCCCTTTGCAGAGCCCTCCTGCCTTCCAACTGATCAACACTCCCCCCCAGCTCGGTGTCATCTGCAAATTTACTAGTGGTGGACTCAACACCCTCATCTAAAGCGTCGATAAAGATATTAAAGAGGACTGGGCTCAAAACTGATCCCTGAGGGACACCGCTAGTGACCGGCCGCCAGCTGGATGCGGCACCGTTCACCACGACCCTGTGGGCCCAGCCCTCCAGCACAGAGTGCCCCTGTCCAAGCTGTGGGCTACCAGCTTTTTCAGGAGTATGCTGTGGGAGATGGTGTCAAAGGTTTTGCTGAAGTCCAGATAGACCACATCCACAGCCTTCCCCTCATCCACCAGGCAGGTCACCTGATCATAAAAGGAGATCAGGTTGGTCAGACAGGACCTGCCCTTCCTAAACCCGTGCTGGCTGGGTCTGATCCCACATGGTGAGAAGAATCTTTCCCACCTGTTCACCTGTTGTCCTTATTTGCTCTGGGATGATGATATGGTGAGCTCTAAATTTCCTCACTTCAACCTTGATTTCCTTCCTCCCTTTGTCATTCAATCCATAGCTACTGAATCTTCATCTTCCCAAACCTCACGGTATCCTGTCTTCTCTCAGCCACAATGTCCAAACTGTTCCTCCTTTTCCCTTGATGGTCCCTCTCTCCCCCACTGCTGTATTTCAATACCTTTCTCACTAACCAATCTATTTCCAGCAACTCTGAGATGTCTTCTGTACAGCACATTCCTTTCCACCACATCTTCACTGATGATGAGTATATCACTGTAATGAACATGATGCTTTGCAAGTAAGGGTCAAGGCAAATTCCTTGTCTTGAAGACTTCCAAGTGTAAGGAACCAAACCCAAACACGATAAAATTAGGACAACAAACCAGTTGAAATTATAGGTCTGAGAGAGGAAGGAAAAAGAGAGAGATGAGAAGAGATGAGACAAACAAAGATATTTCAGAGTACCTACATCTTGTTTTGATCCAGCTTATTTCCCAAACAACCTCTCAGTTGTAACCAGCAACCCAAGTTTTCTATTCAAATAAGAGTGCTACTATTTAAAACCCTAGTTATTGCTATTTTACCTAGTCAGATATTGGAGAAACAAGTTTCCTTTTATAATCACCACACAAATGTAGACAAGATGATAAAACATGTTTTAGAAACAAAAGGAGCATTATTCACAAGGTGGAACAGGACTAGTGTTCGTTTTCAAATCCACAAAGAAGGCAATCTGCAGAAGAAAAGAAAACTGAGACAAAGCCAACTTTTAAAGGAAAAATTTACAATAGCTATAGTTTAGCAATAGTAATTTAAGTGGATTATAGAACACCCTGACCACCAACCTATTATTTAGGCCAACTTTCACATTCTGGGTTGGCATACATTTTCTTTTTCCAGCCTCTTGCAAAAGTTGTCTGTCCCTGTGACACCTTCATTCCATTGACTGGAGCTTAGATTCAAGTATATCTCCTCTTCGATTGTGACCAGCCAGTGTTTTGCATGTATCCTCTGACAAAAAAACTCATAAAATTTTACTTGAGTCAGTGTAAGGAAGTTACTGTTAGAAACATCTTTATGAATTACTAGTGCATTCTCAGCATGAAGATTCCTTCAGGGATATACAAATTTTCTGCACAAGTAGAAAATACATACAGTCTGAGAAAAAGAAGCAAAAAATTTTTTGTTTTTGAGTTACTTTATGTAGTTGCTCATTATGTTAGAAAAAAACTTGCGAAAAACTTTGTACCCTTGTAAGACTTGCTACTAACCATGAAAAAATGATGGTCCTGATATGATTGCTGTTATTGAGATTTTACTATTGTTATTGATTTTTCCCTAGCTTTTCTCTCTCTCTTTTTTTTTTTTTTAATTCTATTTCCCTTCTGATGATATCTGAAGTGACCGTAATCATCCAAACTCTCATGAGACTAAATGTTAAGGTTGTTTGTAATATTACCAAAATCTTGATATGGAGGTGTAGGAGCCAAGCCCGGTGTGAAATTCTGCCCAGACTGATATAACATGAGAAGAAAAAGCATGAGAGAAGCAGAAAGTCTAGTACATCACATTCCTCAGAAGAAGGATGGAGACAATTTAAGAGTGACCAATTTTGTATTACACTAGTAGCTATCAGGATGACTAATTGCACTGTAATATTTTTTGTACTCCCTCCGGGCTGTTTTCTTGCCCTGTGCTTATCTTGCAAACTCTTCTGGTCTGTTGAGAGAGGACTCATTCCAGACATTCACATCTGAGTTAGTCACCTCAATTCCCCTCTATAGTCACGATTCATCTTATTCTGATTTGATGGCTCGAAGATAGGTCACACAAATCATTCTGTGGAAATGCCTGTGAACATCTCTCTATTGCCCAGCTCAGATGTGTCTCTGGCTGGGTGAGATTTCTGCTAAACAGGCTCCTAGATGTTGTACAGAGTCAGATCCAGAATCAGGATCCCATAGCTATTAGTTAATCAATACTGGACATTCATTATAAGGGTTATACAATATTCCTTCCGCATACAAACAGTATTAGGTCATGCCTATGGTCTCTGGGGTTTTTGCTGACCACAGACAGCAAAACTCTCTGCTCATAACTATAAAGGTGTTAAGGAGACATTCGAGATCTCCTTATTCTTGGACCAGTTCATTCCCCATTGGACTGTGTTCTCTTTTCCCTTCCTAAGAGAACCCCATTCCAATTTAAATTTCTAATGGCAACATTACTACTGCAAGCCAGCAGTCTCTCTTCAAGCTTAAATCTGAAAATACTATGCAGTCTGTATGATTGCAGACTGACAAGATAATAAACAAACAGATCTTTATGTGTGTGCTCAGCCTTATAATGTGAACCTTGCAGGTCAATGGAGGTGATTCTGCCCTCCTAATCTGCTTTCCCAGTGAGGCCACACCTGAAATGCTGTGGTACAGAAAAGGCATGGGCCTGTTGGAGTGAGTCCAGAGGAGGGTCATAAAAATGATCAGAGGGCTGAACCACCTCTGTTATGAAGACAGACTGAGAGAGCTGGGGTTGTTCAGCTTGGAGAAGAAAAAGCTCTGGTGAGACATTCTATCAGCCTTCCAGTACCTAAAAGAGGCTACAAGAAAGCTGGAGAGGGACTTTTTAGAAGTGCATGTGGTGATAGGACAAGGTGGAATGGCCTCAAGCTGAAAGAGGGTAGGTTTAGACAAGATATAAGAAAAAAAATTTTACCGTGAGAGTGTTGAGGCACTGGAACAGGTTGCCCAGAGAAGTTGTGGATGCCCCATCCCTGGAAGTGTTCAAAGCCAGGTTGGACGGGGCTTTGAGCAACTTGATCTAGTGGAAGGTGTCCCTGCTTATGACAGGGAGATTGGAAACTAGATGGTCTTTAAGGTCCTTTCCAACTAAAACTATTATATGAGTCTATGAACATGAAAATTTTTGTCCCTGTTGAATGAAGAAACAATTTTTAGGCTGTATGATTCTTTCTGGGGTAATTTGGCTCTTTTTTTTTTTTTTTTTTTGGTCATATCCAGTGAGAAAAAGAACTAAAAAAATTATTAGAAGTAGATTTCCTGAGAACTAGGGTAACAAAATTATTATGTTATTTTAATAATATGAGGAGATAACAAGAGTCTTTCAGCAGAAGATGATAGATGTGCAATTAGGAAGGAAAGTGCCTAATTTCCACATTACATCAAATTTTTGTGTTCTTTTTCTTCCTTTAATTTAAGGAACTGAACCTTGACATCATGATAAAAGTAGAGAATGTTTTGGCAAAGAACCACATTGAATTTTTCATTCATCTTGTGTCCTGAATGAAGAAAAAAAAAGATTATATCACATCTATAAAAATCTGGGAAAATTTTCTCAAGCTGCATGCTATGGTTACACGGGAAGTATTATCCATCTGATCACAAGTCATGGTAATGTCCCAAGTTAGAGTAGGGTTGTGTAACTGTGCATATTTTCAAAATTTAGCTGGCCAAAAATTTGCAGGAAATTAGAAACTGGAGTTGGAAGACTGGGTAGCTTGATGGACTGCCCAATCCCAAGAAGGTGATTCTAGTGACTTCTGTATGTTACAGATATTTGTAGGTATCTCAATCTCTAGAAGCTCTGAGCACTTTTCAACAGTGAAACTACTGAATGCAAGCTGCCTAAATTAATTGTGTTTTTCAGCTGCTCATGGCGTGGCACTCATAGTACCATGACAGCTATACTTCTGATGTGCTAATGAATGTTTCCCACGGCGACACTGATAAAGGACAGCTATTACTATGCTCATTTATATTTGGAGCAATGCAATACAGAAATTAAGTAGGATTCAGGTCCAGACGCAAAGATCTACATGTAGGTGTTTAGAGATGAGCTAAGTCTGAGATCCCATGACAATCAAAGAAGATCAGAGAGCAGTGAAGCTCACCCAGTATTAGGCACCTCTAAAGTGCCCTGTAGCCTACATTCACTGTACCGTTCATATGCTGATTAGTAGTAGTAGTAGTAGTTCATTCATTGGTTATCATGGGAACTTAAGCACTTAAAACTGTTCAGTTATTTCAACACAGGTTTCTAGGGCCATCTGGGATCACCTTTGACCTCCAGGTGCTTTGCCAGAAGTACATGGGTCCTATATGCCAATTCAGTGCAAATATGTCAGGTCCTCATCTTAGCCAGACAAGGTTCCTAACTGGGGGCAGAAGCGTCAGGGCTAACAGAAGTAGACTGGATTTGTCGTTTGGATTTCAGATTCTATTTCCAGCGTCCTGAAAATAAATCACTGCAAACTGGTATATTTGTTTTTAGAAGAAGTTTCCACTTACTGTTACAAATCAGTTTTATCTCTGTAAATATCAACAACTAGGAGCATTCGAGATGCTGTAAATTCTACTGCCTAATTGGTGGTTACAAGCCTTTTCCAGGTTCTGTGCCAGCCTTGGGTGGCTGCACCAGGCACCATAGAATATCTGAAATGATATTAAATGTCTCTGTGTGGGCAGTTGAATCAAGTCTTTCTTTGTTGGCCAAGACACCTGTTCATCTTTTTTTGCTGACAAGCACACTGGCAAACACATATTTTGTGTACTTATGGCTGGATCCCTAAGGTTCCTCTTCACTCTTCATCCTCATTAAATATTGTTTTATTTTTCTACCCTAAATATTAAATAATAACTCATTTGAATTGGTAATATTTTTAAGCAGAGGCATTTCAATCAGAAGCAGAAACTATGCACATTCTTTTTCTTTTTCTCTGGCTGGTGCAGAACTGAGTTTGTTGAGCAGAACAGAAGTAGCTTCTTTCTGTTTGTGAAATGTCAGCATGACATCCTGAGTATGGGCTATCGAAGTGTCAGGAGAAGCTAAGTGCAGTGAGTAACTTTATTTTGTCCACAAGAGGAGCTGCACCCATTGGTTAGATGTGTATGACGCACTACTGACATGCTTTACTTGCGTGCTTTTGCTGGTGATGGGGCAAAAATGACTCACTAGTGTGTGGGCTGGCTATCAGCTCAGCTGAGCTTTCTACCTTCAATGCGACTTTGTAATTGACTCTGACAAGTCCATATCTATCTTTTATATAATATTTTATAACACTACACCCTAAGGTCAAAATAAAGTTCTGCTCCTCTTGCTTGACCTTCTTTTATAGAACTAAAAAAATGGACTAAACCAGCTGGAACTAAGTATTATTTAGGTAAATGTACTGTAAAGTAACATTTTGCTTCTTTGCTGGCAAATAAACTCTGCAACAAATGAAACTACAAGATCTGTAAATATCAGAAAACCTTCACTGCTTGTTAGGGAATATAAAGCTGGTCAAATGTTATTCCTGGAGTGGGTGGCAGATGCTTTTACTGTTGGCTAGAGAAGTCACTGTGAATTTGATTGTGAAACCAAATTCCTACAGTCACTATTCTGTAGTTCAGCGTTGCCCTTATGTTATGTAGTACCATAGCTATAAAGAACGTTAATGTTTAGAGTTATGGAGCAAAGAATGATTTTAAAATACAGTCTTCTTTATTCATAGAATCACAGAATGATTTGGGTTGGAAGGGACCTTCAAGACTATTTAGTCACAAGCCCCCTGCCATGCATCTTCCACTAGACCAGGTTGCTCAGAGCCCAATCCAACCTGACTTTGAACGCTTTCAGGGATGGAGCATCCATGGCTTCTCTGGGCAACTTGTGCCAGTGCCTCACTGCCCTCACAGTAAAGAATTTCTTCCTTATATCTGATCTAAACCCACCCACTTTCAGTTTAGAGATATTCCACTTTGTCCTATCACTACATGCCCCTCTAAAAACTCCTGCTCCAGCTCTCCTGTAGGCCTCCTTCAGTTACTGGAAGGTGCTATAAGGTCACCCTGGAGCCTTCCCTTCTCCAAGCTGAACCCCAACTCTCACAGCCTGTCTCCATAGGAGAGGTGCTCCAGCCTCCTGATAATTTTCATGATCCTCTTCTGGACTCACTCTTTCGTGTCATGTCTTTCTTGTACTGAAGGCTGCAGAGTTGGACATGGTACTCTGGATTGAGTACCATACATTGGGTCTCAAGACAGCAGAGTAGAGGGATAGAATTACCTCCCTCAACCTTTTGGTCATGTTTCTTTTGATGCAGCCCATGATATAGTTGGCCTTCTGGGCTGTAAGCACACACGGATATGGCAACATGTGGATATGACACTTAAGGACATGGTTTAGTGGTGAATATGAATGTGGTGCTAGGTTGACGGGTTGGACTTGATGTTAGAGGTCTTTTCCTACTTTAACAATTCTATGATTCTATGATTGCTGTGTTGTATTGAGCTTCTCATCAACCAACACCTCCAAGTCCTTATCCTCGATCCTTTCTCTGCCAAGTCTGTGTCTGTACTTGGGATTGCTCTGTCCCATGTGCGGAACCTTGCACTTGGTCTTGCTGAACTTCATGAGGTTTGCACAGACAAGCCTGTCCAGATCCCTCTGGATGGCATTCCTTCCCTTCAGTGTGTTAACTGCACTGCACATCTTGGTGTCATTGGCAAATTTTCTGAGGGTGCCCTCAATCCCACACTCCACGTTGCTGACAAAGATGTTAAAAAGTGCCGGTCCCAATACCAGCCCCTGAGGAACACCACTTGTCACTGGTCTTCAATTGGACATTTGAGTGCAACCATCCAGCCAACTCCTTATCCACTTAGTGGTTTATCTGTCAAATCCATGTCTCTCCAGTTTAGAGATAAGGATGTCATGTGGGACAGTGGAAAATGCCAATGCTGTAACCCCATTGTAGAAGGCTACCATATTTGTCAGGCATTATTTGCCCTTAGTGAAGCCGTGTTGGCTGTCACAAATTGCCTCCTTATTTTCCATATGCCTTAGCATAGTTTCCAGGAGGATCTGCTCTATGATCTTGCTGGCCATCAAGGTGAGACTGACTGGCCTCTAGTTCCCTGGGTCTTATTTTTTCCCCTTTTGAAAAATGGGGGCTATGTTTCCCCTTTTCCAATCTGCCACAGCTTCTGAAATATAGTGAGTGGAGAGTGGCTTAGCCACTTCATTCATCTGTCTCCTCAGGACCTGTGGATGCATTTCATCAGGCCCCATGGACTTGTGCCCCTTCAGGTTCTTTAGATGTTCTTGACACTGATCTTCTACACTGTCCAGTTCTTCATTCTCCCAGTCCCTGACTTTGCCTTCTATGACTTGGGCTGTGGCTGAACACTTGCTCATGAAGACTGAGGCAAAAAGATCATTGAGTACCTCAGCCTTCTCCATACCCCAGTAACCAGGTCTCTTGTTTTGTTCTGGAAAGGGCCCACATTTTCTATGGTTTTCCTTCTATCACTGATGTACCTATAGAAGGTTTTTGTGTTGTCCTTGATGTCCCTGGCCAGATTTAATTCTGTCAGGCTATAGCTTTCCTAACCTGATCCCTGGCTGCTCAGACAATCTCTCGGACAATTCTTCCCAGGCTGCCTCTCCCTGCTTCCATCCTCTGTAGGATTCCTTTTTTTGTTTGAGTTTGTCCAGGAGCTCTGTGTTCATCCATGCAGGCCTCCTGACATTTTTGCCTGACTTCATCTTTGTTGGGATGCATGGGTCCTGAGCTTGGAATATTCAGAATGTTTCTTGGACCCCTCTTCTCTTCAGAGCTTTGTCCTAAAGAAGCCAAAGTCTGCTCTCCTGAAGTCCAGGGTAGTGAGCTTGCTGTGTGCCATCCTTGCTGCTCTAAGGATCTTGACATCCACCATTTCATGGTCACTCTAGCCAAGGCTGCCCTTGAATGTCACATTCCCCGCCAGCCTCTCCTTGGTGGTGAGATCAAGGTCCAACACAGCATGAGGGAACAAGGTCCAGCATAGCACCTCTCCTCATAGGCTCCTGTATTACTTGGAGAACAAAGTTACTATCAGTGCATTCCAGGAACCTCTTGGATTTCTTGTGCCCTGTCATGTTGCCCCTCCAGCAGATATCAGGGAATGTCAAGCTGCTTTTATCTGTCCATAGAGGGTCTCATCCACTCGGTCTTCCTGTTTGGGTGGCTTGTCGCAGACTCTCACTATAATGTTACCTGTCCCTACCCTCCCTTTAATCCTGACATATAAGTTCTCAGTTGGCTCTCCATTCACCCCCAGGCAGAACTCCATGTATTCCAGCTGGTTATTGACATAGAGGATGACACCCCCTCCTCATCTCTCCCGCCTGAAGGTCCTTCCTAAAGACCCTGTATCCTTTAATTCCAACACTCCAGTCATAGGAGCCATCCCACCACATCTCTGTGAAACCAATAAGATCATAGCCCTGCAGGTCTGCACGTGTCTCCAACTCCTCTTTTTATTCCCCATGCTATGTGCATTTGCATAGAGACTTTTAAGTTGGGTCCCAGATGAAGCTGGCTGGCTGGAGTGGTGGGAATTCCTTGTGCTATTCTTTTGGTGCTCTCTTCTGACTTGCAAACCAGGTTGTCATTAATATGCCACTGTTCAGGAGCTGGACAAGCTAACTAACTAGAAGCATTGCTTACCAGGAGCTCCTGTAATTTGTAATTTGTATTGCTCTGTTCCTCCAACAATAGGAAAAGAGTTTTCAGGTGTACTCTGTCTTTATATTGAGTTATGTAAACACTAAATTTCACAGATGGAACATTATGAAAATAATAGCCAGTGAATGTGAAGGATGTCAGATGCCCAGACTCTTGAGACACTGTTTATCTAATTAATTTTACACATCTTGGTCTTGAGTGTGTCATTCAGGACAGTCCTTCAGTCTCTCTTGGTAAGGAGAGTGTCCAATATTGTACCTCACAGCTATTTCATCTCTACTTAGATATCTCTTTCAGAATAGGATTCACAGTCCTCTGGAGATGCTAGTTTCTCTTTTACTAGATTAGTGTTACACTTAGCTTTTAGATGGCTGAAGTTAGAGAAGATGAATCCCATCATAAGGTTCTATTTTGAGGAAGCAGGTACTAGCTTTTTATCTGCAGTGAATTTTTTTATCTGCAGTGAAGTTTGTGCAGTGAATGGCCACCAGTTTTGACAAGCAGACCGTGGTTTATGGTGGAAATTCTCAAGTGCTACTACAACCCCCTCTGTTTTTTTAAAAAACCATACTAATGTCTTTGGGTATTATTGTAGTTCAGTTCTTTGGGCTAATATCAAATACTTTCTAGCCCAAAATGAGAATGTAGATAGATCAGACAGATAAAAGATCAGACTGAAATAGACAAGATGCAGATATGCTGCAAGACAGATAGATAGACAGATAAAGAATGGAGAATAAAAGAGGCAATTTTTTTTGTCATCAGTGCATATTTATCAAATGTCTCAGCTGTTGCAGCTCAAAAATAAAATGCTTATTTTAAAATTAGCGTAGTAACATCTGAAAATTGTGTCTGAGAAAGTGAAGATGAAATTAAATTCAGTGATACTATAGTGACTTATAAGTTTGAATGAGGAGAAGGAAACAGAGCTGCTTCTAGGAGTTTCCTGGTGGCTAATTTGAAGGCTAACATGGTGCCACACAGGCACCAACATCATAAAGGTTGTTTATTATGAGTGTGCAGCTAAAGTAATAGAAAGCTTAAGACTGTGGCTGATAAATAGCTGGGTAATGACAGAGTTATCTGTAGCCCACTAAAAAAATGCTGAAAGACTGAAGTCTGCCACAAGGTTTTTGCAGCCTGATAGAGATGATGAGGTGGTGAAGACTGGGAGATATCCAGATCAGACTAACAGATAACTAGTAAAAATTGAACACATGGATCTTGCCTACATATGTAGCCTGTGGCTAAAGATATTAAAAGTGGTGTGATAAAAGATGGTAAGAGAAGATGGAAAATGCAAGAAGTACAGGGAGCAATTTAAGTGGCTGGGAATGTGCCAAAGATCATGCAAAATTAGTGCACCACCATTAGTGGGAGGTGAGAAGAAGACCCCAGAGCTTGAATAAAGACAACAGACTGGTTAAACTGGGCAAACATAGGGGCGAGGTGGGAAGGAGAGTAGGGAGTATGGCTTTTAGTTCAGCAGAGGGGAACTGCACTGCAAAGAAAGTGAGCAGCCATATGTGCCGGAGAGTTTATCAGTCTTGGGCCTTACTGTACCATCCCATCTGTACATCACCGTCTGTGCAGATTAGGTGGTCTAATTCTGCTAAGAGCCAGCATGATTAACAGTATGGGAAGGAGCATGGAAAGGGATATGGGAGGGTTGGTGATACTAGCAATTCAGTGGGAGATGTAACTGATGCTGGTGGTACTTCTCTTTGTGGTTCTGGCTTCTAATTCCCAGGAGGAAGTTTCAGCTGCAGGATAAAAAGGAGACAGGACGGTTATGATCAAAAACTTTGAATTCTGATGAGAGTGGAGGAGGGAGAATGACATAGTGCAGCCCACGGCTCAATGATGATAGGGCATGTGGTGGGGAGCATAAAGAAGCTTGTGCTCATAAGCTGCTTGCCCTCTCCTCTCCACTCCACTCCCCTCCCATCCTACCCTTCTCTTTTCACCTATTCTCCAAAGACACACGTCCAGCCACTGCTTTCCACCCATTTCTTGACCTGTTTGCTTTGTATGAACACACAGATGCTTTTAATTCTTAACTGTGTGGGAAGACTGCTCTAACCATATAAACCTACTTCAGTGTTTACTAGGTTTACCCAACTTGTAGTGATATTTATCTCACTTCAGCTCTTCAGAACTTCTCCCATGGGGAACAGGGATTGCTGTCTACTTCTTAGGCCCTTTAAGTGGTTTACTCAGGGCTCCAAACATCTCCAAAGGCCTGTGCTGACACCAGTGAGGAGCATGAGGCAGGCTCAGAAATCTTCCCACTTAGAGCCACCACTGTCAGGACCTTGAACAGAACACCCAATACTATAATTCCATATATGCTACCTATGAAAATGACATCATTCATTGGCCAAAGTGTTCTAGCATATTATTGTTTTTCATAACTGTATCAAAAGGGTGTGATGACAAATTTGTCATAGATGAGGTCCCTTGCTAAGGTAACTCCTCTAATATGAAGCTTACTACCCCTAACTGACTGCTCTTTCCTGGGGCAAAAATTTTGCTGTTGGTTAAAATTTACAGTTTCCCCTAGTTAATTTAACAGACTTCTAATTACAGACTTTACACTATGTAAGACTGAGATTTCACAGTTTTTCAGGAAACCTTATATATGGACTGTTTTGTAATATAAACCATCTCTCCACAGTGATAGACACAAAAAGTCTGTAATTTGAATATCTGATGTCTTAATACTGTTTTTGGAAGAATTTTAAATCTCAAGTTGATTATAGTCATCCTTCCCATAGGGCAATAAAAGCACTGTTCCACTTTTTTATACATCTGGTAATCAAACAGTAAATATTTCCTCCAAATAAATCAATGAAGTCCAAGAGAACATGAGAGTAGGCAGTTCAAGGGGTATTTAAAACATCAGATGACTGTATGAAATAAGAACGCTTGTGGGGGCTGACAAATTTAATAAGCACTGCAATATTTAGTAATTTTCCATTCTTAACAGCAGTTTCTTCATTGGAATAAGATACCCAGCAAAGTCTGTCATTACTTCAAAGTACATATGTATTGTAATCTACTTCCACACAGTTGCGTGTTCTACTCTGAGTCTCTGAAAACTCACTCTTACAACATGCCTCTTCATGAACATCTCTGATCATTGCATGTTCAACAGTTTCATCGTGGCAGCTTATGGTGTACTACAATACCAAAGCTGTTTCCAAACCTACAAGGAATTTAATTTTTTTAAAAAAATACTTATCAATAAGTGTGCTTACATGGATTTGGCTATTTACAATTAAAAAAATCCAACAAATGCCCTTGCAGTTTTCTATTGATTTTAAATATATATAAAGTTAATGGTTGTCCAGCAAAATATGAGACAAGTCTTCACCTTTACTTTGTCTGAAGTCTAACTTCAGTATGACTGTAGCAGATAAGAGCAAAAGGCAATGAGTCTTGGAGTCTTTTCCCTACCCTTCATGTGGTATGTAAACCTACAAATATTTCCATCTTGAAAGAATTACAAAGTTAAGGAGTAATTTGCAATACTATATCATTTTCAGAATGAATACTTGGAAAGAAGGACATCTGCCTACTTCAAAATCTGATATAAATAATTAAAACCTGAAATTTATGTTAACCTTACAACATCTTTTTGTGTCTTGAGCTATTTAGCCACTTCTTGGAAACCAGTGATGGACAAAGTAAATTCTGGTAACACTGACAATTATTTCAATAAACAAATTTCTTCCAAATTCTAGTGAAAAGTAAGTATTGCATTGGTGGATTATGAATGCAACCCCACACTTCGCAATTGCAGAATGAAAATTAATGTTAGGTAGTTTTATTAGGGCATTAAAGCAGTATTGTTAGTGATCACCCTAAACAGTCCCTGCATGTTATTGTCCAATAATGGATAGTGACATAAATAGCTATGTCACTTTTTCTTTCTTTCTTCCATTCATGATGTGGCTGTGATGAAATGCTCAGTTTATTTATCCTATTCTCTTCTGCAAATGGTGTACTTCAGACTGAATGAGATACTGAGGATTTTCTGACCAGCATGACAGTGAAAGAAACAGCAGGGACTAAGTAAAGTGTTTGAAAAAGGTCCACAGGCAGGACTATGCAGCAACCATTCTTCATCAGGTACAAGACGGCAAGTTTTCTCTTGCCATTGTCTTCATAGCATTCTCTGTCCCAACTCACTTAGTGCTGGCCAGTGTCAGAGACAGGATGATGGACTTCCCAGCATGTTCACTCCCATATGCCCCATTTACTAGGGATCTCAGGTCACTGTTTCTATCCTCCTTTCTCACTTTGATTCCTCAAGGCGGGGATGGAGCTCTTGGTTACTAGACTTGAAGCTAGTGGTAGTGAAGAAAAAGGAAGAACAGGGGTAATTTTATGTCCCAATTGAGTTCAGAACGCAGAGCCAAAACAGTTGGTTTGCAAGGATGAAGGTAAAGGACCTGAGATTTCATCGGTAGCTTTTTCTATTTCTTACCACTATTAACACTCAAAATCTTGTTTATGAGCAAAGAGGAAGCACAGATTTTATCGATATGTGTATATACAATAATTTGATTTTAGTATACTTGAAGTCTTATCACCTTAATAATTCTTAGTCCAGATAGAATCTACACATGGTAGCTTTTTCATCACTTCATGTCTTTAAAGTTGCATATTCTTCTATTCTACAGAAAGAAAGGAAAAGGAAGGAGGTAAGACCTAATGCCAAAAATGACATGGTAAAACCATATAAATTTCAGGCAAACAAGATCATCAATCAAAATATGCTGTCTCCCAAAGCATGAGCAGCTGTTAGGCATCTGTGGTGAGAGAAAGGTCTCCTCAGCTGCTGTCTCAGGAGGATTCCTGGGCATCCCCTTTTCTTAGAGTTGAGATGGGATGGGCACACAGAGCCTTTCATCTCCTTGTGCCTCCCTTAAAAAGCCAGCGTGCCTGAGTACCCACCTCATGTCTTGACCACTGCTCCCCTGCAACCTGAACTCCAACTTCATCTCTATCTGCTTTACTTGCCTCATTTTTCAAGCAGAGCATCCTACATTACCGTCTTCAACCTTGTGCGCTCCTCTCCCCAAATAGCTAAGATCTCTGCCCCAGCTGGAGCAAAACCAGCTATCCATAAGCATCCCCACATGTGTGCAAAGTCTCCTTACCAGCTTTCCAGGGATGGGGCTTCCTTCCTACCACGAGAAGAACAATTTCTTTCTGTGTCATTTGAAGCTTGGATGAGGCCATGGATATCCCTTTACAAGCACAACTACTGCTATTTAGAAATGTCTTATATGTCTACCTGCTCTGTCGCCGTTTTCTATGTAGCCTTTAATACTCGTGTGGGACTGTAAGACTGTTGGCGTTAAGAGGAGACCAGAAGGCAATGAGAAAGGCCAAGTGATGTTTTGGTTCAGTTGTAACTTGCTTATACAGATGCCCTGGTACTCAGGCTGTTTGTCAGATTGCATTTTTAGAAATGCAGCAGCACAGAGCAGAATTTTCAGTACATGAAAGTATCTACACAATGCAATAAATGAAGTTAAATAGATTTTTTTTTCTTATTTTAAATTGCTCTGCTATGTGGAGGGAAAGGAACTTAAAGGATACTAGTTTTATAAAGAAAAAAAGTGAGAAAATTTTGTACTGAAGAAAAGAGAAAGAAATTCTATTCCCTCTAGAAATAATGTAATTGACATGAAATGTACACTTTTCACTGTTGTTTAAGAAATATGTTTATGTTCCTTCAGCTGCTAATTTTTCCCATGCACGTGGGATGTTGCATAGACCTGTGTGAGTAGTAAAACCATGCTTTAATACTGTGGACTTAACTATCCTTCTTAGTCAATCAGGCTTCTGGAATTTCTAAGCAATACTTTTTCCCAGATTAGAGCGTGTTTTCTCTGTTCTCTTCCAGTTTAGACCCATTTCCAAATTATCCTCTTCCACTACTCAGAATCTCACTTGAAATATTTCAGACACTTGAAGTGTTTCAGAGATGAACTCACAGCTGGTATAAATCTAGAAACTTCTGTTTATGAACATATTTCTGTGCAACAAATGTCTCCAAAAGCAGCAAACTAAACCAGGGACTAAAAATCTCTCTTCTGCCACCATATTTACACTGGTATGAACGGAGTGCAATAAATAAAACAATAACCTCATTTTAATGAGCTAATATCTGTCATCTTAGACAAAGTAGCTCATTAAAACTATCATTGTGTTACAAACCCAATTCAAACCAATCAGGTTAAACTGCAATACAATTGAGCATCTGTCTGGTCTGCTTCTTAGCTACCCTGTGATCCATCCACACTGTGTGTCATTCAAATTACTTAAATACAGGTACACCAGCTGATGATCCTGAAGCTTCTCTTCATAGTCACTGGTTCTGTTATTTTTTCTAAATTCCTAGGCCTTGGAGTCAGATGAATGCCATGGAATCTTAGTTTCTTTATGAGAAAGTTTATAGGCAAGAAAACCAAACAAGCAAGCAAAAATCCTTCAATACATAACCCAATTATTTTCAAAAGTAAGAAGTCAAGTAAATAAAATTTGACTATATTATTTTTCAATGTAAAGATTTCTGACCAGTCTCATGATTTTGGAACGCTTTAATTAGACGTCACCCGGATGTCTTATCTCCAAGGTTATTTCTAGTTTGAAAAACTGTAAAATCAAAACAACAAAATGAAGTTATGTGACATATTAATCCCATCACTCAGGTACATTGGGTCTATTTATGCCTCTCTATACATGCAAGTTGATCCGATCCGGGAGCACACACTGAAGGAATCATAGAATCATGGACCAGTTTGGGTTGGAGGGGACCTTAAAGACTATCTAGTTCCAACCATACTGCCATGGGCAGGGACACCTTCCACTAGACCAGGTTGCTCAAAGCTTCATCCAACCTGGCCTTGAACATTTCCGGGACATGCACAGCTTCTCTGGGCAACCTTTGCCAATGCCTCACCACATTCACAGTAAAAATTTTCTTCATAATATTGAATGTAAACCTACACTCTTTCATCTTAAAACCATTACCCCTCATCCAATCACTACACTCTCTGCTAAAGAGTACCACCCCATCATACTTGCAGGCCCCTTTTAGGTACTGGAAGGCTATTATAAGGTGTCCATGGAGCCTTCTGCTCTCCAGACTGAACAACCCTAATTCTCTTAGGCTGATTTAACAGAAGAATTTTTCCATCCCTCTGATTATTTTTGTGGTCCTCCTCTGGACTTGCTCTGACAGGTCCATGTCCTTTCTCTGCTGGGGGCCCCGGAGGTGGGTGCAGTACTCTAGGTGGGCTCTCTTGAGAGCAAAGTAGAGGGACATAATCACCTCCCTCAACCTGCTGGACACAATGCTTTTGATGCAGCCCAGGATACATTTGGTTTTCTGGGATGCAAGTGCACAATGTTGAGTCATATCCAGCTTTTCATCCACCCGTACTCCTGAGTCCTTTTCCTGAAGTCTACTTTCAATCCACTCATCGCGCAGACTATATCCTGGTTCGGGATTGCTGTGACCCACATGCAGGACCTTGCACTTGGCCTTGTTGAACTTCATGAGGTTTACATGGGCTCACCTCTCAAGCTTGTCGAAGTCCCTCTGGATGACATATCTTCCCTCCAGAGCATCAACCACACCACTCAGCTTGGTGTCATCTGCACACTTGCTGAGGGTGCACTCAATATCAGCCAGTCCCAGACAGTTTCCAGTTCAAATGGTAAAGAGCTGTAAGAGACTGCACCCACACAAACACACACATGCAATGTAGTTGGAATGTCTGAATATGAAGGACAGCAAATCATCCAGTGAGATGAGTAGGTGTAATGGGATTGCAATGGATACAGTTCTTGGGAGACAGCAATGGTGATGGTACAGGCATTGTTAAAGATGTTTTATAGTCGCTGTAGTACTGGCTGTGCTATAATAGCAAGAGTACTGAGCCAAGCCAAGCCACATTTATCTAGACAAACAGAAGATTGTTCATTTCCAGGTGAGTGTTTGCGAAAAAGCCTTGGGGATTTCGTCCTAGGGAAAAAACTGCTGTCCCCAGAAGAAAGACTTGTCAGAGGAAAGGAGGGAAGGATGGTCGAAGCCTGGCAGAACCATGTTAGATGCAATAGCTCCCCTCAGAGCTTTTCAGCATGCAGTGTGGTAGAAGCTCAAATTTCTCTTTTCATGCATATTTTACTACAAAATCTTCTGTTTCATCAAAACTGCACAGGCTATGTACAGTCTATGAGATTCCCTATTAAGAGATAAGCTTCTCCACCAAGTGTATCATCACAGTGTACTTTATGATCTCTGCCCATTCTTATTCTTTCCCTGCCAGCACTTCTTTCAGCACAGCTAAAAATCCCATTAGGTGAGGTTACCATCTTGAATGAAGAAAAATATATTCTTACATACATTTCCCAGTGTCACCACAGGCAAAGCATTTTTATGGCAGGCATTTGCGTGATCTCCATGAAAAGAAACCATGTCAGTTAAAAATATTTTTGGAAAAAAAACCCCTGTCAGATGGTTACAGGCCACAGACCAGTAATTTGCAGTACTGCAGAGCTATCAGATGGGTAAAATTCAACTTAATGGTCACTTTGCCACAGGAAGCTGATAATTTTTGGAGTCAGAACCAAGCCTTGAGCGGGTGCCATATCAAGAAAGGTTAGTGTTAATATTATTATTTTCTTGAAGGAGCATATCTGGTAAATTATATGCAGTCAAATAATTTTCACTGAAAGAAATGTCACTTATTGGTTTAAAAAGATGAGAAATTTTACTTAAAAGCACCTTTTAAAAATATAATACCACTTATCCTACTCTCACCTCTTTCTGATGAAATATATTCTTTGTCATTCTTTGAAGAATGACATTCTTTAACTTTTTTGCACTGTTGGTATTTACAGTATCCAATTTCAGAATCCTTCTTGTCTTTTGAAAACAATGTGCAGCTAGAAAGCCACTCCCACACACCTGTTTAGTCGCAGGGCTACCTTTGGGTTTAATAGCAATTATTGACAAAATTTAAGAATTTGCTCTGCATAAATGACTTTGCGTATTTTTCTCTCTGTTTCTGTAGAAAGTTCTCTGCGATGCAAGTGTCTAAGACAGTAGATGCTCATTCCATTGAAATATCAGTGTGTTCTGTAAACCCTTACAATACTGTTCTCCTGCATTTTTATCCTGCACTTTTGGATGCACTGTGGCAAACAGAGCATTTAATACATAGTAGCTTCATTCTACCTTGATAAATTTTTTGGGGAAATTTTTTCATTATGGGCTTGTGTTACTTTCCCTCTTTGATGGAGTCCCACAAGGAAGTTTTCCTAGAATAAGAAGACAAAAACAAAACAACTCAGTAAGGTACCAGATAGCAGGAGCTTTCCAAGAAAAATGAACAATCAAATGTCAAACGGGAAAATCACATTCCCTTTGATTCTAGTCATGTTTGCTTGCTAATACATTCCTTTTTTATATTCCAGTCTTCTAGTCAGAATAAAATCCAATATTTTAAAAACTCTTTGTGTTAGAAAAAGGTTTTCTATTTGTCCTTGTGGATAAATGAGTTCTCCCTACAGTGAATTATTCTTTTGATCAGTTTTGCTGCAAGATGATTAACACTCATTTCCAGGACAGTAAAGTGTTTCCAGTATACGAGTTTCAAGGTCTGAAGCCTCATCATCCTGTAAGGCTGGAGAGTGTACTGCATCATGGAGAATCACAGAGCTGAAAGGGACATACAATATTTGTCAGAGGTTAAAGATACTAAACTATCGTCTTTGAAAGTGACATTTTCGACATAGAAACATCACTTTGGAGAAGGGTTTACGCATTGTTTTTAAGCTCAATTTCTTGGGTTAATGAAAACAGGCATCTAATTAAAAACTGCATCTGTGAAAGGGCACAAAATTTGAATATTTTAAGCATTAAAAATATCTGTAAAACATTTAAAATAATTTTTCTGTCATTAATGTAGCATATGTGTAACAGCTACATTTATTTGGCAGACTGAGATTTGCTCCACAGGCTTCAAAACTCTGTTTCCAAAACATCTGAAGGTAAAATTTCTCAGCGTGCACTTATTTGGCAAAATTTCTTAAAACTTCATTTGTCATTCACCATGACAAAACTCTATCCTTTTCTAACAGGAACGAAGTTCTTCATACAAAGAAGACAAGACAAAAAAACCCCAATAAGAAGTAAACACACTGTGGAGATATTTGCAAATGTCATTTATGTATAGTATTTGCTTCACTGTAATTGTTCTACGTAAGAACCAGCAATTGTCCACACAGAAGGTATTGTAGATAATATGTCTTATAATAAGAATAAAACTGTCTTATAAGTCGTTTGCTTTCAAAATCATGCAGTCCAGGCAAATTCAGAAGGTTATTAATTTAATATTTTTATATTTTTAAATCTTATTAAAAATTTTGCTAGTGCTCATCTTTACTATATGTATTCAATATATGAGTGACTCAACTCCGAGTTATAATGCTAATTACACCTAGCCACATCATATAGTGAGGAAAGTAGATACTGATGGAGCTCAAACTGAGATCTAGGACTTTATAAAACATAAGACTTTAATGATACTTAAAACTGCATACCTCTAGAACGACATTCTTATTGATAAAAAATCTGCAAATCAATCCTGGTTATCTGCATGCAGCGTAACCTCATTGATGGCATCCCATGCAACTGTAACTGAAAGGATGTCACTGCAAATGCATTGCCCCAGTAGAAGCTACTTCTGAATCATCTTATGACCCATGTACTGAAAAAATTTAAAAGGAAGGATCTTCCCAGTCACAACATTCTACAGGAAATTCAGTATTGATAGCTATCTGTGCTTGAAAAAGGCAAGTAGTGAAAGATGCCTTAACTGCACATACTGCATGTGCTGCTCTCTTTTCAGGTGAGGTACAGAGGAAGGCAAGAAAGTTTTGAGATAAATGTAGTCTTTTGGAACTCAAGTGCACTAAAATGCATTTTGAGATATATACCTTCAGATAACTTAAGGAGGAAACTGGGAGTTTGCTGAACTTGATAAGAAACCAAAGTTGTAAAGCTAGCTCTGACATCCTCATTGTGTGTGGGATGAGTAGGTTCTTGGAGCATAACTGGCTTTCAGCAAGCTGCAGTGTGGCTCTCTCCAAGCACTGTACTGGGAAGCTGTCCAAGGGATATTGACTTCTGGTTTTCTGGATCCAGGAAATAGTACTGTCAAGTCCTGAGGGGTAAAACTAATCCTTATTTAATTAAGAATTTTGATTAACTGAGTTTGGGTAAACAGGATGGTAAAATAACCAAAATATTTTGAAAGCAAAACATGGGAACTGAGAGGCAGGTTTCTGTCCAGCCACTTGTCAGTAAAGGTGCATTCTTAGTTTTTCTGTTCTTGCAACTGCTGGGAATAAAAATTCAGTCCCCTGGCTGCAAAGGAATCAGTGTCAGCAGAGCTGGGAGAAACCTTTGGTAGAATTAGTGGAAGGCATCTGTCAACAGTGTTTTATAGCATCAACTGTGCTTTCAACTGTGTTATAAGAAAAAATGAACCTTCATATTGAATCTTCTTGTGATAGAGCTAATTTTCATAGCAGCCTGGAGCACACTGTGTTTGGGATCTGTGACCAAATCAATGTTGATAACATATTAATGTTTTAGCTATTGCAGAAAAGTGTTTGCCTAGTGTCAAGACCTCTTCCTTTTCCCACTCTCCCCTTCCCAACCACTAGGCTTGCAGTGGACAAGAGGTTGTGAGGGGTCACAACCAGGACAGCTGACTCAAGCCAGCCAAAGGGCTATTCCAACCCCGGGTTGTCATGCTCAGCTATAAAAGCTCAGAGAAAGACAAAGAAAGGGGGATGTTTTTGGTTATGACATTTGTCTTCCGAAGTAACTATTGCATACAATGAAACTCTGTTTTCTGGAAATGGCTAAAAATTTGCCTGCTGATGGGAAGTAGTGAATAAATCCTTTATTTTGATTTGCTTGCATGGGCTGCTTTGCCGTTTACTTATTAAACTATGTTTATCTCAACCCATAAAGTTGTTTTACTGTTGTCCTTCTGACTCTCTCTCCCATCTGTCTGGGGAGGCAACTGGATGGGGGCTTACATGCTAGCTGGGGTCAACCCACCGCAGCCTTGTGATGAGGCCCTCACAAGTTCTTCCCTCCTCCTCTCCCTCCAAATCTTCACCTTTAAATGTTTTTCCCTTTCAACTTATATAAAACATGCTCAAGAGATACTCAGTAATGGAGCAAAATAAGTAAGTATGCAGTTCTGTACTTAATTCATGTCCACAGCTGTGAGGTGCAAAGGAGGCAGTCAAAGATTAAGACAGGCATCTTTTGAATGAGCTGCTCATTTGATTCTGAGTTGTCCAAATGTTATTTAATACAAATGATGTAACTGCTCTGTTTGTGTGACTGACCTCTTGGAACACTGTGCCAAAGGATGTCCTCAGTGGTAGCCATGCAACCGCATTGATTTCAGTGTGATTGCAGAGGCATGGTTGCAGACAGATCAACCCAGCCTCATGCCTTCCTCTGCTGCAGAATCACCCGCTGTTTGGGTCTTATTTTTGTCATCAGAATTAGTTATTGTTTGCATAAGTAATGCAACAGCGTATGAGTGATTCTGTTCTCTAGCCTGTACAAAGGCAAATTGTCCTGAGTCCATGCCAGGTCATTCCAGGAGAGCTTCCTCCTAAATTACTTCCTTTGCTTCCTCACTCATTAGCTCATCAGAATACTCTTTCCAATTTATCAGATAAAATTTGATTATTTTGCTTTACAACAGAGTGAAAAGAATTAATTTAGAATGGCAATGATGAATAAATGTTTGAGGCCCTACAAAAGTTCTCTGTCAAAATTAAAGGTGGATTTTTGGAAGAGCTTAGCGTTCAAATCATTCTGAACTGTCATTCTCCACAGATAGAAGGACCCTATGTGCAAATGTGGACTGAAAAGGCCTCTGATTCAAGAAACATGTTGATTCTTAATGGGGTGATAGTAGTCTCTGCTCCAGGAAAAAACATGCATTTATTCCCACAGAGGACCGAACAGAACAGGACACTCCACAGACAGGCAGGTGCTCCGTGCAAGCACAGACTGAATAGGCCTCTGTCCTAAGGAGAGACACATAATGCCTCCAGCTCTGGAGTGATCAGCACAGGAAAGACCTGGTTCTGTGAGAGCAAGTCCACAGGAGGGCCACAAAGATGGTGAGAGGGCTGGACCACCTCTGCTATGAAGGCAGGCTGATAGAGTTGGAGTTGTTCAGCCTGGAGAATGGAAGAAGGCTCCAGGGCAACCTAGAAACTTCCAGTAACTAAAGAGGGCCTATAAGAAAGACGGGGACAAACCTTTTCGCAGGGCCTGTAGTGATAGGACAAGGCATAACGGTTTTAAACTGAAAGAGGGTAGATTTCAACTAGAGACAAGGAAAAATGAGTGTGGTGAGGCACAAGTTTCTCAGAGAGGTGGCAGATGGATTTCCAGTCCTTGGAAACATTCAAGGTCAGGCTGGATGGGCCTCTGAACAATATGGACTAGTAGAAGGTGTCTCTGCCCATGTTAGGGGGTTTGGACTAGGTGACTTCTAATGGTCCCTTCCAACCCAAACTATTCTTCAATTCTGTGAATTCCTAGGAGTGGCTTAACAGGCCTGTGCTCCAAGGACAGACACACTGATTTTTCAGGAGTGTTAAAGATGCTCCCACCATCAGTTGTTGTTATCACGGTATGCTACTGCTCTCCGCCTGTGTCTATTCCTCTGTCTGGAACTCTTATTTTCTCTTGGTAAAATCTGAAATTCCCTGCTCTTTGATAAGTAATGTGTGTCATTACCATACACAGCCATCTCCTCAAAATGTCGTTTCAAAACACACCTGAATGATATAGTGCTCAGTCTGCAAATGAAGGACCAATTTTATAAATACCTTGATTTTTTTCAGCATTTATCTGTTACACCATATGTCCTCAGCAGCCTTAATGACCTGTTGGAGGCAGAAGGATAAAAAACTGCAGTGAGGAGAAAATTTTAATAATCGCACAATTCAAAGTCCATTTCATCTGAGGCCATACATTAGCATGTAGCATCCACCTTATAACCAGTAAGATACTATTTAAATGATGGATACTTCTACCTTGATCTTCACGGCTAGACTTCCTGCACACCCAGTTATGCAGAATAGCACTGAGCAGTGTTGTCAGGAAGCCACTTAATAATGTCTTGGTATATTTGTAGACCGGACCATAGTGTATAGCAGGCTGGAGGCTACTTTAATAAACTACGAGCACATGGTACCTACACAAGATCAACTTCTTCATCCGCTCCTCAGCCCTGACAGTTTGCTCCTGTAGCTATCAGGGTCGGAAGAGTGCTGGCGTTGGCAGTGCTGACTGTATGCATCAGAGCAACCAGCACCAGCCTCATGGCCTTTTGCCTGAGAGGAGCAATGATCCTCTGTATAATGCAATGTTCAAGGTAATACAAAATTTTGTCACTATGTCACCAAATCACTTTGATGGGATTTTAGTGGGTTTTTGACTGGCTTCCTGTCTGCAGGATTCCTTGATGGCATTCTTTTCCACTCTTTGCCCCTGTATGGGCAAACTGGGTTTTCCACAACCCTAGCTTGAATCCTGAAGAAATTAGATGCTGACTGTCAGTGGAAATCACTGTTTTCTAGGCCCAAGTCACCTCTTCTCAGAGAACAAAGTGAACTAAAAGTGTTTGAAGAAGGGAGATGAAATAAGTGTCCATGGGAAGCAGAGGACAAAAATAATAATTCCATTAGGTGCATTGTTCAAAAAAGACTTGATGGTTTAAATCAATTCAATCAACTTCAACTGCTCAAAATCTGGATATCTATTCTTAGTAAAACATATTTGTTAGATACCAAATTAGGTCTCTGTCATTTCACTTTTCAGAGGACCATTGATATCTCACTGAGACTGGACATGTCACTTTCAGGAAGTAGATGTAAGATGGGAAGAAACCTGTTCTTGGAGGACAATAAGTCCAGGATAAGGTTAAAGAACCTGCTCTAGGCTGGGCTAGGAAGAAAAATCTTATAAGAAAATGGTCAAGTAGCCGATATTTTCTGTGTTTCCTTTGGACTGTATGTGCTTAGCATCTGTGGATAAAAGGCAACAAAACTCCAAAGTGCACAAAGAAAATTTATGTCAACAAATGAAGCATAGGCATCCAGCACAGGACCCAGATGAACCAGCTCTCCAAGGATAATGCTCAGAGCTGGTCACTGGCTCCTGCCCTCATCATTCCCCCACCAAGGAATAAACATCTGTCCTCCTTTGCATCTCTCTGCCCATCATTAGAGGTTACAATTCGTTCCTGTGCCTGCACTTGGAAGTGTGAAATAATCCTGATCATAAATTCTGTGAGAAATCTTTTTTCAAAAGCAAGATAATTTGACAGAAATAGGAATGCATGGGTTGGGATGGTTGAGGGTGCAGACCACCTGAGCAATAAATAGAATAGGCTTTCTTTCTGTACTCTGGTCTTGTTCCTTTGACTGAGATTTGCCAGAGTGGGCAGCTGGTCTATGAAAGAACACAGTCCTGTTTAAGATGCTGAGGTGGGGTGTTTTCCTAGGGAAAACAAAAAGAAAAAATCAAAACCAAATAAATATCTGAGCTTTATTTACTATCCCTTTTATGTGGCTGGTTGTATAAGAGCAGCAAAAAGAAAGGCTCCTGTCCCTGAACAGGAATTTGCAAGACCAAGACCAAAGTAATCCTGGGAGGTATATTTCACATATCTGTGATTCTAGTGCCTGAACAGCTGTTCAGGGACATATTAGTCGCAACAGATTATTTTGTTTGTCTTCCAGCCACTCAACCAGCAGATCATGGATATTATGAAAGGCTTATGCCATATTTGCTATGTTGGTACAGATATGCTATAGCATCCTGATATCTCATGGCCTCTATCTATTAGGGTGAGAATTAAATATGAGTAATCAATGTGCTTAGGAAAACCAACTGCATCCTGGACTACATAAAAAAGATAGAGACCAGCACATCAAGGGAGGTGATTCGCCTCTCCACTTTTGTAAGACTCCACTGGGAGCACTGTGTCCAGCTCTGGAGCCCTCAACTTAAGAAAAATATGAACATGTTAGAGCAGGTCCAGTAAAGAGCCACAAAAATTATTAGAGGACTGGAGCACCTCTCCTACAAAGAAAGGCCGAGGAAGTTGGGGTTGTTCAGCCTGCAGAAGAGAAGGCTCCAGGGAGACCTTATTGCAGCCTTTCAGTACTTAGAGAGGGCTTATAGAAAAGATGGAGAGAGACTTTTTTCCAAGGCCTGTAGTGACAGGACAAAGAACAATGGTTTTCAATGGAAATAGGGTAGATATATACTGGACATGAGGAAGAAATTTTTTTTATGAGGATGGTGAAACACTGGCACAAGTTGTGCATGCCCAATCCTTAGAAGTGTTCAAGGCCAGGTTGGATGGACCTCTCAGCAGCCTGGTCTATTGGAAGGTGTCCCTGCCCATTGCATTGGATTTGGACTAGATGATCTTTAATGGTCCTTTCCAATCCAAACCATTCTATCATTCTATGATACTATCTAGTTCTCCTGTCGCCACTCCAGCTCATTTTTTGATGGGAGAAATGACTTAACCATAATTAGAGTCTTGGAAGAGGTAAAAACATTGTACGGTAAAGGGAAAATACACATTTGAGGACATAAAAAGGGGCAAAATTATGAATGTAGTGATGTTTTCTGTGGATGCATATGATGTGGTTCCAATCTCACTTCAAGCAGATTCTATTCTACACACAGTTCAGCTGCACCTCTATTCAATGCAACCACATGTGAAACTGCCTCAGTTTTCCCTACAGGAAAACCAGTATGCGATTGCATCAGCCCAATGCATAGGGCAGTAAGTTGTGGCTCAGAAGTAAGAAATAATGACTAGAGAGGAAACCTCAGATCATCTATAACCCTGGAGAAAAATCTGTGCAGAATTTCTTTAGATAATCTCAGAAACTGGAAATTCTTTATCCTGAAGATGGACTTACATGAAGGCTGCCACTGCATTTAAAGAGAAGGCTTATCAATGATCTGATGGAAAGGGGGAATCAGCTTGCATTTTGCTATGAGAGAAAACTCTTTATTTGCTGTCTCAAGAAGGCTAGTCGTCCAGCTCTTGGTGCAAACCCTTATACCTCTCAAGCTCTGTCACACAGGCATTTTCATGCTGCCATTCATTACATGTAAATGTATCCTTGTCCCAACGCAAACTTGCAGCTGTCAACACAGCCAGCACTAACTACCAGGAAATGATCTGTCTGAGAAGGAAATGTTGCAAGCTATCAAGTCCCCACAATGTGCTAAAACATCCGTAGAGGCAGGCTGCCAGGAGTTTATTATAAACTATTGACCATATGTTCTCTTGGCTTCCACAGTTTTGAACAAGGAAATGTGTCATCAAATAATCTTGAAGGAAAGGGAGAATGAACTGTGCAGGGGAAGAATCATAATGATACTTTACTGGGATGGGACCCCAACGTCTGCTTTCCTGGAGAGTGTGAAGGCTAAAAAGACCAATAGAGATATAAAAAGGGATTTGCACAGGAATAACTTGGCAGGAACTCCACCATATGGCAAACTCAGGAGATGTGATGGATGTCTGAGGAAAACCTGTTGTCATTCATGCTGCTACAAGAAACAGTGACTTTCTAATGTATGTTTCTCTCCTGGCTCTACTCAAGACAAGTGTGCCAAGACATGAATGTATCACAAAACTCGAGGTGAAGCAGGTAGGTGACCTCACCATCCAGACTTGCTGCCCATGCTGGCGAACTAACTCCACACATATGCAGCGTAGCTAGGTTGGTGCTGAACAAAAAATGACTTTGGTAAAATAGATCCACATAGGAAGGAGACTGAACTGAGGCTACATCAATCTTTACCATTGCAAGCTGGTAATATTTCTTTGCAGGCTAGTGTTTTTCTGTGCCGATACCAGACAGCGCAGTTATCACTGCCTCTTCCACTCCTGATTCCTGCTGTTGCAAAACACCAAACTCCATGGGTTGTGGCACATTTTTCTCCATTTATCTGGCAGTTGATATCACTGGTACTCAGAATCACTCTCACAGCTCAGTGCAGAGCCCTTCAGAACTTGAAAACACGTTGACGAGCAAGCACTAAGAATGAATCAGCAGTGCCTGTGGTGAGTGGACCAATAAGCCCATTGGAAACAGAGTTTGTGGGACATGGTAGGTAACTTGAAGAATTTGCATCTTACTAGGGAAGATTAGGGCAGAAGCCAAGTATGTTCTTGCAAAAATGAGGTTTGCCAATTGATGAAGAAACAGAAGCACAATTATGAAAGGCACATAAGCCAAAATATATTTTGCTGAAGCACAACCTAACTAAAAGAGGGTAGATTTAGACTAGATATAAGGAAGAAATTTTTTACAATAAAGGTGGTGAAACACTGGAACAGATTGCTCAGTGGTGCCCCATCCCTGGAAACATTCAAGGTAAGGCTGGATGGGGCTTTGAGCAACTTGATCTAGTTGAAGATGTCCCTGCTCACTGCAGGTGTTTTGGACTAGATGACCTTTAAAGGTTCCTCCCAGCCCAAAGTATTCTATGATTCTATCTGAATGTCATCTCTGTTCTTAGCTGCTCCATAGGACTGTTCTCCAGGAACAGTCTTAGCTGACAGTGCAGAGGGAACAGATCCTGGAGCATCCTCTTCTCTGGGATGAATTAAGTTAATTTTCCCCAAATTGAATGTATTTTGTTGACAGAAGTACTTAGTAAGCAAACCTTCTGTCTTTGTCTTGACCCACATGCTTTCTTGTTCCTGTTCTTCCTGGTTTTTACCCCTTTCCACTCCTGTTCTAGGGAGATGGGAAGTGAGCAAGTGGCTGGGTGAGAGTTAAACTGTTGGCCAAGGCCAACCCACAGTTCTAGAGCATTTCTGTGCTTTGACAAAGTACCTATAATTTAGGTGATGGTCTCACAACAAAGTTGTGCTTTTTGAAATCTCTCTGAATACCTCTTCAACTCTGTCCAGTTAAAAAGTTTCAGAACTTGAGTTTTTGTTTGTGCTGTAGAGACTGGGATGAGGAATTGCAGTTCGTATCTCTGAAGACTGCCTTTGCATGGTGCACAATCAGCCTCAGTGATGTGACCAGAAATTCCCTTGTCCTCTGGAGGACACACAGAGTGCACAGACATACTGCTATGCCAGTGCCTTAAAGGGGCATGAACACCTTGTAGTCAAGTATTGTTAGAGCTTAAAAGGTTCCTCTTTCATACACTCAGTTCATACACATGAAAATACATAAATGCTGTGTGGAGACAGTTGAACATGATGCTTTTATTTCAGCCTTAAATGCCACAAGTATCTTCCAACTAAGCATGACTATGCTAAGAAATCCTTTTCTGTGTCTTGACTCCCAATATACTCTGAGAAATGTGCTTCTTTGTTTTTCTGAATTGGTGCTAATGGAATGGTGCAGCTGTGGGAGTGACTCAGCAGAATGGCTGTTCTTCTTCATGCACATCACATCCTGTGACAAGAAAGTCTCACATTTTCAAGATAAAAAATGTCTTAGTTTCATTAATAGCTTTCTCAAGGGGAGATAAAATTATTTTGAAGAGGAAACAGTAAATCTGAGATTCCACTACACCAACCTGTCAAGATGGCAAACATGAAAATCATATCAAGAATATGTTACACTTCAAATTTTATTGGATTCATAATTATTTTCATACAACCCAGGCAAGATTTAGTAGTTTCTAAAGCAAGGCTTAAAATGCAGAACATATGGCAGATGAAATGATGCTAATAACAATGGGGAATAACGAGAAATATTTTGCTAACAAGCACTTTTTCCTTTGTAATTTTTTCCTTAGGATTAAGGAAGGAACTTGGAATTTGATAGCTGGAGGAGAAAAATGCTAGAAATCCTTTAGGATCTGAGTATTTAGCCTCTAAAAGCCCAGGGTGAATGGACTGCCTTTTACATTTAATAGAAAACACAACAATGATTAATGAAATTATCAGTTCTGGAAATTACCTGTTTTGTTTGCTTTGTTTGGGAGGGCTTGTTTGGTTGGTTGGTTTGGTGAGTTGTTTATTTTTTTTCCAAGGCAGTTTGGAGAGTTTTGCAAGGCCTGACAGAAGCAGTAAGATTCACCTGTTTGAAAATATATATCTGAAGTTGTTTTAGGTGATTAAGTTTTCATCTGCAACTCTTTGTTCATTTTGCTGCATCTACAGCAATACGCAAGGGTTTCTAGATGTTTAAAAGACCTCTTGAACACATACTGACTCATATCACCTCAAAGAAAGACATGTAACTCACCTTCAACTCTATTGAACCAAAATTTCCAGGTATTTAAATTCTGTACTAACTGTGGCAGAGTGAAAAGACAGCCTTCAAACAATCTCTGATACAAACACAATCTGGTTTTCAGTTAGTCAACAATATGTGCCGCAAGGAAGAGACAATACCAAGAAGAGGTGTTTTTCCAGACCCTTTAGTTCAGGTTATTGTGGCTGGTGGGACTTTAGCACCTGAATAAGGACTAAACTAAGGATGGAATAGATCATTAGGTTGGGAAGGGGCACCAGTGACAATTCAGCTTGGGAAGCAGAACACAGTGGGTGGAGACCATGTGCAAAACCTGAGGGCAATTCAGCTGCCTGTGTAGCCTGATCTTCCCTGCATCTGATGTTCCAAGGACTGTTATCTGGGATGAAGACTGGTGGCCCAATCACTGATGGGCTCAATATCTTCGAAAAAATGGGTGACCTCTTGCAGCCAAAAATTTGGAATGATCTGAGGCCTTGCTGAGGCCTGGACCTAGACTGGTTAGGAGGTTAGGAGGGTGCTTCTTGGCCTTGGCCAGAACTACACTGGATGCATTGAAATAACGTCACTATCCAAAGCCCCCTGCCCCCACAATATTCCTAAGTATGTTTAAGTCACTATATGTAGACTTAGCCAGTGTGTTCCCCTTGGTGAATGCCCCTGCCTCTCACCACTCTGGAGGGTAATTCTCTACCTGTGATAACTTCTGAACTCCTGTTCACACTCCTGCTACTTAGGCTTCGTGGGCAAAATGCATCAAACTCTAGGTTAAAGACAAACACTATTCAATTCTCATGTGACTTCCTTAGAAAAGTGTATCTCTGAACAGTGCAACTAAAGCCACCATTGCCAGCACCCCAAGCTCCTTTCAGCACCAACTATCTAGTCAATGACTTCTGAGCTTCTGGAGAATCTCATCAATATTCATCCACTTATATTTCTTCTACCTTTGATATTCTACTACATCATGCACTTCAACTTTGTCCTTGTTAAGCGCAAAGTCCTGCGCCTGGGGAGGAAAAACTCCATGCACTAATATGTGCTGGGGACCACGCAGATGGAAAGCAGCTTGGCAGAAAGGACCTTGGGGTCCTGATGGACACCAGGTTGAGCATGAGCCAGCAATATGCCCTTGCTGCAAAGAAAGCAGATGGAATCCTGGGTTGCATTAGGCCAGGTATTGCCAGTTTGTCATCTCTTCTACTCAGCCCCACCTTGAGTACTGTATCCAGTTCTGAGCTCCTTAGTCCAAAAGAGGCATGGAAACACTACAGAGAGTTGAACAAGGAGCCACAAGGATGATTGAGGGGCTGGAGCACCTCACATATAAGAAAAGACTGAGAGAGCCAGGGCTGTTCAGCCTGGAGAAGCCTCAGATGAGATCTTACAGGAGGGTGCAAGGAGGACAGACACAGTGTCTTTCTTTTCAGTGCTGCCCACTGTCCAGAGGCAATTGGCACAAACTGAAACACATGAGGTTTCCTCTGAACATCAGGAACCACTTTTTTTACTGTGAGGGTGACTGAGCACTGGTGGATTGCACCAGGAGGCTGTGGAATCTCCAACGCTGAGGATATTCAGAAGCTCTCTGAGTATGGACTTGGGGAACTGTAGTATGAGGGTTGGACCAGATGATCTTCAGAGGTACCTTCCAATCTCAACTATTCTGTGATTCTGAGAACATCTGGAAGCCATTTCTTCACAATGCTACTATATAACAGCCCCACAGAGTTGCTGCCTATGGAACTATGTGGCTAATTCAATGCCTATTTGTAGCAAATTCTCATCGTGTCATAGAAATTTTTTTCCAGACTCAAAGGGTTTGTCTATGTGGGCAGTTCAGGGGACCCTGCACAAGAAATGGGCAAGGACATGAACTGGTTTGGGTATTTCTCTTTGCTCGAGAGACCCTGTGCAGCCCTTCCAAGCATGAGTTTGGGAAAATGCATGAGAATAGAGACATTCTGTCTTTCCCTTGGGCTGTTTTTTGCCAGGACAGACAAAACAGGCAAACCCTTATCGAGGAAGGTGTTTGCTACATAAAAGCATTCTTTTCCACAGAGAGGGGAAGGGAAGAGGAGAAAAGAAAGGTAAGAAACTGCAAAAAACAGCTCAGAGGGCAATATGGATATGCCCCCAGCCTTTGATATATATGGACAAGGACCCCTGATCAGTGTGTGTTGTTTCTTTCCACCCAGCAGTGAGTTTCACAGTTGTATAGTGTTTCAAAAATAAACTTCCTTTACTTCTTGGAAGCCTATGGCTTAGCTCTCTGGTTACCTGTGTGCATACTTGAAGCATACACTCCACAATGAAAAAAAATCTGTTCTCTGGAGACTGTGCTTTGGCTACTCAGAAGAGGCTTGATCACCCTGATAGGCCTATCTTGTGGGGAAAAATCCACTTTCCATCTCCTAGTGACATCCAGTTGAGATTTAGACACTGAGAAGTATGTATGGGGTAGGAATTTAAAATGCTGCTGTTGACGATGGAGACCTGGATCCTCATTCAGTTGCCTAAACACAGTGTGTGATACCATTGGAATTTCTTGTGCAAGATAACTGCATAGGGCTGGCGACCATGATAAAGAGCCTATAGGAAATCCGTATCTTTTTTAAGAGGTGCTTGGATGCTCAAATGGGTCTACACGTGTCTGGGTATATGAATCTCTCCACAAATCAGTACAATGAAGTGAGAGTAGGAGGCAGTTCAATAGAGATCAGTCACTAGGAGTAGGGTCCAGGTATCCACATCTAGTCAGAGGGCACATAGCTGCACTGTATTCACCATGTGTTCTTGGAGCTGGTAGCTCTATCACAGTTCCTACAGGATATCTACGTATTCCTGAAAGGCTACCTAAAGGCCAGGTAGAAGAGCACCCTGGCTTGTTTACCTTGATTGACTGGCATCTGCCAAAGTAGTCAGAGCAGTTAGATTTCTGACTGTAGGTAATGGCATTGCAATGAAATGCAGTTTGGGAGAGGATCTGCCTACCTTTGTGAAGCCTCTGTTAATGAGGATGTATCCTAGTCCAGAGAACTGTTTTCAGGAGTCAGAGGTGGCACAGCTTGTTATACTTGCTCCTTGCAGATTTACTTGCAAATGTGTTTATGAGATCATTCTTGAATCAAAAATGCATCCTGAAAAAGGTGGAGAACTGTCTCTGTGTATCCTCACAGTGAAAGCCAAGGATAGGCTGAACCGAAAGCATTTGCTTTGTGTCGGAGGAAACTTAGGCCAGTGATAGAGAATTACCTCCCATATTTTGGCTGATACAGGTCACACTTTGAAAAGGGTATTAAACATAGGATAAGACAACAAAGAAACTTTGTCAACTGGAATTTTGTTCTGCTCTGTCTGCACCCTCTACACTTCTCTGAATGCCATTCTAGTATTTTCCTTTTGGCAAAATTTTAGGTTTGTTAAATCTTCCATTGATCCAGTGAAGTTCCTGCAGGTCTCCTTGTTCTGCAAGTGATGCCTAGATTTCTCTGCCAATGAGAGCGCTGCTCTACCCATCCCATCAATGCCTGGCCTTCACCTTACCGTGGGCAATCTACCTGGTCTTCCATGTGTATGCTGACATCTTTGATTGCAAACTTTGGTTAAGAATGCAGGAGAGTTTAGCCTTGAAAGTGTGATCTGCAAGTTGCAGAGTATAAGGACATAAGACATGGTCTACCTTTGTCCTGTGGTTCATCTGACCTCATCCTGCATCTCAAGAGAATGTGTGAACCTGGCCTGTGCAGTCAGTGGTTTAAGGGTATTAGTGATAAATCTGTATGTTGTCCTTTTACTATCTCTTTATGTACTTGCTTTCCAAGAACTTACCTATTACCCTTTTGGACCTACCATATTTCTAACTGCAGGGTAGAGGCATATACATGAAGTTTAAGGGCAGAAAAATATTCACATTAGACAGTCCACTACAGGTAAAAAATCATCCAGATTCCTCATCTCCTTGTTAAGACTAAAGCAGTATATTACAATAAGCTATTTCATTTCCTAGAAAAAAACAACTGTATCCCATCCCACAGGGAGAAAATGAACACATCCATCCTCCTTGCAACAAATTCTCTAAGCCCTCATCAGAGTACTGACCACGCTATACGGTTTTCCTTTTCTGATTTTGGCTGGTCCTTGGATATTAAGAGAAACGCAACATAAAAGAAATCTAGGCCCTTCAAAGGCAAGTACTATTGGGGTAAAAATCATTTATGCTACTGCAACTGAAAACAAAATTTAGACATATCTATTTATTCCACTCTTTTCCTTTTTCTCCAACCAGCCTCCCACTTCCATGCTTCATTTATCATCTCCCTCCTCCTGCAAGATTTTCCTTAAATCATATCTTCCCTCAAGGCTTTGCTATGTGTCTTTTCCAAGAACGTTTTGTGAATTCTTCTGGTGCATTATAATTGTCTGAATGTGGTAGCACATTTATCAGGATACAGACCCCGTCTTTTAACTTGGTGTGGAGAAGTGGGGAAATTTATGATACTATAGGAATTATTTACAAGTTTAAACTCTATGCTTCAAATTTTTTTCCAAAATATACGAGTTTTGTTCTCATTAATGACCATAGCAGCATGTCACAGTTATAAGCAGTTATCATACCTTCTGATTACAGTTGCACAGCAGTACCTCTAAGCCATGAATCTCAAAAAGGTTTGTAGTCTTTTAGTATTCCATTTAAGAGACGGGTAAAATTTATTATTGCTTTCTGACAGACACTGAACTTCAGTGGTTTGCCTAAGATTTGTCAACAGCTGGACTAGAACCTAACCCAAACATACACCAGTTGTTTCTTTATTAGCAACTTTTAGTGAGATTCAGCTCACAAATAATCAGAGGATTGGGATGTGGCTTTTGCTGTTGAGTGCAGTGAGATGCTGGCTTAGACCTAGTATTTATATAACAAAAGTCAGGTCAAATGACTCTCAGTGTTAGTTGCCATGTCATTACTGAAAGTTACTGAAACATTACTGGGAAGCTTCTTAGGACAGAAAAAAACTAAAAAAGGATAAGGATTTCATTATATTTATATTGCTGAAGTGTTCCAAGACAGAGGACCAATGCTGCATTGCTAGTGTGCCTCCAGGCTGGGCTGGGGCTGTGCACTGCGCAGGAGCAGCACATGCCCTGACTGCCTCCTGTTAAACCAGCTGAGCATGACTGCTTCAGTTTTGCTACCCTCTGCCCTGCACAGCTCTCCAACAGTGTCCCCAGAACTCCTCTCTCAGGGTGCATGACACAAACCACGGCCTTCCCATTGTGAAGAGAGGTTCCTACTGGGCTGAGACCCACAGCCTCACATCAGCTATGGATATGAACTTGGAAAAAACCCATACGAACAAAGTAGTAACTATGATTTAGGGTCTTCAGGGGACACATCACACTGAACTCACAGGACGTCCAGAATCCAAGCTACGTAGCCCTTCTCCCTGGCCCCATGGCCTGGTACTCTCTCAGCAAGGTGCTTCCTGAGCTTTATATAGAAAGGCAGATGTAGTGTATGATGCAGATAGTCAGACAAGAGTATGTAAGCAAGAAACAGAATTTCGTGTATTGATTCACATATTCTAAACATAGCAGCTCTTTAGAAGAGAACCATATGAAGATTATTTGACCCAGCTTTTCTCTGTACCAGAGCTGCTGAAGATGACCAATATTTAATCAACTCAGACAGTAAGCCTAATGGAAGAAAAATATTATCACATTTTTAGAAGAATAAGAATGTGCTATTTAAACTTAAATCCTGCACTTTCATGCTTTCTGAGCTTTCCCTGCAATTTAGAAGACATTTTCAGCCTGTGCAAATGTGATGTGGATACTTAACCAAGGGTAGAACCCTCAACAATTTGAACTGACATAGTTCCAGCTAAGCCATTGGCATTATAGCAGCTAAATTCAGAAGAAATCTAGCCTAATAAACACCAAAATGTCCTCAAATTGTGACTGAAATTGTCTGGACTGATAAGTCATTTAACAGCATTTCAGATTGTTAGGCCAATGTCAGTTGTAATGCAAGTGAAATTGCAGGGTTCTTTTGAAATCACATTAATGAACGAGGGAGGTTCTTATCTCACATATGAATGATAATTCCATGGTGAGGGAAATTTGCACATCCTATCCCTCTGCCTCACACTGCCAGCTAATCACTCCTGATGGAGGACACTGGGGATTTCCATGCACTGGAGTGGAGCCAACAGCAGGATAATGCAGATGAACTTCAGTGGAAGGACAGGATTTGGGATATTTCAGGAGAATTTCCATTCTTAGCTAAATGTTAGCATAATTGAAATTCAGACAGGCCAGATCCAGTTCTCTGATGAGCCAAATGCAGATGGCTCCTGTTTCCACAGCAGCACAAAGCTGTCCAGACACCTCCTTTGCACCACATGGGACATGAGTGAAAGACAGCCTCAATAAATTGTTAATATATTCACTCTCCAGGCAGGTCAAATGGTAATTAACCTCATGCTCATTGCTGCTGCTTTGAGAACTGACTTGGTACGTACCATGCAGCTACAATTTGATCTGATAACTACCATACAGAGGAGGTGACAAAGGCGTGCAGAGTGTCACAGGAGCTGTGAAAAGAATGGGAACAGGCTGAAATGGCACCTCTTTGAGCAGGGTGGACCCAGCTACGGGAAGGGCTGTGCACACAGGGATTCCTGCGGGCAATGGGGCAGCCAAGGATAGACAGGGCAGTCTGACACTGTGCTCCCTTGAGCCTTGGCTTTGCAGTGAGTGTTAGTCATTCCTCTTGATGTGCAGGTCCAACCTCACCAAATGCATGAGACGCTCAGAGGAGGCTCTGCTGATGGATGTAGATGCAAAATAAAACACCTTGTCAGGCAAAGAGTTTCATTACATCCATGGCAGTGCTCCTACAGCAGGTTTTTTTCGAGATCTTTTCTACAATGGCTAGACCTGCCAGTGTGTTTTCTGCAGAGTTGCTTCTCTGTAGCAGAGAGATGAAGATCCATTAGCAATAAAAATGGGCTTGAGAGGAAAGGTAACTTCTGCTCTAGGCAAAGCTGCTTTCTCTGTCCCCTATTGTGTAAAGATTTTGTGCTTTTAAGGATGAGCTGATGGCAATATGTGTTTGTGAAACAACTAGGGGCACCAAGAACATATTTCTGTCATGCTCCAAACACCATTTTAGCCTTTAAAGCCTATGGTATTTTACAGACCAAGGGAGGGGTTGTCAAAACTAATGTTCCTTTGTCATTTGAATGAATGCTGAAAAACTGCTTGGCTGTCCTGCCTGTGGGATTATGACTGGAAACTATAACTGTCCAGAGAGTAAAAAACTATGGAACAGAGGACTTTTCTGACAGCACTCCACAGGTCACTGTTGCAGTAACAACTAGCTTAACTGATTTTTCTGCTGACAATTGAACATTGAACACTGAACATTGAACTCTAGTGCTAATTGACTTCAAAATCAGATACACCAAATCTGATCAAATTTTGCCAGAGAACATAGTAAAATACAGATTCAGTTGACAGGAATTAAAGTCAACTAATCAGTTGGCAGTAATGTTATGTGAGAAATGCCTGTCATAAAATGTCTCGTGTAATTGTAAAACTTTCAACAGCAGTGGAGTGGCACTTGCGCTGAATTTTCCTGTTTCTAACGGAAATAGCTGCTTCTCTTTTAAAATATGCATACAGGACTGAATGGACCTGTTAAATACCTCTGTGAATGCACCACAGTGTAGTGTACAGGGTAGAAAGGCCATTGTATGCACCTTACACTGGAAAAGATGACAGTTGCCCCACAGTTAGAAAGGCCTCAGCTGTATGTAAACAACTTCCTCTTACAAGTTACTCTTACTATTCCTCCTCTGCCTTGTAACCTGTGTTAGAAGATGCTTACTAATTTAATAAAGAAATTTCCAATATTCTGCTCTTTTCATCCTGCTGAATGGTTCTGAAAAGACAAGGACTGTATGCAGCAGGGTCCTGCTTTCCTTTGGTTTTTTGGCTTTTCCTTAGAGCCCCTTGCTCTATTGTTCCAGTGTTTGCAGCTCCTTGGTGGACTGAAGACAGACACTATGTTTTTAACTACTAAACCTCCCTTTTATGGTGATACACTGGTGTTCATGTTTGCCAAAAAAAAAAAAAAAGGAAAACTTGAGACTTGTTGCACTTTTATCCCCCCTGTGCCAATATGGATTATAATGAACGCATCTTCCTAATGCACAAGGCTTCTGTTGATTGGTTTAATTTCACTTTTATTTTCCAAGAAGTCAATGATGAAAAAATTGAACAGTATATAAGAGACTCTCCTTCTCCCTGCTATAGATATGGTCTGGCAGTCTGGAGGGACACCGATGGAACAGATTAGGCTATTGCAAACTGACTTCCACCGAGCATAGGGTCTACACTCTGCGATCAAGGATTCTCCTGAAGCATAAGAGTTAGGCCCAGGATTAGATGCTGACAATATAAATTATACTTGAAGGTACACGATCTTGACCAGGGCTAAAAATTCACTTTCATGACCCTGAGGCCCACAGGTTTAGTTGGAATTCTTTATTGTCTACAAAACTTCCCTAAAGAAGGTAAGCCAAATAAATCTTGAAGTGGCTTATGGTGGCTAATGTGTCATCATCTCCAAAACCACCGGATGCAGTTATTCACTGGATATTTGAAAATTTGCAAGGCATGTGATAGATAATATTTCTTAGTAGAGCAGCAAGTGGATTTTCCAGCCTTTCTTCTTTGCCTCATATAGTTAGTATATCTGGTGGCCACATCAGGTAGCAAGAATAGTTTATGATCTCTTCCCTGTGATGACCAGTGACAGGATCGACCCAAGGGAACACCCTGAAGTTGCATCAGAAGAGGTTTAGGTTGAATATAAGAAAAAGATTCTTCACCTAGAGGGTGGTTGGGTACTGGAACAGGTTCCCCAGGGAAGTGGTGACAGCACCAAGCCTGACAGAGTTCAAGGAGCGTTTGGACAATGCTCTCAGGCATATGGTGTGACTCTTGGGGATGGTCTTGTGCAGGACTCAGAGCTGGACTCAATGATCCTTGTGGGTTCCTTCCAACTCAGCATATTCTGTTATTCTGTGATCTCATTTTCTCTGTTCAACACTTGTATCTCCCGTAATTTCTGAGACAACAACGGTCAAAATGTATTAAAGACAGCAAAGCAAAATTAGATGACAGGAGTTTGCATTCAGGTTTAACACATGTCCTTGTTCCAGGTGAAAGCCACAGCGCTGGTCTGCAGGACGCATCTCAGCATGCTTCCTGCAATTAGGGAAGAAGCTGTACCGAGCCACTGGGGATCAACAGGGCTCTGCCCTCTCTCTTCAGCTGTTCCCGTGAAGAACAATTGTTAATGTTCTGAGGCCACCTACTGTTTGCTTTCAACACCTACATGTCAATATGTAGGTTGCTGTCCATGAGAGCAGGCTTTTTTCCTAATGACCAGAAAGTATTCCTGATAGTCCTCAAAGAAGCTACATCAGAAACAGAACTTGTTCTACTTTAATTGCGTAGCTTTATAAATATAATCATCCCTAGCTTGTTAAGATTTCAAGGAAAATAAGTATTACTGTATCAATAATTTTTTTTTACTTCATTAACATCTTTTTCAATCTGTCTCTGTAAGAATGCCCTTAGAAGTGCCAAATCCTCCCAGAGCTTCAACTTTCAAGTACTCAGGAGGAGTCTGGATGCACAGAGTGAAATCCTAGCTCCACTGACTCACAAGCAATTATTCCCTTTTGCATGAATAGAGCTAACTTAGGGTTTTTCTCTCTCTCAGTTCATCATAACAGGAATTTGCTGATCCCATGCTGTTAAATCCATCTGCTGCCTCAAGCTTTGGTTTGAAGCACAATGAATAAAAGAGGCAGAGAAAAAAGGAAGAGAATCAGAAACTGTTATCCACAAAATGTCCTAGACTGAAAGCCTCAAGCTGAGACTGTGGAGGCCAGCCACTTCAGTACAAATGGAAAGAAAGCTGAAACTCCAAGCACTACAGCCTTCTGCCTATTACTATATAGCAGGATTCAGTTGACTCTAATACACAGGGACTCCCTTCCATTTACACATTCGTTACACAATTCTCAGCTGCTCTTTAGACATTGACTTGCAGTTCTTGTTATAACACAAATCCCACTTTTCTTCCTGTTAGACAAGTTCAATTAGATGCTCAGCCTTCTCGTTTCAGTCTCATTTAGCATGCAATGCTGGATGCAGTCTACAGATCGTAAAAGAGAAGTTATCTAGCATGTTCCACAAAGCTGCAATCACCCCTCTAAAAGGAAAATGAATCACCCATCTCCAAGGAAAATGAAACAACCTGGAGCATGGATAGTCTCATATTCTTTTTAATAAAATATTATAGATAGAGAAAAAACATAGAAGATTATTATTTTTAACTTCATCGTAATAAGCAACCATATTTACTGAGGTCCAAGAAAGTTACTTTTAGTGAGTGAAAATTTTAAGTTCTTTATTTATTTCCTCACTCATAGTCAAACAAGACCTTAATATGATGATTTAAGAGTCAGTGGTTCATGAGGGATATTCGTACTGGGCACTTTGGGTGTACGCACTTCCCTTCCTCACTATTCATGCAAGATAATTAGAAGTAGCTTGCCTTGGATTATTTTTTTACTTTTAAGTAAAAATTATTACAACTGTCTTCCTTAAATTCACCTTGAGGATTTACAGGACTGTGCTGAATTTAGAAAAGGAAATAATTTCTGAAATGAAAGCTAAGTGCTCTCTGGATGCCAGCAACCATGACCTGATTATTCTGAAGTGGTGAAGACAGAGATGGTCCCAACTGTAAGACACATATTTTCTGTTCCATAGGGACATATTTTTTAATCTAAGGAAAATTATCAGTGAAATATGTCAGAAGAAAAGGGTAGCCATGAGAAACCAAATGAAATGGAAGAAGAGTATTAGGTTAGAGTTACAGTGCAGAAAGAGGCAGGGCTCAGAAGTGGCAGAGGAAATGACTGTTTGGTGGCTTAGGCAGTGTTCTTTTCAACGTGAGAACCAAATCGAATATGCCTTCATGGCTGTGTGTAACAAATCAGTCAACACTAACCTTGCACAGTGCTCCCATGTGCAGCAAACATGAGCCTTTAAGCAATCAGAATAGTAAAATCTCACATTGTTGGGCTCAAGTCCCTTCTTCAGGAGAGAAAAGAGGTCAGCCAGTGGACATGAATGTTGGAAAATAAAAATGTGAAAGCAGGGAAAAAGCACTATGTAAAATGTAAATGATTCTTTAGTTTTAACTAAAGAAATGAAAGGGGGAAAATATAATAGTCCTAGCAGAAATAATACTCCAGCAATGGTAAAGTCCCATTATTAGGTGATATGATGTAAAGCTGATGTATGGAAGGTTACATGTATGGAATGAGATATTAAAAATATTTCCATTCATATCCAGGCTTCAATTCTACTGCTAAAGGTAATGAAATCTATTACTTGAACTCTTTAGAGCATTTAATGCCTTTGGCATTCCTGTTAAAAATTAGTACTGTACTGCAGAACATGAGCTGAAGGGATTAAGCTCTTGGTAAGTGAGTTACATATGTGCTCTCTTTTCAGAGTCAACACACTTAAAATCACTGGAGACCATTTCACTCCCTTATCCACTTCTGTGCAGCCACTGTGCAGCCTCAGTGCCTCTAACATAGAATATGTGAGCCAGGTGTCCAGTGTCAACACTGCTTCAAGCAGTCTAGGAAGGACTAGCAATATGCCCCAAGACTTATTTCATGACCATCCTTGATATGGATCCAAGCAGGAAGACAGATTACAGCTCAGAATCAAAAAAGGGGGTGTCCTACACTCTGTGGAAAGCTGTTAGATAAAAGAGGTGGTAGGAAACATGAATGACATCTCAAACACCAATGACTGGCATTATCAAGTGTAAGACCATTGGTATTTTAAGCCGTTGAATCGCTTCATCCAGTCTCTCAGTTCATTGCAGATCAAACTGCAGACTAATTTATCACCACAAAGAAGATTGTGCACACAAAGTGACTGATTAGGACTGCTTAGTACCATTAGTTCACCCAAGATGTGTTTTAATGAGGGCAACAACAAAGTTACACCTGTAAGTACAAATACAAGATGGTAACACCATAATCAGAACATACAGAATGAGAGAGTAACTCCTAAGCAGCAGTGGTTGTGAAAGAGTTTTACAGACTGTGTTAAGCAAGCAAATGTGGTAAAAACAACTAGTATTGTGTCTGAGTCTATAATCAGGGCAATAATTGGTAAACATAGACTGCTTTTTCCATTCTGTTTTTGGCATAAATAAACTCAGCACTGGAGTACTGCATCCTTTCAGGAGTGCTTAATAAAATCTATAGATGATCAATAAAGAGACGCAGAAATATTTGAGGGCAGAAGGAAATTATTCTCTGGGACCAAATTAATTAGCTTTAGTTTAGTTTGATAGGACAAAACCTTACAAATTACTTGCTTCCAATCTATAAGACCATTACGGAGGAATGATGAAATTTAAAGAATCAGAGAGAAAGGAATAAGAAGAATCAATACAAGAAGGTGGAAATGACCATTTGCAAATAAGGAGTTAGGGAGAACTTTTTCTACTGGAAGTAACTGACAAAAGGACCAAGCCAGCAAGGGAAGGAATGGGATTTCTGTTTCCTGATATCTTCATATTTGGAGCAGATGCCAGTCTGGAAGATTTCCTTTAGTTTACCACAAGGCTTGCCCATGCATACCCAGGTGAAATGAAGATGTCTGTGTTATGCAGGGTTCAGTGTATTACAGTTGTGTCTTCTCTCTCGTCCCTCTCCAGCTTGCCTGCATAAACACTGAGTATAGGAAACCTGAGCACAGTCATCACTATTTATCTTGCCCACAGGCCCTCTCCTTGGATGCAGATGGCAGTAATCTATTCAAGCACTAACATGCAGATAACAGATAAGCCCTCATTTGTCTTAAGCTGATCTGACATACACCTTTCGTGTGTTACCAATGTACTGGGTAGGCCCTGCTGCAGGCCTAAAGGGAAACAAAACTGTAGAGAATGCACCTTTATTTGCAACAGAATAGAATAGACCATTTTAGTAGGAAGGGACCTACAACAATCATCTAGTCCCACAGCCTGACTAATTTAGGGTTGACCAAGTTAAAGCATCTCATTAAGAATGATGTCCAAATGCCTCCTAAACACTGACAGGCTTGGGGCAGCCACCACCTCTCTAGGAAATCTGCTCCAGAGTTTGACCACCCTCTCAGTAGAGAAATGTTTCCAGTCTACACCTCTCTTGGCACAGCTTTGAACCTTTCCTGCTAGTCTTGTCACTGGATACCAGTAAGAAGAAATCAGCACCTCTCTCTCCTCTTCCCCTCCTCAGGAAGGGAGGGGAGCAATAAAGTCACCTCTTAGCCTCCTTTTCTCCAAACTAGACAAGCGTGAAATTCTTAGCAGCTCCTCAAAGAACATATCTTCCAGCTCCTTTACCAACCTTGTTGCCCTCCTCTTGACGCATTTAAGGACTTTCATATACTTCTTAAACTGTCAGCCCAGCACTGCACACAGCACTCAAGGTGAGGTGGCACCAACACTGAATACAGCAGCACAATCACCTCACCTAACTGGCTGTTGATTCTGTATCTGATGGACCCCAGGATAGGACTTGCTCTCGTGGCTGCCAGGGCACACTGCTGGCTCATATTGAGCTGCTGCTGACCAGCAACCCTAGATCACTCTCTGCAGGACTTCTCTTCCCATATATACTTGTGCTTGGCATTACTCCACCCTAGGTGCAGAATCCAGAATTTTCACTTGTTAAATTTCGTCCCATTTATCATAGCTCAATGCTCCAATCCATCTAGATCCCTTTGCAATGACCAACAGTCACCTCCCAGTTTGGTATCATCAATAAGCTTGCTAATGGTGCCACCTCAGCACTCTGATCATGGGACTGGAGAGGACTCTCTCATTGCTCCAGTGGGAGGAGAATTTACCCCAGTTTTCTTTATCCTGTTAGCCCCAGAAGGAAAGTAGGGACACGGTTACACCAACATACACAGGTATGTTGTACAAAAAATTATGTACAAGTACAAAAAATTATGTGTACATACAGCCACATTTTAAGTACATCTGTGACACAAGGTGCAAACAAACTACAATACATGCTGTTTTATTAACAGTCTAAATTCCTTATTAACCCAAGTATAAATCATAAAGTTCTACAGTTGTGAGTTTCATGCCTTGAAAATCATCTGGTGACTCATGGATGTTGTCAAGTTATGTGAAGTTTGCAAGACATCTAGTCTACTCAGTGATTTGCATTTTTAATTTTTTAGCAGCCTGCCTATGAAGATTCCTTATATCAATTTTTGACATAGGAAAAACTGATGTTAATGAGAGATATCTAGCATCTCCTCATAATTATTACTCCCCAGTCACTAGCAGTAGCACAACCAACATTCAGGTTGACATTTTGCTCAACCCACTTCCAAAACATTTTTACCTATGTTAATTGCATCTACAGAACAAACCTACCAACCATGTGCAGTGTGCATGCTCTGTTCTTCTCTAGAAGTTCACAAACTAATGGGAAAAAACCCCAACAATTTAACATTAGTTGCCAATTTACCATGCCCTTGTTTATTTTTTTCAGTATTTTAGTCTCTACTATAGTAAGTCTAAAACTAAAAATAACTCTCAATGCCAGTTCTCCCCAAGTAGGAATAGTGACTAGGAATCTCACTTGTTTCTCAATTTGCTTCTTTTTCAGAACATTGCTTAGAAGTATTCATAGACAGTGTGCCTGCATATTCACACTGTAGCCTTTTAATATAAAAGTGGGACTTAAAAGAAAGATGGAGAGAGATTTTTCAACATGGCCTGCAGTGATCAGACAAGGGACAACATTTTTAAATTGAAAGGGTGTGGTGTTAGATTGGACATAAGAAAGAAATTTTTTTAAAGTGAGGGTGGTGTGACACGGGAACAGGTTATCCAGAGTTGTGGATGCCACATCACTGAAACTGTTCGAGGCCAGGTTGGATAAGGTTTTGAGAAACCTGGTCTAGTGAAAGATGTCCCCAAACTTGGCAGGGGAGTTAGTACTAGATGAACTTGAAGGTCCCTTCCAACACAAACCATTTCACGATTCTATGATTCTTTGATTCTAATGCAAAGACGGGAAAGAATATGAGCACATAACACTGCATGTATGAATAAACTGATAAAAAGCACTTGCCTGGTAAAGTGGTTAAATCACTATCCCTGGAGGTTATTTAAAAGGCATGTAGACATGACACTTAGAGACGTGGTTCAGTGGTGAATTTGTCAGTACTAGCTATATGGTTGGATTCAGTGTTCTTAAAGGTCTTTTCCAACCTAAATGTTTTTATGACTCTGTGATTCTACGAATGCAGAATAAAAAGACAATGAGGCACTATTTATCCTCTAAGGAAAGGACAGTGTCTATAAATGTGGGAGTGGTTATGTGTGACCCATTAATTCATCACTCCCTTTTAGTGGTCTTGCAAGTTTTTTTCAACTTGAAAGTCATGTCCTTATTGTTAGTGTGACAAAGTTCCCCTTAAAGGGAGTTGGTCAATTTGTATTCTTTGGTGATCATTATAGCAATATCTTGCCTGCTGCTGGTATTTTAATGAAAAAGGCCAAAAATGCTAGCAGTTGCATCCTGTGCAGCAACTTTGACTTCAGTAAGATTTTATGAACTACTAATTAGTGCAAAAATTGGTTCAACTTTTGCAGTCTTCTTTTGGGAGCAGATAACACATGCACCAATACAAGGAAAAAAAAAGCATTTATTTGATGGAACAACCACCTGGTCTCCTTAATAGCAGTATGAATACAATAAACCACTTGAAAAATCAGTGTCCTTGGATTTTCTTTCACAATTGAAAGTGCCATTTTAAGTGTCATGATTCATAACTACTCAAATTCTGTACTTTTACAAAGAGCGTTTATACATTAACTTGTAATACAGGTTGTTAAAAATGAAGAAGTAGTGCTTAGGGTTATTTTTATTAGAATAGATCACATTAATTAGCCCTGGTATGGAGGGGAGGAGAAGTTTCTCTTGAATGCTCTACTTTGCAGTTGCATTATTAATTTTCGCATTCGTTCCTTTTTAGCTCATTAGGTTTTAAATGTTACAGTTTAATGCTGAGGTGAAGCTGGGAGTATCTGTTCACTGTGCCATCAATTTCAAGCCATCTCACAATCACTGTCATTATGGTTGATTTATATTGCAGTGGTACCCAATCTAGGGTAGGAATGCTATTTTAACAGCTTGTGGTCATACCAAAAAGGAACTCTTAAAGAAATCTTTCTGTACCATTTTAGGACATTTTAGGGTTAAAGTGCATCAAAGAATGAATTAAAACTCAAGTAATTCTCCCTTCGTCAAAGAAAACTCATTTAGCAGATAGGACTAGACATTATTCTTTGTAGTCACCAAGCTCAAGAAGGAAGATTGTCAGAATACGAATGCAAGTATTGTGGACTGACATCCACAGTACCAGATATCCTTTCAGGACCTTTGAGCTGCTACCTCCATTTTGCAAGATATCCTTTTGATTAAGTAATTACCAGGCTCACACTTTTGGAAGAGATCTCCCATATGAGATTGTACAATATTTTATGGCCTGAGGCTGTAAACCATTTGTTTACATTATTTTTTTAAATATACATCATACAATGGATGTCATAGAGCTCTAGCCAGCTGGCCTACAATATCTTAGGTGCATTTCTCAAGGTACCTGTAATTATCCCTTTGTGAATGGTGACTCTGTTAGGCACACTGCAGAAAGTGGCTCCTTTCATCACTATACTAAGGAATAGAAGTACCAGGAGTTCATGTTTTTTGGAGACAACTGAAATATGTGAGTTGACTGAGAGCACTGTGACTCTGCTTTTATGTATTAGAGTATACTACTGAAAGGATTATACAGAATGAGAAAGGATTATTTTCAGGCAGGTACAGTTTCTCCCACACTGTGAAAAACATATGACTCACTTTGTGCTAATCACACAGTATTTCTGTAGCAGTACGTGATAGCAATTTCTTCACTTCTTGTCAGTAATTTACCTTCCTAATAAGGTGGAGCTGCTAAAAGGGAACTGAGAATGAATACAAGTTGAAAGACAGTGAAATCTGAAATGTGAACCTAATGATAAATCTCTTCAGCTCTACACTTTCTCTCCACTCCTTCAAACTCCTTTTAGAAATCTCCAATTATTTTAGTCCCTCCTTAATAGAGGTCTCAGAAGGCCTTCTCTGCCTCACCTACCTTGCTCACAAAGCACAAGGGGAACAACTTGTAAAGCATGGCTCTGCCTCTGATAATGTGTGAGAAAGTTCTGGATTGACATCACTGTGCTGAGTGCCCTGTGCAACATAGCAACCCCTTTTCCTGAAGACACACAATTTACATACACCACACTGCACTACTGAGGAAGAGAGCTTATTTCATATGTTGCCGAAATCTATGCAAAATCACAAAAAGTTTACATTTTTTGAAAAAGTACAGGGCAAAGGTCTGATGCTTTTCTGGTCTTTACCTTTCACTCCTCTTCATGTCTTCACAGTAGCATTGCCATCAGCAAATACCCTCTTTTCCATCTTCTGTTTTTTGCATAAAAATTAGTGTGCTTATAAAATAGCTTATCTCCTGCTTTCCTGATCCCAAACATAATGTTTGAAGTCCACTCTATGTTGCACAAGTGTTCATGAAATCTGCACTTGACCCCTTTTACCACAAACATCTGAAAGCTTCATAACTGTTCTTGTGGAGAGGTGATGACACCAGTCCTGAGTCTGACTGCACCTGTCTTTTATCTGCTGGAATCACAGTTGCCTGGGGTGCTAGAGCATCTCATTTCAGATCTGTATACCCCTAGGAAACAAACTGGTGAATCTGGATGTGGGTCTACTGCTGGAGACGTTTCTTACAATTTTATAAGCTATACCTATTCATTGTGATCCTCCCTCTTCATCTACAGCTGCTTCAGCCTCATGGATGAGGCTTGAACAGAGCTGTTTCCACCAAACACAACAGCTGACTGCTGCCAAAAAGGGGCAGTCCCAGTTCTTCCTCCTTGGAACACACTTTTGCTCTTATCTTCTGCCAGCCATTTCTGTCACTCTTTAAGCTTTTAATCACCCAGTAAACATGGTGGATATTCTTTTGCTATCTTAGCAAGCCAGGTGGCTTGCAGCATGCTCCAGTGAGCAGACTGATATTGTGCTCACTCACTAGAGTCAGTAGAGTGAGTGCATGGTTTGGAGGAGAGCAGGGAGTAGCTTTATTGCCTTATTTGATGGATGTGATGGAATTAGCTTGGATGTTTGCTGGATGCCTTGACAGTGGTTTATGCTATATCACAGGGGCACCTTATCACATGCCTTTGAGTCCACTAACTAGAGATAAATGGCAGTCAGTCACAAGTCCTCTGTGGACATATCACCACTAGGACCCAGAATGTAATGCAGAGGTATAAAGCTAGTAAAAAACTGAGGCAGTAAAGCTACACAATGTGGTATACAGACTTGTTTGGTAACAGCACAGCCTTGCTTCCACCATGCTGTGTGCAAGCCGGGGTACCTTGCTTCCTGTGACAGAAAGTCTGTTCGGAAACCAACCGGCCCCAGACTACACAACTGCAGAGGGAACTAGCTGCCACCAATATACAAGGTCTGAACAAGTCCTCCATGGTGAGCAGGCTGAGGACAGTAGTCTTACTCCTACCACAAATAGGGCTTCTAAGAGGCTGCCAATGTACTACAGCAATGGCTTGCCTGCTCAAGTTCAGAAACAGGTCTGAATGGTGCCTCCTAACTTAGTAGTTGAGTCACAGCTTCACCCCAAAAGTGCTGTTCTGCTCCCAGTGAAGGTACACTCCACAGACCTCCCCTTTCAGGTTAACCCACAGCCCTGGAGTTAGAGCTCTCTGTGCCTATTGAATAGGTGTTCTGAGTCATGTGACCCTCATGGACCATCAGGTGGCACTTGAAGGACAAACTATTGCACCTATTATAATGCTCCAAGGAACAAACTGTTCATTCACTTAGAAATTACTTTGCTAGCACAATTCTTGAATAATAATTATTCGTTTGCATTGAGATTTATTTTGTCTCTATGTTGTGATAATAATTTTAGTGAATTTTGCTACAGCTTATTGGAAATAAAAAATTTCTATCCTCCAGAAATTAAAAATTCAGAAGGTTCATTTGAGAAATGCAGTGTGCTACTTCCTATAAAAAAATAGTGATTATGAATTCATATTGTTACCACTGTTTCTGTTTAAAATAAATGAAAAAAAATCACCATTTTACTTACAAGTTTAAGCAGGGGAGGCATTTCTGTGTCAGCAGCTAATTTAAGACAGGTTATAAAGGAGTTATAAAGGTAATAAAGGAGTTGGACTTGATGATCCTCATGGGTGCCTTCCGACTCAGCATATTCTATGCTTCTATGATAAAGGATGTTGATGCAACAAAAATCTGCAAGTTGTGTGACTCTGAACACTCTTGAGATCAGAAAGCCTCTTACTTCTAAATGTTTTAATATTCTCTTCCTGGAAAAATCAGCTTTGTTTCTGAGTCAGCCAAGACCACCCAGGTTGATTTAATCCCAAAATCAATGCATCTCACTGACAATTTCCACAGCAAGGAAGGAGGTCAGGCTCCTTCATCAGACCACTTACTGCACCTCCAGGCGCAAAATCTGGAAGGTGAGAGCTCATCTTAAAATCAACAATCTGGATGGTCCTCTTCATTACACAAAAAATAAGCAACATCCATACAATTCATACAGCCTAGTACTTACAATATAATTGTTGTGGTTTAAACTGAGCCAGCAACAAGGCCCCATTCGCTCACCCCCTGCCATGGTGGGATGGAAGAGAGGACTGGAAGAGAAGAAGTGAGAAAACCTGTGCTTTACCTATTAAAGCAAAAGCTAGGATATAAGCAAAGCAAAACAAGGAATTAATTTATCAGTTCCCATGGCCAGACAGTGTTCAGCCATCCCCATGAAAGCAGGTCTCCATCACATGTAACGGTGACTTGGGAAGACAAACACCATCACTCCTAATATGCCCCTCTTCCTTCTTCTTCCCCCAGTTTATATGCTGAGCATGACACCATACGGTATGAAAATCCCTTGGGTCAGATGGGGCCAGATGTCCGGGCTGTGTCCCTTCCCAGCTCCTTGTAGACCCCCAGCCTCCACTCTGGTGGGGTGAGGTAAGGAACAGGAAAGGTCTTGATTCTGTGTAAGCACTGCTCAGCAGTAACTAAAGCATTCTGTGACATCAACACTGCTTCATGTATAAAGGCAGAACACAGTCCTATACCAGCTACTGTGAAGAAAATTAACTCTATCCCAATCAACACCAGTATAATATTTGAAGTGAGATGTAGCAGATACAATAAAACTTTGCATTACCATGACATTGGCATGAATTTCTTCCTCTGATCCCAAATCTGCTGGGGTTTTGTGCTGGTCTTTTTTGTGTTTTATATTTGATTGGTTGGTTGGTTGGGGTTTTGTTTGTTTTGTTTTTTCCTAGAAACAAATTGCTGAACTAAAGCAAATAGAGAAAAGACATACTTCTTAGCTGAAGAGCCAAATTCACGACTTGTTTATGCCAAGTTTTTCCTTTATTGTGTGAAAAAGCAATTCTTTCTATTTCCTAGCATATCCTGTCTGAGTCTTATCCAATGACAGTAACTCCCAGCCATGTCTTTTTCTTTTGATTTAAGAAAGAGATAGAAAGAACCCTACAGAAACAAACTCTGCCTTTGTAACAGAGATATGGAAATTTCTGGGTTGTACAGTTGACTGGGCATTGAAGAGGTTTGGCTCATCTTGCTTCTGAACTGTGTCTTATTAGTGTTAATTGATGAATAATCTGACAAAGAATTAGTCATGAAAATCCCTTCCTCTCCTTTTCTTTCAAGGCCTTTTCTCTAGTTTGTCTTCTTTTATCTTTTGCTGTATGGAAGTCTCATCAGAGACATGCACTCTGAGTCAAAGTTCATGTGAATCATCACATTAGCCTCTCTACATGGTAGTAGTGAAGGTGGAAAAAGAAAAGTGGAAGAGAAGACTTGAGAAATTGGAGCAGAAGGTAGAAACCTCAAGGCACCTCAAATACTCCAGAAATCCTGCCAACTGGGAACATAACTGGCAAGAATTTTGTGTATTCATGAATGCAAATAGACCTTCTGGAAAGGAAGACATGCCGAAGGTAGCTATTTTTATTTAATATTAATGGGTTGGACACATTAGATTTAATAGCTGTATTTAAATTAGGAAGAGTATGACAGCTAGACAGTCACAGATATTTGACAAGTACTGTGCTCTAATAAAGAATGATACATTTGAAAGGCATTGACTTAATAGAAGAAGCTGAAAGGAAGGGAGGAACTGCTGCATCATTTACAACAGATTTGAGGTTGTGGAGCTGAATATGCACTTTTGGATGTTTTGCAGAATCTGAGTCCAGATGGGATATCAGGCACTCAAAAGAGAAACAGAACTTCTTAAGTTCCTTTTTTAAGCTGAGGAAAAGCAATCAGAATTTGTCAGGCTGCAAAAAATAGCTGTTCAGAAGGAAAACAGAACAGTGCATAGTGGTCTGCAAAATAAGCAGGATCTTACAGACTCTGAAAAGGAAAAACAAAACCACATATCCTAAGAAAGTGTTTTCAAAATACCAGTCACGTAGATTTGCATGATAAAAAAAGTGAGAGTTTATTTTGAGGAGAGTGACCATGCCTCTGAGAAGCAGTTATTTTGCAAAAATCTGCAAAAAAGGCATGAATGTATTTAAAGAATAGTTTTTCCGGTCTGCTTAGAGAATCAGAAATCTTCATGAGAGCTGGTTAATATACGGGTATATTGAGTGCATAGATACTACTCTGAGGACAAATGCAACTCTTAGAAATAGGCTACTGGGGCTCAAATAAGTGGAATATTGTGCAGAGACAATTGCATCTGTTGGAACAAAGAGGTAACCATCAGATCTTACAACTGGAAATAATTCTTTGGGACTGGAAGTTTCCTAGCTGTTAAAAATATAAAATAGTCAACAGCCAAAGTTTGAAGTTCCTTCTACAAACCGATTACCTCTTATTGAGCGGGAACACAGCCCACATCAGGGTTAGGAACAGTCCCATCCAACTTGAGGTGTCTGCACTGCACACATCTACACCTAAGTTAGCCCACTGTGTCCCATTTCATGAAATGGAGGGGAAGGAAAACTTTTGTGATTCAACCAATTCGCTTATTTTATTTGTCTACAACAGGACAATGTCCTCGAATTGTCCACTCCTCCCTGATGGATGGGACATTAAGGGTGGGTGACTGGCTCAAGGAAAAGACACATGAAGTCTGATAAATCCCACTGAAGGTCTCAATGACAGGGTTTGTGCTTTAGGAGCACCAAAGCCCAGAAAGTTTTAGTCACTTTGTCATCTGTATTATCAGCTTACTGTCCCACAAAGACATTCTAAGGGAAACATTACATTGTGCGTCCAACATTAAACTTGTTTTTATCCACTGAGAGAAAAAAAAGTATACCACATCCAAAAATAATGATGGGTTAAACAGGTCATGTTCCTGTATGAACTTACATTTACTTACAATGGAGACAAGTGGTACCACTTGTGGTAATGAGAGATAACCATCACAGTCTGATTACTGTCCTTGGGCTGTACAAAGTCAGATCTCAAGGTACTTGACATTACCAGTGAATGGAACATCAAAACACAGATGTTCTCTCTCCTTTTCCCAAACTAGCAAAGGCAGTGAGTGCACCAGTGAGGTCCCCAAGAGAGCAGCTGTTGTTTGAGGAAGCACACTGATCTCTGAAGCCTCCTCCAGCACAGCACAGATGTAACAGTGGAGGGCTGCTCCCTCACCCATGGCTGTGTGGTACATAAAAGAACATGAAGTCCAATAAGGAGATGATGTGCTTCTACCAGCAGATATGTACCTGGGCTTTGAGGGCCATGCTAACCTGAGCTTGACTGTTATGATCTGTTCAACTTGCTCATTTCTTCAGTTTGCCTTCTCTTTCACCTTAGTTCTCTATCTAAAGCAGATAAACCTACCTTGTCAGTACTTCTGGCCTCAATACAAATGTTTTGGTACTGAATGAATTTGAGATATAAAATGAGAGTGGCAGTCATCCAACTTGACAGTCATGTGAATGAATGTACTATCAAATGGCATATAGATTAACTTGCTTTTCTGGAAAGCATTGAGTTGTTTGTATTTTCTGGGAAGGCTAGATTTGTAGTTCATAATAAAAGAGCTTTTGTTCTTGGGAGGGCACAGAGGGGCTTCTTCTTACAGGATGCTTTGCATTTTTCAGGGTAAAGCTGACCAGAAAGGATTTATTGTGTATCACTGGAAAACATGAGTTTTCCTTACATCAATGAATTGATAAATGTTTCTGATAACAGGATAAAGAATCACCACATAAAGAGTAGAATCAGCAATTTTGTAATCTGTCATGTTTTTGAGAAAAATGGTATTTTGCTACCCTGATCAAGAATCTTGCAATTGTCTTTTCTATAACTTACTATCCCCAGGACTAGATGAATTTTGAACATGCTAGATACAAAAGTAGAATAGTCCTATTGTGTGCTAATCCTTCCAGCAATCACATTTTTGTGAATATTAGTGCCCAGAGACACAAACAGACACCTCTATTCAATAATGGTCACCTTCATCAACCATGTATTTAAAAGTGTACAAGTGGGAAGGGTAGATAACAGCTCTATTGCTCCATTCTCCAAGGCTTGGAAAAGCTGTGCTTGCAAATTGGGTTAAGTTCAGCCTACCAGGTAAAGTTGACCTAGCAAACAGCTGTGCTGGTGCCACAACTTACTGTATTCTTTGAGAATTTCTAACAGCCTCTTCCCCACTGGAGTGGGCAACACCCGTGTGCCTCAATTCTCATGTGCATCCCATGACTGTGGGGCAGTGGGTGAGTCAGGGACCTGGGCTGTAAGTTCTGCCGACTGTTGAGCAGGGACAGCAAGTACCAGCAGAAAGGTGGAGCAGGCAGCTGGAAACATGAGCACACCCACAGTAAAAGCTGCCTGAAGCTGTATGAAAGCCTTAAACAATGTCTGTGTAAGAACCAGGATAATGTTGGTTGAAGGGATCTCTGCAGGTTTCTTCTCCAACCTCCTCCTTGAAGATCACTAGCATTAAAGCAGTGTGGTTTTACTAGCTGACTTGAAAATCTTAAAATGTAGGATTTTCAGCCTTTTAGAGAACCTGTTCCAGTGCTGGTGAAAAGATATATATGCAACCTGAACCTCCTATATCCCAGTCTGTGACTGTTGATTTTTCACAGAATCACAGAATACGCTGATTTGCAAGGGACCCACAAGGATCATTGAGTCCAACTCCTGGCTCTGCACAAGAACATCCCCAAGAATCACACTATGTGTCTGAGAGTATCATCCAAATGCTTCTTGAACTCTGTCAGACTTGGTGCGGTGACCACTTCTCTTCGGACGCTGTTCCAACACTCAACCACCTTCTGGGTGAAGAAGCTCTTTCTAATATCCAACCTAAACCTCCCCTGACACAGCTTCAGGCCATTGCCTTGGGTACTGTCACTGGTCACCACAGAGAAGAGATCATTG
>VZRE01015338.1:0-22667 GCA_013396775.1 Cephalopterus ornatus
CTTTGAACCTGGCGTGTAGGACCGTATGCCGTTTTCAAGCCCTCATAGAATCCTCTGTAATCACGCGGGAGCCAGGGCTCCGCGCGGGCGATGCCGGGAGCCCAATCTTAACATAATTATATGGCAATTAAATCCTTTTCATGTACCTTGCACATGGATAGCATGCTGAGTCGGAGAACCTATTGGATGTATATAGTTATCTATCAAAGAGTATTAAATGCTGAGTGTTTTTATTATCACAATATACTAATTGTAGTAAGTGTCATTCACGATGTCATTTCACTCTGTGCTGAAAGCATTTATAACACAATCCATCATTACTGCTAAATGGGGAATTTGAAGGTATAATTACGGTAGGTACGTGTAGAGTGGCAGTTCCTCAGGTTGCCTTCCAGGCACTGATTTTGAAAAATCCCTTATAGACTTTGAGATGATACAGCAGCCTTTTCCTTGGAGAGCTCCTCAGGACTTCAGAAGTAGAAGTACAGGAAAGAATATTCAACTGCTGATCTTAAATTGGAGTCCTATAAAACATCAGAGTCTGCTATGCATTGGCAGGCTTCGGTAAGATTTCAGGATCTACTCCTTAGATATTTTGCCTTCTTAACCTGAAAGTAGAGATAGGTGTACCCAAATAGACCTGTTTTATATCTGAAGTTGGGTTGCTTTAGGAACTAATGAGCAGGAAGAGTCTTACTGACATCCAATGGATAGAGGATAAAAGAATTTTTGTTTGTACATTGTCATACAGGCACATCTCATCTCTGTTGTGAGAGGTGCAGCTGATGCGCACAAAACAGCAGCATCTTATAATTGAAGAAAATTATTGTTAAAATCTCTTGGAACATAACAGTAGATACTTGAAAGTGTCCTCTGCTGCCCTGCTGAAGCGATTCATCATGTGGAGTAAAACAAGATGAATTGTGTTTAACAAAATGATATTAGCCACAAAGTTTGTGTGTGTTTATGTCTGTATATGAGCTTTCAGAAGGTGGCTGAGGTTGTTCAGTAGTCCCTTACATGTGTAGATAATTGAGCATGGAGTTATTTATTTAAATATACTTTTTCGTGTGTGTGTGAATATCAATGGTCATATTCTCTGTGATTTTTAAATGCAGAAGATGGAACTAGGCTTACTCACATATGTGAAACGTAATAGCTATTATAATTTTAGAGAACAACAGAGCGTCCTACCAGAGGGACTGACACTGAAACAGACCTGTGCACTGGAGAACCTTGAGAGAAAGTAATACAGTTGGTTTGTGTGCTACCAGTCTACAGTATGGCACAAGTTTAGGTCATGAAGTAAGTTTTCAAAATATGAATTAAAGGAAGGTGGTATACATGCTAAAGGGAAACGAATCAGGTCATACAATTTTAAACAAGAGTCTGCATAATTTTAAAAAGTTAGTGAATAGACAACTAAAAAGTTACAATCAGGCTGGATCAGAGCAGAGATTGTGAGAATGGCACAAGACCTGACAGAACTGGTTTGGCTGGACAGGTTTGCCCCATCTGTCACTATATGGGCTTTCAGAGGTTGGCTGAGATAGTTTGAGTCTCCCTTTTTCAACTTAACAGGTGGTGTTTTAAGATTTTAATTTTTTAATAAATCTAAAGGCTCTAAACTAATTAATGTGATAGTCCTGGGACTGATGCTGAGTCATAGTGATGAAATGGGTTTTTACAGCTTTTACAGCTTCTCTAATGTCAAAGGTAAGGTTTGTTCTTATCTTGCTATGACTTTCCATTTTCATTATCCATAGGTAATGGAGATTCAGTATCCACAAAGTTTTTTCCAGCAAAAGCAATTGCCTTTGAAAAGTAGGTCTATGCTTAGGTATTTCCTAATATCAGTGCTACAGTTAATATTGCTATTTTGTATTATGAGAGTTCAGAAAGGTGGTGATCAAATTTGTGTTTCACAGAATCACAGACTGGTTAAGGTTGGAAGGGACCTCTAAAAGTCATCTGGGCCAATCTAGCTGCTTAAACAGGGGGGTTAAAAAACAAGGTAAGAGATTAGGCAGACGTGATTAGAGATGTAGACAGGGAAACAGCAGAGTTTCAATAAATGTCCAGGTCTCCAGACTGACATCCATGGTTGCTCCGAATGCAACCTCTAATGGTGGAAACTGCGGAGCATAACTCTTCCTTCTGTTGTGTGTAGAACTTGCAGCTGGGACATTTATTATCCAACACTGATTATATGATCCGATGCTGCTACATTGCTCGTCAGTTTTTATTTCAAACAAGTCTAACCAGGGGGTATTTTAACTTTGCTGCTTACACAGTGCCTTCAAGCGTGCCTGTTTCCCTTCCGTGGGCTTCATGTGGTGCTTAGCAGGGCCATAGCATCCTTCCTGTCAGACAGCCTCCACATCTGGAGCATCTGCTGGTTTTGACTCCTTCCAGATATATCAACTTCTTCCTATTTTGCTTTCATTTCCAGTACTTTGGCACGTAATTTCCCATGTGCTGCTCTTGCTTTCTCCTGCTGTTTCTGTGGGTTCATCTGAACAGATGAGTTGCCACAGATTAATGTATCAGAGAAGCCATGGTAATTCTGCAGGACCTTAGTGATGAAAGTGTCAATTTAAACTTTCTTGATTAAATCTCTTTCTTAACCTTTGTGTGGATGTGTGGGACAGGCAGAAGCAAGCTTGCTCTGTCTGCAAGCCTGTTTTGCTCTAGGTTGTTCTCAAGCTTGTATAGTCCATCTTTCAGTAAACTGCAGTTACTTGATGTGCTTGGCCTCTTTCCAGCAGTGGTAATACCAATGGGAGTTCCTTGGCTTGTGTTTCTTGTTTCTCCGGTGTCTCTGAGCTTTCAGAAACACCAGACATGGTACGATTGTTGAGTTCAAGCTGCAAACAAAAGACTAAGGTGTGTACATCTGCAGATTAAAAACAGTTAATAACAACAGGACTATTTCACAAATTCATTTTCAGTTTTCTGTAAAGGTAGCCTTAGATTTATTCATTAATTTCACAAGAATTACAAAGTATGTTCAAAAAGGCTGACATCCTTAGACAGAAACTTTGTTGTAGTGGATTTGGTATGACAGATGGGCTGAAGCAGCCCCTTGTGAAAAATGCATACTCAGAACTCTGATGGCTTATTGACAGGCTTTTTTTTTTTTTTTGGCTGAGATCTACAAAGCCTGGTGTGGTGGGCTGCTTCTCTGTTGCTGAAGGAGCTAACCTGGGAACCTGATGCATCCAGAATTGTCTATAACACCTGCTTGAAGGGGGAAAATTATCCTATTCTTTAAACACTGGATACTGTTGCAAAAAAACCATAACACCTCACTCTAAGAGAGAAAAGGGGAAAAAGTGTTTTCAGGTGCTTCATTTCCTTCATTCACTGTGCATTTTCAGTATATAATCAGAAGATTAGTCTGAGGATTCTTAAATTTGTGAAAATGTCTCCAGGTTTTTTTTTTTTATGTGTAACAACTCATGATAGAACGACTTCATAATTTTTATCTCCTCAGAAACAAGCAGTATTAAAAATTTTCTGTATATACCCAACTATGGTGGGTTGACCTGGGCTGGACACCAGGTGCCCACCCAGCCGCTCTATCGCTCCCCTTCCCAGCTGGACAGGGGAGAGAGTAACATGGAAAACAACTTGTGGGTTGGGATAAGGCAGGTTATTAAAGCAGAAGCAAAGGAGAAACTTGAACACGCAAAAGCGAAGCAAAAGATAGCACAGTTTATTCCCTACTTCCCATGAGCAGCGATGTTCGGCCATTCCTGAAAAGCAGGGCTTCAGCACATGTGACGGTTCCTCAGCAGGCGGCCACTGGAGACAATGAATGCCTGCCTTCCTGCTCCTTCCCTTAGCCTTTATATCTGAGATGAACATCCCTTTGGTCAGTTTGGGTCAGCTGGCCTACTTGGGTCACCTCCCAGGATCTTGCCCTTGATTAAGGAAGAAATGTTGCAGCACTGATGCTGTGCTGCCCTGCTCAGCAGCAGCCAAAACACCGGTGTGTTATCAAGACCCTTCTAGCTACCAATGCAGAGCACAGCACTGTGAGGGCTACTATGGGGAAGTGAACTCCAGCTCAGCCAGGCCCAATACACCAGCACACTTACTTTGTGTGGCTTTGTAATTGCCTGTATTTATTTGCTTTCTAAGATACAGTACTTCCTTAAGAATTCCATGGATACACAGGTGCTTTTGTAATTTTTGCTGTGTTTTAGAAAATAAGCTAGGACGTCACAGCTTTGTCACTGAAATTGCATTCCCTGCAGGACCTGCAGTATTCACTGTGATTGTATAATATCACAACTTAATTTTTTCTACCACATAGGTTTTTTACCTTGTCAGGAGGAACTTGAAAAGATTGATGTCTTGTTATTTAAATATATAAATAGGGCTACACAGGTTGGTACAAAAGAGGGGAATACTAAAATAAGTAAACATAAGCAAATTTATTTAGTTATCATAATCTATGCAAGTGCCCTTGGAAATTTTTGAAGTTAGGTTGCTATTCCATAAACATCATTGCCCAGCACTCAGGCTTTGGTAGCTTGGCATTTGGATCTGCAGAATCTAAATTTCCCTGCTTTGTTTTACATAGAAATTAAAACACATTGTTTATTTATGGATAAGCAATAAGCTTCCAGTTGAGGATATAGAACCTGTGAGTGCAATAACAACCAGAAGGAATGTTGCTGGCAGACAGTGCCTGTTTGTATGGATCAGGCAGTAGACATCTTCATAGTTTTATGTGATTCTTTATTCTTTGCTTTTTTGACTGTATAGACAGTACATTTTACATTGCTGTTGACAACTGGCAATTTCTGACTTCCCTGTAGAATTGGATTTTGAGAAGATTTGGGTGTGTGGAGTTAGACATGGCTTCCTGAAGCCTTATCTGGTGGAAGTAAATGGGAGTTTCACAGTAGGTGTCAGCAGGCCAAGACTTGACATTTTGGTGTTATTTTCCTACCCGTAAGAAGAAAAAGGAAGGTGTATTGGGAGATCAGAGACAGAATCATTTTGGTTGCTAAAACAGTGCAGTAGGATGTAAGTTTTGACGAGTAGTTAGCAATTTAATTTAGAGCGCCTTAAGAAATGAGGACACATTAGTGCTGGAGTTTTGATGTCTATCCTTCATGAATCTTCCTCTCTCCAGAAATCACACCCTTGCTGGGATCTCAGTGTGTGCAGCTGAGATGAGCCTGAGATGAGCCTAGATGATGTGTTACAATCACTAACAGGGAGGCAGAGCACAGAGCCCAACTCAAACCCGCTTGGACACAGACACAGGGTCCTCCTTCCCAACAGTTTCTCTCTGGAGGTCCTTTCCTGCTGCACCACAACTTGGTTGCGTAGCCACGGCCTCAAATAATTGTTCGAGAGAAGAGGAGCTGAGGAAGGGAGCTGGAAGGCTATAAATGCCTTGTCTCAGCCAACAGGCGAGAAGGTAACATCCAGCCATAAGCACAGTCATTTATGGCTGGTAGTGTCTTAAATGGCATCTGAGCATATTGCCCATCATGGATTATTGATTTGAAATAAAAAGCTGATTATGTTTTGAAAAGAAAAATGAGAACCACTAGAATTTCTGGGGCTGGCACATCTGGGCATTAAGAAAACAAGGGGGCATTAAAGCAATTTGACCAGGAAAAAAAAGTGAGCTTTAACATTCTTGATGTTTATTACTGTGTGATAGCCTGTCGGCTGTGAGGTGTTTGAGGGCTTGAATATTCAGTATTTCAGTCAGCATAAATTAATAGAACAAGATGAAATGTGCTTCTACAGCATGAAAAAAAGTACTCATGTATTTTCTTGAGGGTTTATTTAGTTCTCCCTGAGAACATGGGCACAGTATCTGTGTTCATTTGATCTCTGTGAAAAATGGTAGAAGGCTTCCTTTCTCCTCCCTTTTCATTTTCTTAGTTGAATTTTTTATGAGTTATTGTTTATGTGGAAGGATTGATTCCTTTTAGAGAGAAGTAGAACATTCTGTAAAATTCTCCTGTTGGATGCAGATTCACATCTCTGCAGCATGGTGCTAAGGCACTTGAGAGCAATCTGGTTAGACAAAAGTAATGCCACAGAGAGGGTTTTGTGTGCTTCAGTGGCACTGAAATAAAACTACAAAACCTAAAATCAGGAGGTTGCAAGTGTCACTTGCAACATGTTGGATGCCATAGATTAATTCCGTATGACCTTTAACGGGAGTGAAGATCTATTTGATTTTGAGCTCTCTTCCCCTAGACAATACACAGAGTGCTAAAATCCCATGTTTTGACAGAAAAATAGATAGAGCACAAAGAAGTGGCTGGATTTGAAAGCCAGATTAATTTAAATTAAAAATGCAAACTCCATTTCTAGCAGCGTATGATTGACCATTGAAAATACAAACAGCCAAGAGAATGGCAGTTCATCTGTTGATGTGCTCTGGTTAAAACTTCAGTCAGGTGTAAGTTATGCCTTGGTTATGCCTGATTTCCCAGGGTAATTGGGTGTCAGTCTGCAGCTGCATTATGCAGGAGGTCACACTTGATATTTGTTATGATCTTTTTCAGTTTAAAATCAGAAACTATAACATGAGCCGAATTGAAATAAATGGTGTTCATATTTGTCTCTCCCTCCCCTCATAGGTACTACAGTGCTACCATTCTGCAGATGTCAGGAGTGGAAGATGACAGGCTTGCAATCTGGCTGGCTGCACTGACAGCATTTATAAACTTTGTTTTTACTCTTGTGGGAGTCTGGCTTGTTGAAAGAATGGGTCGCCGGAAACTTACGCTTGGTAGCTTAACAGGTGAGTGTTTCATTAGTGTTTAGTATTTTCCTCATAATTATTAATGAAAGGAAAACAAAATTTCAAGTGCAATTTTGATTTAGCTTTAGCTTTTTTTTTCTCCAGTTTAAGGAATCAAATGCTTGGAACTTCTCAGCTGGTTATTTTTTAANTTTTTAAAGTAATCCTCTTTAAAATTACATTGTTATTGCCATCTTCTCCCTGAAATCATATAGCTTTTCAAGACTAGTAGTCTAGTACCACAGCTAAAGGCTAATTTAAAAATGACAGCATGTTATTTTTTAAGGTGAGTTTCTCCTTCAAGCTGTGTTTAACAATATTTTTATTTAGCTTTAGCTTTTTTTTCTCCAGTTTAAGGAATCAAATACTTGGAACTTCTCAGCTGGTTATTTTTTAAATCTCCTATGTGATTCCTGGCTGATAAACTGGAATTCAGAACCATCTGATGAAGAAGTAGCAGCGAGAGCATATTGCATAGCCATTGCAGCACTTCCTAAAAAGTAATGCAGTTTTTGCATAGTTACCTCAGATACAATGCAGTAAATACCTTACATACATTAATGTTATTTTAATTCATCTCCTGTATGAGATACTAAAGGGCAGAATTCTGGATTTGTACATTTTATCCAAATATTCAAACACTCACTCATCACACACAGTCTTCTCTTGGAAGCAGGAAAAGGCAGAGCGAGCACCTTCCCTGTGTTCAGTATGTCCTGCCATTAACCTGCTTATTCCTGCATCATGGGCTTATTCTGGCTGAAGTGATCTGTGACCAATGCCTGCCTCTGGCTGAATGTCTGGAAGGTTCAGACGTTTCCAAGAACAGGGTTTCGAAAAGAGGAAGAGTTCCTTCTCCTCTTGAAATAATGTTCAGGAGTGTTTGGCTGGGAAGATTTAATGTCTCCATGTTTTGTTCTGTTGTTGCTGTCAAGGATCCAAACTTCTAGTTAGTGCAGCACAGCAGAGAGTGGGACCAGCTGCCATGTCACTGGCCATGTGCAGTTCCCAGCTCCCAGTTGAGTTAATCTACACTCGAGTATTTGAATGTGTTTATATAGGCAGAACAGTGACAACCCAATGACATGTCTGGATACACAGACATGTTTGGTACAGTTACTCAAGTCTTTAAATTAAAACATGCAGTTTGGAGGCAATTTGGTGTTCCAAGCTGCAATAAATGTGTATTTGCTTGGCTACAGTTTTGATTTGGAGTCAAGAAACCTGAAGTGTTTGTCACAGTCCAAGTTCAGAAATGAGGTCATGACAGAGGAGATTGTAAAAGCACATCACTCACATCTTAAAAGATATCAACAAAAATCTAAAGTTGATACTTTTATCACAGTCTGCGTTCAGATCTATTGAAATACATCTCCCCTGTAAGTTCTTCGATTCTTCCAGCTAGTCTGTTTTCTTGTCTTTCTGTGAAGCAGACTTCTCTAGGCCCTGCACTGGTGCTTGGCTGCCACCTCTCCTTTGTACTCTATTGGAACAGAGTATTTATTTATTTGTTGATTTGGCCCCAGTAATCTCAAATGTCAGGCTAGCCCCTCAGGAGTTTATTGCCCCTCTGGACCCAGGTGTATAGCTGTGATTCCCACATGGACTTTTCATATGATCAGAGCTCTTTGCTTTTTGGCTCTGGTTAACATATTCAAAGGCTGTACATTTGAAATGTAGATATAAATGTCTCTTACAAAGCATATTAGTCATGGAAGAGAGGAGGATATAGAAATAAGACACAGAATTAACAATGCATTAAAAGGTCATTTGCTAATGATGTGTGGACACAAAGTAATTGTTTTGTAAAAATGGTCTTTCTTTTGTGGTTGGTTGCTGGCGCTCAGTCTGCAGCATCACTTGAGCCGTGCTGCTTTGCTTACTGCAGTTTTATCATGTGGCCCCTCCTTAAGGAAAATACCAATAATGGCAATAATGAAGTCATATGTCATCTCTCTGTACCATTTAGAATTTTTTTATGCAACATATGACGCTTTGATTTAGGTAGTGGTGTATATGATGTGTTTTCCTGAGCAAGAGTGCTGTGTAATAGAATGATAATTACTAAATCTACTGATGGATTTGTTTTCCATGTTGAGTTTTCTCGTGAGGTAAACATATTTTTTACTGCTCTACTTCGCATTTCCAAGGACATTAACTTTCACACTGAGTTATTACTGGCAGCTTGTCTGGTCTTTGGGGAAGCTGGGTATGCCCCAGTCTCCCACTGCACAAAATGAAAACCAAACTACTATTTTTGCCTACTGCTGCATAGCTGTGGGTTTTGTTTTATTGATAAAGGCTAATTTATTAGACTTTTATTAGAGGAAAACCTGCAAGAATAATCAGAAGAGAGATAGTAACATTAATATTTTGATTAAAAGCCAATATAGTGTAATTTCATTTTGTAAACTCGTATGCATTTCCTGCTTTCTGAAAACTTTGAGGAGCTATTTTCCATTTCATTTAATATATCTTTATAATTTTCAAAATATTAGAAACTTTTGAAAAATTGAGCCTTTCATATACTGTTAAGAAAATTATACTAAACTGCTACTATAAGAAAGTAGCCTTTTTCTTTATTGCAGTTACTGATTCATCCTAGTTTCACATTCATTTTATATTTTGTTATAATTTCTTTATCTTTCTTCTTTTTCTTCAGTTAATTTCTTTCTTCAAAGCTCTTAATTGGGAAACATGCAGGAATTTTGACAAGTGTGTTATCCATTTTATTTGTGTTTTCCTTTTTCCCCTTCAGAAATAGTCAACTTCAAAGCAGGGGGGTACTTGGGCATTGGACAATTTGTACCTTTTTAAAACAGAGAGGATCTAAAATATCTTTAGGATATTCCTGGATTTTTTTTCCCATCTCGGCTAATGATGTGCTGTAATTGTTTGGTTTTGTTCATCGTAGTACAACTTCCCACAGAATGAAAACATATTAAACTTCATTTGCCAAGGTTTACATATTGAGTACTTCTCCAAAGAAATAAGATATTGAGAGGTACTGTAAGTGAATGTTAGCGTATTTGGTTAACAGGCAAGGCATGTTTAAAATGAATATGAGTAAGATTATAAGCCCTGTCTAAAGATATTTTCTGTCTGGTTTATGGCATTTTGAAAGTACAGTAAATCTAGTGCAATATCCAGCCTGCCCAGAATACTTGTATTATTAACATACCTACCAGCCATAGCAATACAAGTATGGAGTAAACTGAAATATCTTACGGTGAGTAGGTGCTTTCTCCACACACAGTTTGTGACTGAGTTTAATGTCTTAGTTGCCTCGGTTCAGGTAAATGTGTCGTTCAGCCTTCTGCACTTCATGCACATTCCTTCCTGTTAGCCATAAATGCTGCACAGGCACATTCATGGGTAATCTTATTACATGTCTTTGTACTTAAGATATTATTTATATCTCAGGAATAGGTTTCCACATACTTGGTGAGTTTGCCAGCTGGGAAAAAACTCTTGCTTTTCTCTTTAAAAAAACATTCAAACCAACCCCCAAAATTGCCAATACATCCCTTCTGCTCTCCGCCCAGCAAAAATTACTTGAACTTCAAAATAAAGACCAGATAATGCATAATTTCTCAAAGATTACCAGACTGACATGTTGAGGGGTTTAGTGTACTGGCATTTCTAAAAGTTCACACCGATGGGTTACTGAGAAAATGACTTACATGCTTTTAACATACAGACCAAAGAGATGATGAGGAGTATTTGAAATTAATTATAATGTCTTTCATTTGCCCTGAATGATTAAGCTATATCACTGCACACTTGTAAATGTGTGCTACCTTCCAGCTGGGCTGTGCTTCAGTGGTTCGTGTGTCTGGGTTTATGCAGTAAGGCAAATGTTACTGTGTAATCAGTCACTAACTCACAAGTAATGTTATTACTAATTATTTACTGCTATTACTAAATCAGGCCATACATGCCACATAAATAGTGAGTATTCAAATAGGTATACAGAGTATTTTATACAATGTAGATCTTGATGCCTCACTGAGTAGCAGGATATAGAGGTTTTATTAGGTCTGAGTTTGAGGCACTTGCAGTAGTATCAGTAGTGAGGTAGGTCAATTTGCATTAAAATGACAGAGTATATTGCGTGTGTGTGGCAAATAAGGTAGGAAAACTATGAGTTGTGTTCTAATAATGGCCTGTTGCACAAAGTATGAACTTATTTTGTCTTCTTCCTCTTCTCATTTTGCCCAGCTCATGCGCAAGGAGTTTGTTGGGGGAGACAGGAGCAAACCAATGAAAGGAGAGCTCTTCCTAGCAGATGTTATGTGTGCTCTTAGAAACAAGATCAGAAATTGATGTTGGACTTTTTGATGGTGTTTTGTTAAAAGTTCTCTTGTTTCACAAAGGGAAGTAGAGTTAACAAAAAAAGTTGATGCTATTTTCTTTTTTACAGGAAAGTCTGCAAGTCTGGGTGCGGGAGTGGGAAGAAGTGTGGTGATTTCAAAGTCACTGTTAAATTTTACCTTTACAGCATTGTTTTCAACACCAAAAATAATATTATTTGTTCATTCATGCAGTTGTCAATTCCACATATTACAAAAGTGTCAACTTATTAATTTAATATCTGGACATTAAACCTGATGCACTTGACTTTAACATTTAACCTAATTCAAGGTGTGGATGTAGCAAAGGGTATTTTTCTTAGGTTCTCATCACAATTCCTTAGTGAATGCTGTGTGCATAGTGATGGGGTGCTTTGCTTTTCCAAGCAGAGTTCAGTTCAACAGAGAATTATGTCGTGTGCTCTAGAGAAAAGTATCACATTGTTCTTTATCTGTGTTTTTAGGTACTGCTGTAGCACTCATTATCCTAGCTTCGGGATTTTTGCTATCAGCTCAGGTCTCGCCAAGAATCACACTTAATCCACCAGATCCTTCACATCAAAACTCTACCTGCACAAAATACAGGTGAGATTTCATGATCATTTATCCAGTCTTCTTGAAGATTGTTTCCAATTAATTGAGTTTTACAACTTAGTGGAGTAATAGACAGTTATTCACACAGCCTGGTACAAGGAACTAAACTAAGTAGCTAAAGTTTAAATCCTAACTTCCCTCTGTAGAGAAGATTAGACTCTGATTAAATTCTTTGAATAATCCTTCGAAGTTTCTTGCACTAAATAAAGTGGTTAAATGGCCAATTCCACATTTACCTCATCTGATATATCACACCTGCTGCAAGTTATAGTGTACACAAAGCCAGGAATATTTCACAAGGAATTTGTAAAAATGCTTGCTGTTATTCATCTGCTTGTAGATTTGTCATGCATAACAGCTGTAAACTCTACAAGAATATGTGTTCCTTGCCTATGGTTTTCCTGAGTGGAAAAAAATAATCTTCAGATAATTACGTACCAATTAACAATGAAAATAAATGTGACACTTTTGACCTATTTTTCTATAGTAAGTAGAAGATGCACGTCCATATGCAATCATAGTTTCAAGTAGCATTACTTCTGGGGTTTTAGGAGTGTGTAATTTTCTATATTTTGTGGGGTTTATTCACATGTGAGTACTCTTTTGTTCATTTAGCTGGCAGACTAGAAATTTCTCTGTTCAAAGAAGACTAGTTCAATGGCTGAAGAAATTCGTACTTGATGTTCAAAATCTGTTTTACATGTGTTTGTAATAGAAATTAATACCAAGAAAGGAGAGCTATGCTTCTAGTTTCCTAGCAATATTGGCTGGTTCATGGCTTTTCTTATGCTAGAGCAACGTCTTAGGTGAAAGGTTCTGAGGATCTGGGGAGGGGATGGAAGGTCTTCATTGAGTGTAAATAGATACTCATAACTGCAACATGAGGTACTAGCAGATATAAGGATTTCTACATGCAAAAACCTGTATTTTTACTTGGTTTTTACTGTGGAGTCAGCTATATTTTGCAGTTTTTGAGATAGGCATGTCTACAAATGATGAGTAGTCTGGTTAAAAGATGTAAAGGGGGAAGAGCTTCCAAACGCTCTCCTTTTGCAATAAGATTACCTTAAAAGAAGAACATGAGAAGGATTTGCCTAGGACTTCAGTTAACTGTGTGGAAAGCAGATGCATCCTTTGCAGAACTTATAATTTGTTATTTGATAAAGCTAGGTGATTATATAACCTGAAACAGTATAAAATCTGCATAGAAGAAATAGAGCTTGTCCACCTTAAAAAACAATTAAAAAGTAGTTGACGGAGTTTTCACGTTCCTGTCAACCACAGCCAGCCAGGAAAGCCACTGCAGCTTGTGTGGCATTGCAATTCTGGGCAAAAGCATGAAAAATTAAAGCAGGTAGTTCTACTAAAGGCATCTTGTTTCATAATTTATTTGAATATTTGTAATCTGTTGTGATTTCTGTTTCTGACATGAAGTGAGCAAAAGCAGATGTGATACAAATTCAGAGAGTCTGGAAAAAGAGCAATAAAAGAATTGAAATATTTTCATTTGAGAGTATTTTGAAATAGAAGGAGCTCTCTTTGTTTAAAGATAAAAGTGAATGAGGGGGTGGAAATAATGAGCAACATATGAGAAAGCTTTAGGTGCTTCTATTTTAATCTTATGCTATACTTTAGTAGAAAGACACAAAACCCAGGAGAGTTGAAACTAATAAACGGATGCAGCTTCCCACAAATCACGGAATTGGGCTACAGCACCCAGTATTGAAAAGGATTAAAAAAATAGGGATTGATATGCTTAATAACAACTTTCACACTTGTATATCTAAAACTGTATAAATTTTCATACTTCAAAATATCACCAACCCATGATCCTGGTAGAGTTAAAAAAATAACATTCCTTCAGCATCCCAAATATTAGTGTTCATTATTTCTGGAGAGTATGACATACAAGAATACATTACATTTGACTTGGAAAAGTGTCTGTTTAAGAACCAGGTATGCCTGATTTCTGTGCACATTGTCAATAAGCTGAGTGAAATTTTTTTAATTGTTTTAGTCATGACACAGTAGATGGTATTTTCACCATTCCACTTGGGTTAGAAGAAGTTCAGCATAACATGCATGGTCTTGGAAGGAAGAGGTGGAGACTGCAAACCAAAGGAAAGCTAAAGGCTGGGTTTTATGCTGTGTGGCTCACCTCTCCCTCCTTTTTGGCCCTGGACATATTCCCTATGGCAATTATGGAGTTGAATCAATGAGATTCGCAAACCAGAGGATTTGGAAGTAAAAGTCTACTCTGCATAATGCCAGTCTTTCATATTTTCTTTGCTACTCTGAGAACAATACTGTTCAGATAGCTTCCATGTAGGGCAGCAAGTGTTACTGTAGAGATAGTTACAAACAGGATATTCAATCAAAGTAGAAGGAGGTAACTTAATGGCAGTGGTCTCTTGCTGTTTAACCCATATTTTAGCTTGCTCCACTGTAACTGCTGGTATCTCAGATTGCCTAGCATTGTATCTTGCAAGCCTTCAAGAGGTCTCAGAAAGTTTGGGAAAAGCAAAAGACAGCAGGACTTCAGAAGATGGACACATAATGCCATCTCCCTGTCACTGCTTTTGAATATGTGTGCCTACACAAATGCAGCTCACGGTCTTCTTCATCTAATGGTGACACAGTGTTTCTCTGAGGTGAACTATCCTTAGAGGATAAACCTGTTTGCAGCTTGGGCATTTCAGAGTGTGGGGGTGTTTCCTAAATATATTTCGCATTTGTCTTTGCCAAAATGTATTTATAAGGTATGAAAACTTCAGTTATTTTGCTGACAGAAGTTGCACTGATACTGTGCAGAGTAAAAATGCTTTTTAAGTTTGCAAATCCCTTGGGTTTGAGTAAGTGGGGGTGTCCATTAAGAAACCCTTGGAGCTACTACAAACAGGATGTTTGCTTGTTGTTCTTTCAGATCCATATTCCTCTGCACAGATTAATTCCTGCTGCTAGAATAACAATGAAAATAGTACAGACTAGCAAATAAAGAGCATATAGTCATTGTAGTCATTGTTCTAATTCAAAAAAACACCTGGGGCTTGAACACTGTGTTCTGAAAGAGCTATGCCAAGCAAACAGAGTAACAAGATACTTGTACATGGTTACAGAACACAAACCAGTAAGATATGCTGTGAATATCAAACAAAATATTTTCATTTGGTGTAGAGATGTACAATATCGTAGTCAAACAGACAAAAAATAATCCTTAAATCTGTGAAACAAAAATTGAATCACGGAAATAACGCAAATTCAGCAGGGCACTCCGAACACTAAAGTCGGGTTTGCCTCCTCACAGGTGCAAGTGAGTGTGTGTCTCACTGAGGAGGGACAAGGTGAATGCTCTCTCTGTAACATCCTTAAATCAAACTTCATTTTCACACTCAACTGTGTAAGGTTGTGTGGATAATTTGCAGTGTGGTCTCCTGCTTTATTTGATCTTAATCTCCTCAGCAGCTGTGATCTGTTATATATCATCAAGGCCACAGAGAAGCTCAGAGGTAAATTTAAGAATACAAACCAACGCCATCCCAAAATTTGTCACTTTAGAAATGAAAATATGAACTAGCCATTCCTATTCTATGAACACTCTATGAACACGTTCCTATTTTTACTGGGAACTTGCCTGCTTCTGGAAGGGGATTGAGATTAGGACATTAGTTACCCGCCCACCTTTTCCCAGTCTTTAAAGAATCAATGGTGTGACTGTTTGGGACATTGAGCCATTTCTGTAAAATGACTGTTGTCCTGCTGCCTTGTATTCTTGGTCCTTTTGTCTCCTTTCATTCATATGTCTATCTCTCTCACTGCACTTCTTGACACTTGCTCAGCTGTGGAAGACATAAATGTGAACTTGTTCTGCTTAAGCAAAATTTTTCATCTCAGTTACCATATGAAAATGGTAAATATTGTGTTAAGCTTAGGTTAACCCTCATATCTGAAGGAAATAATACCTGTGCACAAGAAGTTTCTCAGGATCCTTCCTGAACAGCTTGTCTTCAGGCTGATTAGAGTAATACGGGCGGTGCCAGCTGTGCTGGGCACACAAGGACTCTGTTGTTCGTCTTTGAATTAGTCACCCTCACGTGGTTAATGTTCCTAAGCTTGTTGTACAAATGCACACCACCGAGATGGAGGCACCAATATTTAGTACTCTAACATAGCCATTTTATAAGATAGCTAATGGACAGAAATATGTATTTCTTTATGAATGTAGCAAAAGTATATAATTGTGATCAGTCCTGAAAAACTCAGCTAACCTGGTAACTGAAGCTGGTTTTATTGTATTTAATAGCCTTAGAATGCATATAGTAAGTGTATTAGCTATTGTACTTTATTTTATTGACATAACTCATTGACAATCTGATTTAGCAAACCAGGCATTGGTACTCTGCATAATGTCACTGTATTGTGGAACCAGTATCTTTTAAAGTGTGATTCTCATTTTCTGTTTCTAATGTCAAAGTGCTTGAGCTACTGGTCTTTCTGACAACTGAGAATTGCAATAATAAATGTAGTAATGTGGTTTGGCCATTAAGGTTAAAAAATTATGAATATGTGAAGAGATAAACATGTTTGAGAATACTTTTGCCAGCTCTTATGAAGTGTAATTAAAATTCTGATAGTTTATGTTGAAGAACTGTGAAATGACCTCAACATAGTCTTGGAATTTATTAGGTAAATAATATAAGGTTATATTGCTTGGTAATAATTTTATTTTTGCTGGCATGTTGCTCCTATCAATCAAAACTTGTAATTTAATTTTAAATTATAAAGAATAGGAAGGAATATGTCAGTCCATGTAGTAAGCATCTTTAATGGGAGTGAGGAAAAACTCCTCTCTTTAATTTAAACACAAAGATCTGAAAAGTGACTTACCTGAACTATAATATCTGTGAGTGCAATGCCGTCCCTGTAACTGTTGTTAACATTTCTATGTATTTTGACTCAAACTCTGCACTTGTGAGGTGCAAGGTGTTGTTATTCATATAGTAACCTACTAACACTTCACATCTCTGCCAATACTTCTAAGACTTTGCTGTTTAACAAAAACAGAAACAATGCTTAGGGAATTTTTTTCTTTTTTAGTTTTTCCAAAGACCTACATGGTCTGCAGGTTTTAGTCACACGAAGGTGATTTTAATCAAGTTTGAACAAGGCTTCTATCTGATCTACCTGAAAGGTGGGAGTGTAGGGTCTCTTTGGAAAAGTAGTTTTAAAAAGGAAGTATGCTTACAGAGACTACCATTACATACAAAATAAAGGTACATATAAGTCAGATGTTCTTGTTCCTTATTGTCTGTGTTGCCCAGTTTCAGGAATAAATCAGGAAGCTCTTGTGCTGGGGGATACATAAATTCAGAAAAAAATATCATCAACAACTAGAAACAAGTGATTCCTATGAGCAAGTTGATCAGGACACTTTTCATGAGGTGTCAGCATTCCAACAGTTTGCTGTCAAGGTGTTATAGCAGTAGTGGTGTAGCCGTGAGGATCTAAGGACTAGGCAAGGTTTGTAAAGAGTGATTTCCTTTATAGGACTGTGATAGGTGGGAAGAATAGTTAAGCCTTCGGCGTCCTCACCAGATCTAAAGCAAAAGCAGCAAATACCAAGAGGCCAAAAACAGATGCTCTGAGGTTATATAAGTTATGTGACATAGCTGAGGCATGTGAACCTTTGTGAAGAAGGTTTAAGGAACATTTGAAGAAAGCTAATGTGTTTTTATGTCGCTGGTGTATCAGGAAGGATAAGGATTCAGGACTGGTCTGGAACTTTAGGAAGGACACCAAAGAATAGTCTCAGTGGACTAGATGGAGCAGGAGCCTGATTTGAAGATGAGGAAGGCTTAATCGTACTTGAACATAACTGTGATTTAGATCTGTTGGAGTATCTGTGCGGTAAATTACTGAACTGCAGCCAGCGTACAAGTACTCTGATTATAAATTATAGCTTTTCCTTATGGACATCACTGAGGGGATACATGTGTGGCATCACATGTGGATACACACCTCACAGAGTGCTGGTAGACCTTACTGTCATTTGTTCTCCTATAATAGCGGAAAAGTGCTCTTGAAGTCCAAGTGGGTTTTTCTCATTCTTTGTTAAATAGTGTATTTCCTGTGTCCCAGATATGACAGCTGGAAGTGATATCAGGCAGTTAGCACTCATTTTAACTGCTTAAAGCATCTGCTATGTTCTTGTCCAGTTATATTTAAGCTAAATCTAGTGCTTCACTTTTGGAAACAATACAGGAATCATCAGAAGTGTAAAGAAGGGCTTGATTTCATTGCTGAGGTGGGGTGAAGCATGTGCAAGCAGCACAAAACCTGAGAGACAAGCATCAGCCAGTTTTAAACATGGTTCTCATACCTAACTGAAATGAGTCTGTGTATAAAAATGAAGTAAGCTGTTTACCAAAAAAACCCTAAGTTTCCTAGTTCCGTAGGTGTCTGAAGGCATCAATATCCTTACATGTGAACAGAGCTGATACTGCAGTATTTGTCCGAAAGTCCCTATTTTTTTTTGTTGTTGAATTAAATACCTTGGCTGTTTGGATTCATCAGTTGCCCATGTCCCTTGATGAGTCCAGTTGAGTAGACATGTCCTGACTAGTGATACTCAGCTCATGTATCTTGGGCATTTCCTTTCAGTTGGGGCTGAAGAAAGAGACGTTGTCTGGTTTCAGACAGGAGAATGCAAGCACAGAAGCAAGGAAGTCTGTTGTTGTTTTATAAGGAGCTGGAAGGCAACTACGCTGCATGCTAAGGGAGGCAGAAGACTGTGTGCATAACCAATTTTGAGAGCAAAGATTAAATCTGAGGGCATGCTAGGTGGAATGAAAGATCCACCTCCCCTAGGATCGTGCTTCCACTGTGGCAAACAGCAAGCTGGAAAGAGTAGAAAGCAGGGGACGGTCCAAGTGACATTTCTTCCAGCCTGCAGTGATTTTCTGCTTATGTTCTCTCTGAGAGGGATTTGCTAATCCTCAGTAGATACTGCAAGACACTGCCATCCCTACATTGAGCCTTTCCTGAAATAGTTTTTATTGTTCCTACAGTTCTATGAGTAAAACCTTCTTCAGGAATATGAATATTTGCATGATACAGAGCAGGAGCAGTGTGTTCAGCAAGCCCACAATAGTGGAATTTACTCTCTGGAGAACACAGGACATGAACAAAATGTTCCCAAGTTGGAAGGGACCCTTAAGGATCATCAGGTCCAACTTGTATGTTGTGGATGTATCAGACTTCCACATATAAATCCTTCACATACTCGGGCTGCTCCTGCAGAGCATGTGCTCGGTGTGAATGATGAGGCCAAAAGAAGTGGAAAGAGTCTGTCCCAAAAAACATCTGTATCTGGGGACACTGTGGTACTCTTGAGTGGCTGTTCATGCTACTCACAGTAGAATATTATGAAATCAGGTGTTACATTCTGTCGAAGAGCTACACAGTCCACAATATATTGTCAGGTTTGGTTTGCATTTCTGTAACTGGACAATAGGAACATACTGATACATTCTGTAATTGGATGACAGAACATAGAAGCCAAAGTTGAAAGTTCTTTAAAATGTGGCAAAAATTAAAGTCAATGAAACGTTTTGAAATTAATAACTCAGAAATTGAGATTCAGCTTGAAAAAGACAAAATAGCGTGACAACAAGAGAAATGGCACTTGCAGAGCAAGGGCAGTGGGCAAAGGTCTTTTTAGTGCTAAATCACCCAACAAAAAGCGGCAAGATACAACTTGCAGCTCACATTATGAGACTGCTGAGAATTGTAGGAAAGTCATTACTTACAGGGCTATTTTGCAAATTTAAAGCACAAAGTGTAATGACAAACCAAACACAAGCGGTGAGGAAAAACCAATTGTGAACTTTTTATTGTTATCTGGCAGGTCACTTTGGCGGGTCAGAGATTTTATTCAGCATTTTTAGAGTCTGTACTAGAGGCTAGTAAACTACACTGATAGGAAGAAAGAAAATAGTAATTTTGGTATCAAGAAAAATGTGCACATCTAGTCAATTAATAATTCATCCACACACTGTAAGATCTCTGTGAAAGAGCATGATGCTGTGAACTTTGTGATCAACCTGTAACCTCAGGAACAGTAAATCAGGCAGGCTGCTCCAGAACAGAGTATTCTGAAAGCTGGCAAGAAATTGCTATTAAGGGACCTCGAAGTTAGTGCTGTCTACTTTTCTAGATGTCAGTTATTGCTGTTTGGTCAGATAAGGAGGACACATTGCCTGTGTTGGCAGAACCAGAGAGAGGAATGGCAGGTTTGGGGATATATATTCTAACAGTCCATCAGCTTCTCAGTAAACATGCTGTGACGATGAAGCAGGAACCCAGAAACCCCATTCCATGGCAGTTCCCCATAAACCGAAAGGTCAAGCTACTGAGACTTTCGTTCTGTTGAGTTCGTGCCACACTGATCTGCAAAGAAGCTGGTTGTCTTTGAACTTCTGGAGCCTCACATTCCTGGTTGTTGTTATTCTGCTACACAGGCTGAAGAATCTGAAGTCTAGACACTTGCCTTCCTGTTAGGTTGCCTAGGAGCCCAGCTGGTAAGCAGGGAAGAAAACAGGCACATTGTAAAACCTTTCTGCTGTAATGCTGCCTGGTTTCATCAAAATCAAATAATCTCTCTCAGGTAATTCAATATTGAATTGTCAGTCTGGTAGAGAACCATCCTGCCTGGGAATTTTCAACTGGCTCTTCACAGGTGAACCTGTTCTGAAGACACTAGTTCATAAACTTAGCACAAATATAAATATTTCATTATAAAGTAAAGGAAACATACCTCCCATTTATAATTGGATGCAAATTTCCTGTCCTACCTAGAAATCCTGGAGTATTCTTGTATAGAGCTTTCGAGACCATAACTGATCTGGGGTGTGGATTTGAAGAATTATCAGTATATTTATAGATTTATCCTCTGACATATATTTGGGTATATATGGGTAGGGTCGATAAGAAGGTACATTTCAGGGCAGAAAGGAGCTCTGTAGTACATAGTTACATGTCAGTAAGTTTTACTTTGTGCATTTCTTTTCCTGATATATTCTGTCCTATATTATTTATTTTACTATGAGCAAGTATGTCAGAATATGTGCTCAATTTCAAATTATTTAAATAGTTTTGTTTAGCAAATAGCAATGGGGTTGGAGTGAAGAAGAACATAAGCCTGAAACTACTATATATTTTATTTCTAGAATAAACAGCCTCAGAACATGATGTCTTTATTGCTTCTTTGAAAAAAAATCTTCCTTGCTTATTTCATGCTGCATCTTCTGTGATCATTAGACTTTATTAACTGATACAGATTTCTTTACTGTGTTATGAAACAGTTGTAATGTGTATATTTTGGGATTTGGGAGGAAAAAACATTGGTCTTCATCTTACCAAAGACAACATAAAATTTTTTGTCAGTGATAAAACAGTACACAGAAGAATGTTAAATGTTTTGAACAGCAACTGCCTACCCTAAGTCTACTGGGAGTTAGATTTGAAAGGGCTTTAAGTCTTGTATATTGAATTTCTGGGTTTGGTCTGACATAAATTGATCTTGTCTCTAAAACGTAAAGTCAAAACCTAATTAGTTAACCTGTATAGTTAATGATTGGAAATCCTAAACTAAAAGCTTGTAAATAGTTATTTAACTGTTCAATTGGAAAGACAAGCTTTGGAAAAACTGTGGAAAATAATAATTTTAAATTATTTAAATTCTTATGAGAAACTATAACCTCTGACATTTGGCATGACATGAAATCCAGCATCCCTTATTGTGCCGAATGCCAACTGGAAGACCAGATGGATTTATGATGGTAAAGGTCCTTTCCAACCTAAATTATTCTGTGATATCCAATAAAGCCAGAGGATCAGCTGAACTAACAGCCATATAGACAGACACTGGAATCAATAATCAAATCTCTTGATTTTTTTTCTGGATGGGAGGGAAAAATAAATAAGATATCTTCTGCTTGCTACTTGACTGATTACTGATGCCCAGCACCAAATGAGGTTACATTGCATTATCCATAGGGTGAGCCCAGCAGGACAGAACAAGTAGAGCACAGCTCAGCTCTGTGCTTCATCTCTGCATTGGTTCTGTTGAGGACACAGAGGGAAATGATGAGGTGTCCAGTCCCCATCCTGTCCTCTGCTGGCAGCACCATAAAGATGAAAATCATCGCTGTGTCTAATTGTCAGTCTCTGCATTCCTGTGTCTTGCTGATGTTCTGGCTGGTTTCTGGTACTTGGCTGCTTATTGTAAAACCTGAATAAATTTAGAGAGACCTTGAACCCTGAAATATTCTGAAGAGAGTTGTTGCATAAAAACCACTTTAATCTGTTGAGTTCTGCACATGGTGTTCACATTGAATATAATTTGCATAAGTTGACTTAAAAATCCACTTCTTCACTTGATAGCATGTAGTATTTTGAAATGGCTACTTTCTATGCCAGGATGCCATGCTGGATGTGCTGGCACCCTGCTTTTTATAAATTCATGTTGTTAACTGGTGCTTTGACAGTATCATTAGAGTAGATGATATTCTACATTTGAAAAATGTGTCTCAGGATCCTGTTTGATATCATGAGATTCTTATCAATATGTGAAAATATTACAGTTTTATACAATTTTTTTAGTATTGTTATCGCATACTTGAATACATTTGGGGTTTATAAAAGTGTTTTTATTCACCTGCTGTCTTCTGTACCTGTCAGCTCTTGGTTACTGCCCATTGCTGTGCTAATATCGATGTAACAAAATTTAACTAAGTCTCGCTGCTGTAATACTGGTGTTGTCCTTTCCTTTGAAAATTGATAATTGCAGAGTTACAGTTTTCTCATTTATCTTTGCAAGAGAAGAAATGTTTGCTACAGTTAGATAGTATGATTGACTTTTATCTGAAAGTTTTTTT
>VZRE01015338.1:22766-86884 GCA_013396775.1 Cephalopterus ornatus
AAAAAAAAAAAAAAGCCATTCAAACCTGATTTTGACCTGTCAGTTAAACAAGAGGAAGGTATATTTAAAGTAGATTTTTATTCTAAATGTAGACAACATGGAAATTCTGCTGTAATTTCATAATTTAGAAAGAACACAATAGCAAAGAGCACAAATTTCTGAAACTTGGGAGCAGTAGGAAAATGCAAACGAATACACTTTTTTTAACATAGTCCCAGCCCTCTCTTTTTGCCACCTACCATATGAATTGACCTTTTAATTCTTTTAGAAACATCATAGTAAAAAGAGTTTGAATAACTAGATTTTAAGCATGTGCTTTCAGACTTTTTAAATCCATATAATCTGCTTTACTATTTTAGTTTCTTCAGACTTTGTTATGCAGTTACTTTGTCTCTTAATAGTATAGTAGATTAAGCAGATTATTTCTTCATTCACAAAATCATTGTTGTGATAAAGATACACACTCAGAAAATATTATTTCCTTGGTTTTGTTATTACAGGAGTATATGTTGAAGCTATTTTAGTCACCGTAATTATACATTTATAGATGTTACATTTCAATTTTAATTTTTTTTTCAGATTTCTACACTTACTCTATGGTTTACAGTTGCTCATTCTCCTATTTTTTAACACCTAAAATTATGCTTTAGAATACATCAAGGGATTTACTGATGAATCTGAGATGGCTTCCAAGGAAGATAAATACCTGCATAGTTTAATCACAGGAGCAATAAGTGAGTGTTTGCAAGACCTGGAGAAACTTGTGCTAGAAGCTTTCCAATAACTTGCACTGTGTGGAGAGCTTTGGAATGCTGTTGTAGCTCACACACCTACACCCCACTCAGTTTGATCTCAGGGACAGGTTTCAGACGGACACCTAAGGGAGGTATCTGTAGAGCCCTTGGTGTCTGGGCTCCCAGTAGAGGCAATAGAGATGTGGTCAGTGCAACCAGTGGTATCTAGAGAACAGTTTTGCTTCTAGTCACTTGAGCAGCTTACAAAACTGCATTGAGGAAACTTTGCCCAAATGTTGGCATATCATGCTTTTTGAGACTCCAGAGGAAATCAGAGACATCTGCACAGAGCTGGCAAGTGCAATGCACAGGAACGATCTGCAAGAGCACTGTACACTCTGCAGGGACAGGTAAAGGGCAGTTGGGATATTTTTGGGCACTAGATGCCTGTGTGTGATTTGGCTCCCTTGACATATTGACTTCATCCATCAAGTGTTACGGGAACTCAGGTGCTGAGTTTCCCCATGGTATTGTGATCTCAGACTGACTCTCATATCTGTACGTGCCCAAATTCTAGTTTGGTTTTTAGGTATCATGTATGATAGGAAAAGGGGGATAGCTTCAAACTGAAGCAGGGCAGGTTTAGATTAGACATTAGGAAGGACATTCATTACTGTAAGGGTGGTGAGTCCCTGGAGCAGGTAGCCCAGAGAAGTTGTGGATGCCCCACCTCTGGAAGTGTTCAAGACTAGGCTGGATAGGACTCTGAACAACCTGGTCTAGTGGCACTGGGGTTGGAACCACATGATCTTTAAGGTGCCTTCCAACACAACCATTCTATGATTCCATGATTATTCTTCCTCTGCAACCCCAATCTGTCTTTTTTTAATTAAAGTTCATTCTATGAGTGAATTCTCCTAGACCCTCCTCAGGTGTCGCTGGGACATTTGCAATTGGACCACCAAATGTGTTACAGAACAAGGTGAAAGCAATATGTGATAGGTTTTTGAGAAGTTCTGTTGTCTAGTCTTCAACTCTGACAACTGAACTACGTGCATTACAAGACTGACTAGGAGATGCTGTTGTTTTTGACACGTGCAAATGAATGAAGTGTTGTTTAAGTATTTATTTTTTTCTCTTTCAGTTATTGTAATGGATGTATGTTAGATCCAGACTGTGGTCTCTGCTACAAATTGAATAAATCAAGTGTTGTTGAGTCCTCATGCATTCCTGTTGATAAAGATTCTACAATGAAAGCAGCTTGGGGCAGGTATGTCACTTTTCAAGATTTTTTGGTCTTGTGCTCTACAGAGAGTGTATTTATGCTGTTGGTAACAACTTTGCTTTTACATAAAAAAATTACTCTTAGCATGTTCTGGAAGGAAAAAAATAGTTTGGCCTTGTCAAAAACGGGTGATTAACTTTCTATCTGTTCTAAATAAAAGCCTTGACCCTGATGTATGCAGCCAGTTTGGTGTAGTCTGTCACTTAGGAATTATGGCAAAAGTACACTTAACAATTGGGTAAATTACCTTTCCTTAATGTTTTCATTCCTTTGAGGTGGCATATTCCCTAGTTATATACTTAAAGCCCTCTGAATTAATCTTCTTTTTAAATGCTTTAATTGAACGACACTTTTAATCTTGGCCTACTAAAGAAACCAGTCAGCTCAGCTGAATGAACTAAAGTGATCAAAATCTGAAAAGTTCAGATTGTCAGAAGCATGGGTTTTGGCCACAGATTTCTGTGTTTCAGTGCTTAAAAGCATTGCCATGCCATATGTTACACTTGGGCTGTAAAGGCATGTGCATTCATAGGTAAGTCAAAATGCGACTGCAAAATACATCACACCTTTTTCCTAAGCAGCACAAAGATTCCCTGTGAAGTCACAGCAATCTTCAAGTTTTCTGAAGTACTGACTATTCTTAAGGAATGGCTTTGTGAGTTGGAACACTGTCTTGTAAAGGCTTTATGAATACTTTAATAATGATTAGGGCTTGGATTAGAGTTTAGAATGGTTCAGAGCCACAAGGGAATTAGGTAATTACTTCTGATAAAACTGCCTCACCATAATTCATCTCAGCCACCCACACACCATGAACAGACTTGGGAAATAGGCAAAGGTTCATCTGGTGGTTTGGGTTTTGGTTTTTTTTTTTTAATTTTTTTAACTTTCATATGTATTTCTCAGAAGTTAAAACCAAGTGCCTTAGTGGCAGTGAGTCATATTAGACAAAGGTTGAAAGGTATGAAAATACCTACTAATTGTAGAATCATTAATTTAAAATTACACTAAAATTGCCCTCCTTTTGATTTCAGTTCCATTAGAACCTTATGCCTATTAATTCATTCCAGGTGTAGAAAAGAGAAGCTTACATTGTTTGTCATCCTAATTTAAAAGCACCATGATCATTTGGGGGCTGTTACAGTTAATAAATAACAATGAATACTACAAAATCCCATCCAACTTACTTGTTCTGTGACTAAATTCAAGGGTGCATTATGCAACATACCTTGCATGCTGCCTGATATCCCAATATGCTCTGCAGCACTTGGACTCTCATATTTGTAAGGTAACAGATGTCTCTTTGTATTCCAAGTAAACATTCATTTCCTATATGCTGTAGTTTGAAGTAACGTGTTTGTAATTGGCAAAGTCATACTACCACACAGGAAGACATACATGGAAACAAAAACTTGTTATGAATAGTTGATAGATAACATCAAACCTTATTTAATTAGGCAGCGTTACTGTATAACATAGAAAATGTGGGGATCAGCAGTCCTTTCATATTCATGATTCACTCTCACATAGCACTCTTGCTAGACAGCCTATTGAAGTAAACTAGATAAGAAAGAAGAAATATTTCCTTTCCATATTGCAAAATGCAGTATTTCCATGTTGTGCAAGAATTTCATATCATGAGGATGCTGCTTAAAAATCTTGCAAGAGAAAATGAAACAATTTTAAATTTGTTATATTGGTTGTCACAGGAGGGAAAGTCCTGCCTAAAGATAGAAAACCAATAAAATATCCACATTTCTTTTTTCAAATATTCATCCCCATTTCTAGTTTTTATTTAATTAATTTCTATCTCGCCTCCACCTGGTCTGTGTAATCAGGCAGTTTTCATAAAGCTGATCCTTCAAGCTGTGAAATGTCAGGTGGCTCCTTCTGTGCCTTCCAAGCCCTGTGGAAGAGAGAAGCGTTTTGCCTCCTCAACTCCTTCTCCTCCTCCTCCTCCCAGACACGTGTTTCTGCATACAAGCCCAGAGGGAATCACCATAGGTTTTGGTTTCCAAGGGTTCACATTCACATACCACCCCTCAGCTCCATTTCCTCAAATCCTGAGTCTGCTTTAAAGAAGAATCAGTCACACAAAGCCATAGGATTTCACTGTCAAGGAAGGAGATTGCTGCAGGGCAAACAGCATAGTTACATCCCCAGTTGTATCTCAGAGCAGCTGGAATCACCTGGATTTCTCTGGCAGCATAGGGAGAACAAGTGCCTGAGACAAACTAACAGCACTGGTGAAGGAAATTGCAGCCCTCCCTTTCGCAAAGTTACTTTGTCACAAACTAGACATACAGGGGCAGTTATTTTAAAAATACATGGCATTTTTATGGTTCAATAACTTGAAAGATGATTTTGTGATCTGTGGACAGCTGATAACCATAGCTATTACATGCAACCTCTTTATAAGTCCTGTGTGTTCTGATGGCTTCATGCCATTCAGTATTAGATGGATGAGTTTAAATGGCTTAAAACCTCCAGTTACACTGGTCTCGTATGGCAAATTTATTTTGCCATTAATGATGCTCAGGAGAGAAGGAAGACTTGAGCGATTTGTTGGACCTCAGCTGTCTGAGCATTGTCAGAAGCAGCAGCTCTCACTATGCTGCCTGATGCAGGAGTTCAGAGAAACAGCTCCTCCTGGACTCGGGCTGGTGGTGCTGTGAGAGGGCATTTCTGCTGCTGTGATCACATTTTGTTTATGATTTTCCTGCTGGAAAGCTGGGAGCTGCAGCCATGGAGAGGTGCCTACAGTCACACCATACGATGTGTGTGCACCCACACAGCTTGCAGCTGTCTGCACCTCGACTGTCCTGACACTCACTCAGGGGCTTATCTATTCCTGATATGTAACCTACCAGCAAGGTGAGTGATGCTCAGAGGCACCAACAAACAGAGAAGACCTTGTTATATATTTTTAAAGCTCTCTGCAGCCATGCAAGCTTACATAGAAAGCTCCTGTTTATAAATTTATGGCTTTGCACTGTTTTTCACAGTTGGTCCCAAGGTACTTCAGATGTAGCAGGCAATGTTTTGACTGTTATCATAAAATACTGTAATGTATTTTTATTTGCAAGATGCTTCCCCGGTGCCAGACAGGTGTACTCAACACCACCTCTGTGTTTATTGTTAATCGTATTTATTTGGTTACGGTAAGTTCTACACTGAGAAGTTCAGGGGAGGGGAGGGAAGAGAGCAGAGATTTCAGTCTCCTGTGGCTGCCAGCAAGGCTGTTTATGTTGCTCTGGTTGTCATAGAAACCCAGGAAGACAATTAAAGCATCCACATATTTTTCAAGAGGAATATAGCATTTGGGTGCTTTTGAATATGGGGATCTCAGTGCCTGGCAGAGTCCTGGGGAAGGGAGACTGCATAGGAATAAATCTGACCGAGTCCAAGTCAGACCCTAAGCAGTCTGGGTGGTGTGCAATGGGTGCAGTTATAAGATCATACATGTAAGACAAGCAATAGAGATTTATTTTTTATTATTTAATCAGTTACATAAGCCCTGACTGGTATTAGAATAACACAGAGAGGAGTGTCTTGCCCAGGGCACCAGCACAGGCAGGTGCTTTCCTTCCCTTGGTCTTACTGAACCAGTTAACATAACAGCTGTTGACATGCAAGCCTTGCTGTCTCCAGCTCTGCCCAGGGACACATAAAGGATGATTTCAAGACTGTGACCAAGAATATTCTTAAATTATTCACTTTGTAGTAAAACAAAAAGAGCTGTGTCTTCTCTCTCAGTGTGGTCTGAGGGTTCTGTGTTGGGACTCTGCTCTCCAAGATTTAGGGAAGTTTTGCACTTAGCAGTAACACAGAAAGGCTTGCAGTTCTGTTCTCTTCATGAACACTGAATTATAAAATCCCCATGAACTTAATAAAAAACATTATCTTGCTTTTACAGATGGGGATGCAATGGGAAGGTTCCAAGATGAAGCTCAGGTGACACAACAGAGATCATGGGCAGAGTCCCTCTCTCAGCCAGGTTGGAATGTGGAGGTGATTGCTTTCAAAGCACAAACCAAAATCTAGGGTTTTTTCTGTACAATTACAGTTATTCCCACAGCACTCTCAGAATCCTTGAAACTTCTGTCCATATAATTGGAATAACCCTATAGGTCAGCCAAGAAACTTTAAATTGCATTAATACCCTTACAGTTGAAAAAATAACTGCTCAAGGAAGGGGAGGTACTAACAGTGCCTTGCCATAACATTAACCTTGGCATGAGTGTGTTGTCAAGACGACAGCAGGCCCACAACTGTGAGCTAAAAGGCTTTCATGAGTAACTCTGAGTATCTTCCTCTGGAGAGAAGGATGTTGATTTTATACAGTATACAATTATGAAGAAATAATAACATCATCTAGAGATCAGAGACAAGCCTAGAAGCTATCCTGTCCACAAAATTAGCTGGCAGGTCTCCACAGTCCCTGAAGGAGGACAATTTGAAACAGAAATCTATAAAGAGAGAGGAGCTGAGTGATTTGCTTTCTTCAGCCATTTTTATTAACTTTGTTAGAGGAACATCTCCCTGCCACGGGAGTTTAATGCTTTATGGAGAATCTTGCTTTTGTCAATATAGAGAATCATTCCCCTCTGTCAGGGCAGTCAGTGCAAAGGCAAGAGTGCAAGAAGAGTTCTGTGTTTGGGAAGCTCTTTGTTTTCTTCTGGTCAGTGCTCTTCCTTCCATGTAAAATTTATGGCATGCTTACAGATGTTCAGTAATGCTACTATGTGTCACTGTGTGCCTGTTGCTCATATCTGTCAGTTTGCCAAGGAGTTCAGCTGTATCTTGGAAACCTCTTTTGGGGAAAAGTGGGTTTAAATTGCCTGGGCAATGAGAGGAAGCAGGTCAGGCAGGCAGTCAAACCCTGTTTCCCAGCTTTGGAATAGTTTTCACCTCAGGAATGTGCCTAATGACCTTGGCATTCAAGCCTGGATGCTATCTAGATTCCACTGGTTAAAAAAAAAAAAATTCATGGCAGTTCATTAGCTGGATTCTCAGACAACAGCCTGGTTTATGTCCAACGGGGGACATGCCAATATCTGTCACAGCCTCAGGAGTGTTCTGGGGAGCTTTACATTCATGCAGTGCTGCCTGTTGTCTAATATAGCAGATGAGATAGATCATGTTAAAATTATTAGAATACTTTTTCTTTGTAAGAATATTAGATTTTCCGTAAATGTCAGGTTACTTTTCCTTCTTGTAAATACAGACATAAATAAGTTTATTACACTTGTTCTGCTAGTCACAGCATTATAAAGATGCTTTTGCAATGTGACAAGTACATTTGTAAAAGTTGCTGTGACTGCTTTACTAATGCCAGAAGAATGTATGTGCATATTCACACATTTAAAGACTGAGAATCTGTTGTCAGTGCATCATGGAGAACGGCATTACAGACCTTTACTGTTACTATGGAAAGACTAACATTAGAGCAACCTTGCAAGAATTAAATACTTCTCTGTCTGTTGGTAGACTTCAGTTGTTTTGTCATGCAGGAAGTATTGGTAGAAGATTTTATTGCTGAAATGATCATTTTTCTGAAATGATCATCTTTCTACAAGGATCTGCATTGAAAAATGCTGCTTAATATGGCAGCAATTAGAGGAGAAACTAGTACTTCTTTTACTGAGTCTTCAGATCAATAGATGAAGATTATACATACGATTACAGTGCTCACATTTGCCAAATAAAAAGAGGGAGTAAATGATTCAGGAAAGTAGCAGGATCAATAGAATATTTACATCTGCATGTATATTGGCAGAACTCAGAAGAGCTGTTATTATGACCAGTAGTCTTAGAGAAATCTCTTGATGGATAATATGCTAAATGTTGACTAAATTGAAATATTCATCACTTCTGTAGGAACCACAACATAGAATGCCCCCTCTTTGCTCCAGTATTGTTTAGGAAAGAAAACCAAAATATATGCAGTTTCAAATAGAATTAAATTCTGATTATCCTCCCCATTGCTAGTAAGTATGGAAACCTGGAGAAGCAGGACACAATCCTATTCATCCTGTTTGATTAGGAGTGTGTTCTTCAGCACAATACTATCTAATAAGTATTAGTGAGGTGTGCAAAAACAGAAATGAAAAAAAGATCTGAAACTGATTACAGTCTTTGTCAGCCTAAGCTCTAAGACACAAGGCCTTTTCTGGGAGGAGGCTATTAGACAGTGTAATCACAGTCTAATAGTGGCATATACCAGTGTGATTCATAAAAGCTAGGGAGATAGAAGAGTAACTTAAAAAATGTCTAATTGTTTTATGCATATTTTAATGCCATCTCTGCTAACAGGTAAAAGGGAATAGGAAGAATAGAAGGATAAAGTAATGCAGAATATTGTGTACTTAATCATAGATGAGCCTGTGTTTTTGGTGATGCAGGAGTAGGTAGCAAAATAAGCGCAATTTTAATATTGTATCTGTATTTTAGGTCTAAAATTATGAGCAGAGCAACATGATAATCTAAACTGAAACTATTTACATTGCTTTTGGATAATTACTTAGGAATTACTATTAATAGCTCTATCTCAGTACGTCTGCTCAACCAGTGGCAAATTCTGGATGCTTAGAAAGCAGGACAAATATGCTCCTTGTAAGTCCTGTTATGAAGTGAATGTATTCTGACTGTGAAATGCCTAGTTTACATGCTGAAGACAGAATTTATTTGTTAGGGACACCCAGCACAAAACAGGATTTTAAATCAGGATTGGTTAGTTTGAAACATCGCTTGTACATCTGTTCTCTACCTGTTCATTTTATTGCACTTTGATGCTGAACAATGCTTCTGGGTCTTACTCCAAGTTACTATTTAAAAGACATTCTGGTAGAGGATGGTGAGGAGACAGATGCTGACAGCCATTTGGGTTACTGGTTGCAACAACTACTTCAGATGATATAACACTGAGGTAACTGGTAAGGTGGACCTTGAGCTAAAACATTTTCAAACGCTGTTTTATGTCTGGGAAAATTATGTTATTTGAATGGAAAAATGTTTGAGTCAGTGCTCTTCATTTTAAAAGTGGTCCGAAGAAGAAAATACGGTGTTTAAAGTTTGCATTTACATCCTGTTGAAGAAGCAAGCTTTCTACTCATTTCAGTCATTCTCTGGGCAGCTGAAGGGGAGCTAGAAGGAAAATACTCAGGTTTCCTGTTTAAAAAACATGTTTACTTGAAGTTGACAAAGGAGATAGATAGGAAAGTGAAGGGGAAAAATGCCAGTGTGTATGAGAGAATTGTCAGTCTCCTATCAGTGTGCGGATAATTCCTGCAGCTTTTCTCACTCTCTCTGTTATGAAATGTACATTAGAGAGTCTTAATTGCCCATAGGAGCCTGCTGCTAATTAGCTTCTTCAGCTGCTCATCTTTTTAAGGGCAGATTGAAAGATGTCTGTGCCTCACCAAAGGGGTTCTCCTGGGGCGATGTTGCAGCCGGGGCAGAGCCTGGCCCTGGCACTCTGCTCGTCTGAGGGGATTGGAGAGAGGGGCAGAGGAGAGCGTGAGCATGCAGGGAGCTACTGCTGGGGATTTCCTCTTCTGCCTTGGAGCCAAACCAAAGGGAACTGACTCATATTTGGGAGCATGTGGATTTTTTTTCTGATTGGTTTTTTTCACGTTTATTCGGTTATAGACTCTGAAGTTTGGATTTAAATAAAAATCTTTAGTGAAAACTGTCTCAGTAGATTCCTTTACGCTTTCATGCTATGAAATGGATTCACTAAAATGAAATTTTCTCTGTTTGGAGGGTGGAAAATATTTTCAAAAGATGCATGTGGTTAGGAAGTTTTATTGATAAAGAACATTCAACAGGGTTGAACTCAGACCTCCATACAGCAGCTTGTATCTTTAACAGCATCCATAATCCAAATCTTACATAACTTTATTCCATAGTAAGTAATTCTTCAATAATCACATAATCTGATGCAGTAAAATTGTGATAGCTAAAGAATTAAGTTTTCAGAGTATTTTGTCTCTTTGAGGGAAAATAAATCAACACATTTCTTCATTAGGACTGTTCAATTCATTTGATGAGTTTAATTCATAGAAATTATTGTATGTGCTGTCTGCACGTGTGGTTCATTTCCTTGAGAATGGAGGCAGTAACATCAATCCCTCACAGGCACAAGATGAGCTGGAATTATTGATTCATTTAATTTAAAGTCGTGACCTCATTTTAACTCAGCTTGTTGGTTAGTACAGGCCAGGAAATGGGCAGTCTGTTAGGTGGCAGGTCATACTTCTCAGCAGCAGCACTTTGGGCATTTCTTCTTGCTTGTAGGATGTATAGAGCTTCTTTTGTCCCATAGGCTTTCCACAGCTGCCACATTAGCTTTGCATAGATAATAATAAGAGTCGAGTTTGAGGTTTTGCATGATTATTTAGTTCTTCAGGCCTGTGATTCAGATGATCCATATTCCCATTTAGCATATTGTCTTGGCAAAATAACTGTTGTTAAAAAGCACTTACCTATGTAAAATTTTTTAGCTGTCATAGTCCATGGAAGGTAAGATGATTTGTTTGATTTCTGCTGAGTTCTTCTACTGTCAGATCCCAAACTCTGAGTTGCATGTAACAGTAAAGTCTTTGGTACCCAATGTTCATAAATTTCATATACTTGAGATAATGTTACCACTTATCATTTCTATATTTTATGAAATTCGTTAGATTTGGCATATGTATTGCACCTGCATGCACAAATCAAAGCAGAGTGACACTCTGTGCTAAGTGCTCGCTCTCACAAATCAGGCATGAAATAATTATCTTGTTATAAGTGGTCTTAGATACTTGGGGCTCTATTTTCAGTTACAACGTTAATGATTTCCAGTGAATTTTAGGGCTGACAGCAGAGGAATCATTCTTTGGGTAGCTCTGTTGGATGATTTAATTCAGAGCCTTCCCAGTACAGCAGGGATTGACAGGGATGTGCTGCTTCATTCCCCTTCTGAAACACCAGATTCTCTGAGATTTTTAGGGCAGAGCTATTGCCACCTACTGGAATATTCACCTACGGAAAATTCTTTTTAAAAAATACTGTTGCATTGCCTATTTAAAACAATGAATGCAAGATCTCAAGTATAGTCTGGTTAGATTTCAGTTGTGATGGCAGACAGTTGCTGGTAGCAGTTAAAATGTAATATTTGTGTCTAAATTGCTGTTACAGAAAACAAATGTAACAGTTTGGTACTCGGAAGGTTAAGTTGGTCAAAATATTATTGTTAGAACTATTGAAACATAAACTTTATATATATGTCAATAATAGGAAATTAATTAGAGCAGGGAAGTGCTAAAAATACATGCTAATCCATGTAATATTGATCTCTGTTTTAAACTTCTTGTTCTTTTGGGGTTTTTTTCTCTCAGATTCAACAAAAAAAGAAAATTTAGAAAATTATTTTTTCTTCTACTCCTTTCCTTTTATTTCAGTAAAAATTTCCAAAGGATTGATACTCTATTCTCTGTTCACTTCCCATTTGAAATATGTGGTTGATTGAGATTTTAAGGTTTCAACAGCTCTGTGGAAAATTGTTTCTGCACAGTGATGGTTTGGCAGACTCTGTGAGGTGCAGTGTCGGCTGCCTGGAATAAGCAATAAACTATCTGTAAAGCCTCAGCAGTGCCTGCAGCCACAGAGCCTGACCCGGGCCTGTGCTGTAGTTGTGTCACCATATGTGGTTTGATTTTGGGGTTTGGGTGGGATTTGCTTTGCTTTTCTAAATTGAACTATAAAATCTTGCCATTCTCTGCTAGCTTCATATACCAACTTTCAACATGAAAGTCCAGTTTTACAGTACCTTTGTATGTCTAAAATTTTGGAGTAATTAAAAGCAATACATTTTTTATCTTTCTTCATTGTTTTCTGTTTGAAAGCATTCAGAAAAAACCCACTGAAATAGAGCCTATTTCATTTGGAGGGTGAACTTCCAGTGAATATTTCTCCTAAGTTACTTTCGTACTAAGTTACAACAACAATCCTGCTTTCTACGTCTTTGGTCTTTTTTTAACATGATCTTAGAAATACTTAGAAATACTTTTGGCAACTGTAAGTGATGCTTTTGAGATGCTGATGACATTCCTTTGACACTACTGCTGACACATGGTGAACAGCACAAGTGTCACTAAAGGTTACTTGTAAGTGTGAGAATAGGAAATTTGGATGGAATTTGTTTAAATCAACTTCAGATGTCTAGAATTTTGACCTTGGGCTGTCTTGTAGTTCCTTGACTAATGGAGTGAAAGATGCTCCATTTTGTTCCTTTGCAGCTGGTCTTTGCCTGTGCTTTACAGAACAGCCTTTCTTATGTCACACCAGCAATTCTTGCATGCTGTTCTGTAATAATTCTTTAATTAATATTAAAATATTATACTTACTATAATTGAGCCCTACACTCGGCTCTTTCCACCATTATTCATTGAGGTGATCTGTCTTTATATACCACATGAAAGAGGTGTCTCCTGGGAGAATGGATACTTCTACAATAAATAGGCAGCTGGTTGATATTCCTGTTATAACCATAAGAACTTTAGAAATTATAAAGTAAATGAAATGTAAAATCAGGTGAAAAACCAAATGAGATTAAACATCAGGTAGAGATTTATTTTATGGTAAACCTGCATGAAATTCTAAAATGCTGCATTTGACATAATAATCTTCAAATCGGTTTATTTCAGTAATTCAGTTGCTGAGTGTTCATGTTGCAAGAAGATACAATCAGAGAGACTAAATGCTTTTAAATCTGGAAAGAGAAGCTAGAAATTCTTCAATTCAATTGCCCCAGTTCTGTCAGTAATTTGATTGCAGTCTGGTGCTCCATCCATAAGCTCCTAAACATGTCAGAGTAGGGATAACCCAGAGCTTCCACCAAAAACCCCAGGAGCAGCAGAACCACTGCAGTTCAAAGACCAGGAGTGCTGAGGTACAGAGAGGGGTTTGAACACAAATGAAATAGTTTATATGCTGGTCTATCACAGATGTTCAATGCCAGTCTGTCTTTAAAAAAAATACTTGAATGCATTTTTATCCTGAAAGAGCTCAAACAGAACGAAGCCTGCCTTGCCTGCAGGCAGTAATAGAGAGTGACCAAATCTCTCTGGTTTTTGCTGGAGAGCCTCATGCAGCACAAGTGAGCTCCGGGAGCCACCAGGGTGACTGACAGCCACTTTCCAGTTAGCACTCATCACTGAGATTCCCCAAAGGTTTGTCAGTCAGAAAAAATGCCCAAATCATTAGTGAGCACTCCCCTCCTTTCAGAGAAATCAGGAAAGCCAGCAATGACCGGATGAAGCCAGACTGGATGCACATGCTCACTGCTGCTACTGGTTGTTCCAGATTTTCTAAATGTTCTGTGGTTATTTCTGTATAACCACAGAAAAGCCACTAAACATTCTTTAAGGCACGTTCTGGGGTCACGGGAAGTCCACACGTCTTTCTCAACCATGATGGCTACCAGGAGAGAAATAATAACTCATTCTATTGCCTCTGCCCTACCTTTTTGCTGGTTGTCATGTGGAGAGAGCTTTGTGCTCATGTTGTTTAAAATTTGTGAAATGGCAGCTATTTCTCAAGCACGAAGAATCTCTCCAGAAATAATTGCCAGATTGTACTCTTGTTTATTTATTGTATACACTGATATTTGATTCTCCATCTTGTAATTACGGTTCACTGCTGTTGGTGTCACTGAATTTTATAGTTACAAACCTTAAAGTAGTCTTCTGGGTATACATAATAAACACATTTTTTTCATGGCTTCTTAGCTGGAGAATACCTCATGTTTACAGTTACAATTTCAACCTGTCAGCCCCTTAGCTGGTTTTAACCAAATTATCTTCTGCCAGCTGTTTGTTGAGTATAGTCTTAGATTTGTATATAAATGGATACAGATGGGACCTCTGTGCACACAATTTGTACAGTAATGTATTTAGATTTTTGAGGATTTGATTGAATTTATTTTATAAGGGACTAATTTTGTTTAAATATATACATAAAAATACTTTGCAAAATGATATTTTTGTACAAAACCAAACCACAATATTTATGATCTTTATGTTCCTTTCTTTTTTTCTTCTGTTTCATATCTGTTGAAAATCAGAGCAGTTTTGATGTATTTCACTAAAAAATGAAAGAAATAAGCCATATTCCTTCTTTTGTTTTCCCTCAGCTGAACAACTGATTTTGTACCTGAAAGTGTCCAATGTTGAAAAGAAACACAAAATACCATATTTTGAAACTGTGACCTGTTATCTAGTGATTGAAGTAGTTAAAATGTAGTTAAAATGATCATAGGCAGAAATTCTTGAAGGACAGTGACATTCAGCCAAGATGCTTATGCAAAAACTAATTAAGATTTTGCATTTTGATCAGGTTTTAATTTGAATTCTGCCCATTAAAATTCTGTACGTGTGACTGCTAGGTATTTTTTAAGTGAACAGTTGATTATGTTTCATAGTTGTATGACCTTTCATGAGTTTATGCGCTATTAATATAATACTTGAATTATTTATTATTATGAAATCATAGAATTTAATTATTACTAGTTAATTTATACTGGGGTAAACCTAGTGTGTCCAGTCAGGATCAGAATTCGGACTAGAAAAGGGCATTCTGTAGAGCACAGAGACATCAGATGTTTCCGGACACTTCTGTTATCATCTGATACTTTGGAAGAGTAGGAAAAAGCTTGGAAAGAAAGATAAGTCAATCTCTGTGTAATGTGATTAAGGTAATTGCGTCTCCTGTAACAAAAAAACAGGTATATACTTATTTCTGCTTACATTTTTTAAGTCTGCTGTAGCTGTGAAATCTGACATGGTTGGGCTCTATTGCTGGGTATAAACATTACTCTGCATTTTCCTGTTTGAGTACATTTCTCAAGATCATGAGTGCTTGAAAGATGATGAGAGAAGCCTGTTGAACAGTGTTCTGACAGTAGCAGAGATTTGTCTCTCTCCCCTCCTCATAGATATGAGGAAAAATGAAGCTTGAAACGCTTGGGGTGTGACAGCAAAGTGGGAAATTGTAGCCCATGGCCTGGAGGTGGCCCTTTCCAAGCAGGACTTGGAAGGCACTGGTATAGGTGTCCACCCTTCAGAATCCACTAATATGTGGTTACAGAAGTACTGAAACATCCAGATCAGCAAACAGTTGAGAACCTCTTTGATGTATTAACTTTGGAGAACTATTTGTCTCCTGTTTTCAGTCTGTTGCTCAGTTTGTTCAGATTGAATAACAGCTCCAGTAATCTATTTATTGGGCAAATTCAGATGCAGTTGCAAAGCTGAAATTTCCAAGTGTTTGAATTCAAACTCTCTAAAGATTTTTAGCTAAATAAATAATATAAAAAATGATGTTCATCTGCGACCAGGTGGCTGGAACAGACATAAACCACAACAGTGTTTTAAGTCTCGTGCAGGCGTGTGTTCTGACATGACTGAGAATCATGGAATCCTTTATGTTAGAAAAGACCCTTTAGATCATCAAGTCTGTGGTTATAACAGATAGATCCTGTAGCAGAGGGCATCAGCGTGATAAAGTCTGTTTTTCATCTGCTGAGGTGGAATTTGTGTTCTTAAACTACTTATCCAAGTTTTCGAAGCATGTGCTAGTATTTTAAAAATTCTTTGCCAGCTATAGCAAAAAGCTTCAATGAGTGTCCAAAACTCTGCTGGTGTTTTTATGCAATGAAGGTTAAACATTGTCTAGCTGAATCCCATTAAATTTTATGGGAATGGTTTTTCAAGGCTGCATCTGTTTGTTCTTTTCTTGTTTCTTGTTTGTGGTTTTTTTTCAATTGCCATCATCTGGTGTAAGAAGCTTCATCTGCATATTTTTAGCAACATCTGGTTTAATGGATGAATTATTTCTCTGTGTAAACTACAGAGTCAGAATGATAAATGCAAACTTCTCCAGAGATGTGTGGAGCTTTTGAGGCATGGAAGCCAGTATCTAGGGAACTGTGCAAAAGCTTAGGAATTACTGATTCAGACATTAGTCAGGTTTAAATTAATCTGTTTGTCTTAAGGTCAAGAGTTGAAGTTCACTTGATACTTTAGATAGCATTTTACCGTGTGTATATATAAAAATTAAGCACTTTAAAAAAGCAGGGATTTTTCTTTAAATCAGAATATGCTAATTTATAGTGAAACTATACCTTATGGTTTCTATGGGTTGTGCTAATGTAACTATTTTGGATGTATATGGGTGGATTAGAGAGGCCACTTGATGGACAGGGTAGAGGCGGTTTCCAAAGTTCTCCTTAGTTACATGTCTGACTACCACTAAGTTATTATACAGTTCCTCTGGTGCCTTGCTAAATTCTGTCTTCTAAGTAATTTGAAGGTAGTTGGAGGATTGTTCAGACAACTGAATGTCTTTAGCAGAAGAAGAGGGGCTTGAAGAGACCTAACCCAAATGTTGAGGTCCAGATTCTTCCACAGGATGAGTAATTGTTTGTGGATAAATAACCTTAGTTGTTCCCACAACTAAGGGAACAGTTGTTCCCATTTCTACAGAAACCTTGCTCAGTCCAAACAGCAGCTACTCTAAATTATGTCTCTTTGGTCCTCTGTCCTTTCCATGGCAGACTTCAGATGAAAACATGAATCAAAAAACTTGGCATAAATTTATATTGTTCAGTGGATTGGCATAATATAAAAGTCAGCACTGTACACAGGAGACTTTAAAAATCTCCTTAAAGGACTTTTTTTCCTAAATCCAATATATTTGTGTTACACTGGAGAATAAGTTGACAAATTGTAGATTACCATACTCTTGATAACCCAGGCACAAAAGTCTGGCATAAGAGCAGTCCTTGGGTAGTTTTATTCTTGTCAGAACAAAGAGATGAGGGATTAGTGAAACTGTGAATTAGCTCTCAAATCTTTCAGTGCTATCAGCACCTGATCTCAAAGTTTATCTCAGAGCAGAATGTGTAATTTTGAAATATGTGTGTTTTAACAAGCATTTTAGGGAGATGAATGATCACATTAGTGATTTTGTTCAGAAGTAATTTCCTTAGCCCGACTTGATTTGAATTTTGACCTTTTAAGACTTTTGATCTAAATCCATTTAAGATGCTTCTGAAGGGCTTAAAAGACAACGAGAAGTCAACAGCTTTCATATTAAAAATGTGTGAACTGCTCAGAATGAGACATTTAATTCTCACAAAAGTCATATCTTTCGGGCTACACAGTCCTCACTCTACAGCAAAGCAAAAATTAATGGAAATTGGAGAGAAAGATCAAATTGGTCTCTGTCTTGTTCCAGTGCTCTGTCATGCATGGCCATTTCCCATGCTGTGGTTCTCAGCGTTGCACTTCAGAATTATTGTACAACCAAATTGGGTCAAGTATTAGGAAAATTTATATTGATTATCATGGAAATGAGTATTACCCAGCATATTGTATATACAAACTCTTTGCACTGGTACCTGACTGCATCATTTCGCTTGTAAGCTGTTTGCACTCCAAGTATTGCAGTCACCAACTTAACGACCAAGTGAACACCAGTGACAAGTAACATTCCGGGGGGGGCAGCACCGGAACTGGTGCTGTTTCAGATCTTTGTTGGCAACATGGAAAGTGGGAATGAGTGCTCCCTCAGCAAGTTTGCTGACAACACCAAGCTGTGTGGTGCTGTCGACACACTGGATGGAAGGAATGGCATCCAGAGGGACCTTGACAGGCTTGAGGGGTGGGCCCATGTGTTTAACAAAGTCAAGTGCAAGGTCCTGCATGTGGGTTGAGGCGATCCCAAGCATGAATACAGGCAGGGCAGAGAAAGGATCAAGAGCAGCCCTGAGGAGAAGGACTTGGGGGTGTTGATTCACGAGAAGCTCAATGTGACTTAGCAATGTGCAGTCGCAGCCCAGAAAGCCAACCATGTCCTGGACTGCATCAAAAGAAGTGTGACCAGTAGATTGGAGAGGATTCTACCCCTCTGCTCTGCTCTCATGAGACCTCACTTGGAGTGCTGTGTCCAGCTCTGGGGCCCCAGCACAAGAAAGATGTGGACCTACTGGAGCAAGTCCAGAGGAGGGCACAAAGATGATGAGAAGCTGGAGCACCTCACCTATGAAGACAGGCTTGAGAGAGTTGGAGTTGTTCAGTCTGGACAAAAAAAAGGCTCCAGGGAGACTGTAGACAGATTTCCAGTACCTAAAAGGGACCTACAAGAAAGCTGGAGGGGGACTTTTTACATGGTCATGTAAAGACAAGAGGGAATGGCCTTAAGGTGAAGGAAGGTAGGTTTGGATTAGATGTTAGAAAGAAGTTCTTTACTATGAGGGTGGTGAGGCACTGGAACAGGTTGCCCGGAGAAGTTGTGGCTGCTGCATCCCGGGAAGTGTTCAAGGCCAGGTTGGATGGAGCTCTGAGCAACCTGGTCTAGTGGAAGGTGTTCCTGTCCATGGCAGGGAGGTTGGAACTAGATGATTTTTAAGGTCCCTTACAACCCACACCATTCTATGATTCTGTGATTTTCTTCTGTGTGTTCAAGCTCATGAAGTGATGAGTAGTTGCTCATCTGCTTCCATCATATATACTCCCTTCAAGCAGGACAAAATTGGGAATTTTATCTGATAGTACATTATACAGTAATTATTAATATATTCTTAAGCAAAATAATAAGTCTTGTAGAAATAGTAGTATAGCAGTAGAATTAGCATGGAATTAACAGAGCTTGAAGAAATCTCCAGCCTTGAAGGAGTGTTATTTTTTAACATATCCAGCACTGCAAGATGCTGGAAAATGTAGATGTCTTTGCTTTTATTCTGTGTACCATGCTGGTTTACTACTGAAAGATGAGCAGTTCATTACTGCAAGGTTTCTATTAAATCTAGTCTCCAGTGCTGTTTTTCCTGTTTCATTGCACTGTATTTGCTTTCTTGCAAAAAAATTTCCTCTTAGTTATGGGCAGACAGCAGAGAATAGATGAGTAGATGAGTGGCTTCAGCCATAGGAAGCTTTGGAGACATCTGTTTTTCCCTTGTATCGTTTGTGTTCCACTCTGTCAAAAGTAGGACACACCTGGGGGAAGATGGCAGGAGAAGGAAACACGCTGACCTGCCTGCAGTTGTGTCTCTGTGAATCAGCAGGTTGGTTTATGCTCATGGAGATGGATGCAAGATAATAAACCAAGTATGTCTTTGTTTACAGTAGTGTTTGAGAGAAAGCGTGAGCCCTCTCTGAGGAGCTGCCAATCTGGCTGGGCAGAATGGAAGAAGCACATCTCAGCATCAAGATGTTTTAAAATGCTCATCAGCTTGTATTCATTACAGACACCTGCAAATGAAATTAGAGTAACAGCAAATGAAGCAAAAGTGATGATGTTAAAACTGTGAAACTGAGCATTCCTTTGATCTTGCAGTGGGGCAGAAACAGAGGGAGCAGCTACGCAGGGCTGAGCAGGAGGTCACAATGAGATCACTGGGTGTTCAGTAATTAATCTTTTACACACCATTTCCTTAACACATAAGGTATTTACAGTTTAAACATGGATTGTTCTCCAGCATAGTTCAGTCTTCTGTATGCTTTGTACCTGGGACACAGCTCAAACCCGATTTAACGTAAATGCAGTGAGGAGAATGTATAGTGGTAGGGAAACATCAGGGTGGACACTAACAGGGAGTGAACCATGTCTCACACTCATAACACAGAAAGAGATGCTGAGCTGAGCCATGAAAGAGCAAAGTGACAGAAGAAGGAACCTGGAAGCAAGGTGAAGAAGTAGCAAGGAAGGAAGCAGTACCTTTAGCTGAGAAAAGGTGAAAAATCCCTGTCACAGAAGCTGCTGGTGTCTTAGGCTGATGGGTGCTCCAGTGGCCATGTAGCATGTGAGGCCGTGAGCTTGCTGTATCCAGGCACAAAGGACGTATCTTTGAGAGGGATGTTCAGTTGACCTGTTTTCTATGTGTTTTTCACATCAAGACTGAAAGTGAATCTATGCCCTAGGGGGAATGGCCTTTCCAGGAGAGCACAGCACGACAGAGCTGTGGAAGGGTGGAAAGGTGCACACCGGCACTGGCTGCGTTGCCGGAAGCACATCATGGCTCAACATTTCTCCAGTTGGTCAGGTGCTGCTCAAGTGCAAGGTGGACCTGCGAATCTTAGACCTTACTGCCATTAAGACAGCATTAAGGTTTGCCCCCGGTTTCACATGTGCATTTTTCCAGTATTTGTTGGGTTAACCCCTCTCTTTTAAATGTATTTGAACTTTGGATTTCCAGCTGTCCTGAAATTGTATCTGGGACTGCGCAGTGATACCCTGCTTTAAATGGTGTCCTTTTGATATGTCAGGGATGACATAAGGAATATTTCTGCCCCAGGAGTGGTGGTGGGTTGGCCATCGGTCCTTAGAACATTGTTGTTCAACCTGGGGCTGGCTGGTTGTTTCCTAACAGCAAAGTTAGAGAAGTGTTTTGCTGGAATTTGCTTTTGAAGGTCAACTGCAATGGTAATAGGTCCTCTGAAGCATTTCAGGGTGTCTGTTAGTCTACCATCTCACAACCTGTTGCCCAACTATCACCCATTGCAGGCATCTTCATTCTGGTTTCCCTACTGTCAAGAGGGTCATATGCTTCACATAAGTGCTCAGCTGATCTGGAAATCATAACCAAGGCAGATGTTCAGCTCTCTGATTTCTTCTTTTCAAGTAAATAACATTGTTTGCATATGAAAGAGTAGTGTCTGCTTAAGTCTTCTCTCTCAAAACTATGTGGATTTTCGTCTGTAGCAATTGATGTGGTGGCAGCTGAAAAGTTTCTCTAGTTGCATTGATGATTTGTCTCTTTTAAAAAATGCTAATTTTAAAAAAAAAAGTAACAAAAAAATAAGTCACCAGTATTCCTTTAAATTATATTGTTTGCAGTCAGATGAAAATACCTGATTTTATACCTATTCCTCAAAATGTGTAATTTGCACATAGTCCTTGGAATGGAGACACTATTTTTTCAGTAGTTAATTTGAAATGCTGCCTTCTTCTTAATTCTTTCACTGTGTAGGAAAGAAAATACATGCCTCTTTTTCTTATAACTTCACTTGACCTTGGCACGCTCTGTAGACATTACTGATTACACACGAAGTGTGCAGCACATAGCTAGTTCATCAAGGTTGTAAGAACTAACTTCCATCTGACCTTAAATCCTTGGATGCAGTGTCTTTAGCTCGAAGTCCAGCTGCTGCAGCTCTTTTTGCACTGTGTGATATTCATGTGAATGGTCTTGTTGGTTTTGGTATCACCCCTTATGTAGTAAAGACTGGTTGCTGGACGTAGATCTGTAAATACAAGGCAAGTGTGTAAATTCAGGAATGTTTTGCTGATTACTCTTCCTAAGACCGGGCTTGAGAAAAAACCCACATTTCTGAATTTAGAACTTTCCTCAAAGATCTTGATAAATTAACAGGGATGAAGCTTTTTTATCTTAATTGCACATTTGTCAGCTTTTCCTAAGACATTGCTTGCCATGTTTATATTGAGGCGACACCTATTTCCTTTAAAATTCTTCAATACAGAGTTTTTTTGTTCTTTTTCAGGTGTTCAAATGAAACAGTGTTCAAAAAGGAAGATTTGTTTTGGGCATATAATTTCTGCCCCACTCCATACTCTTGGACAGCACTTCTGGGCCTTATTTTGTACTTGGTTTTCTTTGCACCTGGTAAGTAAACATTTGTTTTCACATTTAAGTTATAAAATTGTAAAATGTCAAATAATGAGGCTGCATGTTAAATCTAATTTTAAGTCCAGCCATTACACCGAGATTGATCTTTTTTCCCCAATTCTTAGGGATGGGTCCTATGCCATGGACTGTCAATTCTGAAATTTATCCACTTTGGGCTAGAAGTACAGGAAATGCATGTTCTTCTGGAGTCAACTGGGTTTTCAATGTGCTCGTGTCACTGACATTTCTGCATACAGCTGAATATCTGACATACTATGGTAAGTAACAGTATATGTTCACATGTGCAGTACTGCCACCGGCACAGACATTTTCTACGGATTTTGCGTCCCTTAGTTGTTTTTGCTGTGAAATGTCAACTGTGAATGCAGTGTTCTCAGCCCACTGTGATTCAGTAGGACTGGACATCTGATACAACCTGCCTGGATTATAGACTTTGGTCCATATTTCATAAAAAAAATTTGTTTCTGTCCTTAACTGAGAACCTAGACAGTTGGTTAAAACAGAGAAGCTGGAAAAAATCCCACTTCTGACTTAGTGAAATATGCTGATTCCCACAGCATCTGCAGTTTTGCAGTTTGTGGTGGCATCTAAGGCCTTGCAGAAATACAGATGTTGATTAAGTCCTGTCTGCGGGAGCCTGTGGAGCGTTTGTCAGGTTACTACTCAGCCACTCCAGTACAAGTCATTTAAATTACATTAAGCTGCCAGGCAGCTGATGTGACCTTCACATCATTACTAGTACAGAGCCTTTCAGCTCTACTTGTTATTCCTTTGAGCCATCAGTCTAGCAACACATGGCAGGTAAATGTTTGTTGGTCCTTTGGTACCTTCTCTGCGCCTCTAGGTATGGTGGATCGTGGGTGGGGATGAGCTCTTTCTCAGTATTAATTGTCTCCACAGAGGACTTTTAAATTATAATTAGGTGTAAGAGTTGCAAGCGTTATTTTAATCCTGACTCATTCTTTTGCTAGAGTTTCTCATTTTGAGGAGTTGTCTTAATGTGTCCTTCACTGTCAAGATAAACTAAGAAAGCTCTTGCCTTCCACATATGATTTTTTTATTTGGGCATGTGATTGTCTAATTGCTGTTTATTTTAACAGCAGAGTGACTTGCCCAGAAAGGATGCACATTATTATCTGTGGCATAAATAGAAATTTTCTTTTTTAATTTACTTTGCTGCGGAACGGTGCAATAAAGTGTCCTGCTCCTACATCCAGAGCCCTGCAGCTCGTTGTTACAACCATGCCCTTCCAACCTTTGCTTTTACACACTCTTTGATTCCCAACCTGCTGCTTCTGTTGCTCCCTCTGCTCAGGCACAGAGAAGGGATGGGAACCTCTGTCACTGACTGTGCCAATTGTTTTACTTTGCAGGAGCCTTCTTCCTCTACGCAGGGTTTGCTGCCTTGGGACTAATCTTCATCTACGGCTGCCTTCCTGAGACTAAAGGGAAAAAACTAGAGGAAATTGAATCTTTGTTTGAAAACAGGTTATGTACATGTGGTATGTCAGATTCTGATGAAGGGAGGTATATCGAGTATATTCGGGTGAAGGGAAGTAATTACCATCTTTCTGACAATGATGCTTCTGATGTGGAATAATTTTCAGCTGCTGATGTATTTAATCATTTAAAAGCCTTCTGGGGGGAAAGCAGCTCTCTGATGACCTCACTGCCCTGCTTCTGGTCTGGTTCTCCTTTCTACTGTGCAGTTAAAAATGCCTTCATGTTCAAAAATGCTCCATTTGGGAGGAAATTCAATATGCTCGTGTTTTCTTGATAACTGAAAGCAATGGCTTCCAAAAGAGGTTGAATTCCACCGTTATGTGACTTTACCAAGTGTGTGCGACACTGCAGCATCCCCAGGTATTTAGTAGGGTGCACTGTACCAGATGAATGCAGAAGGCTATCCTAAATGGTCAGGGGCTGTCCTTATCTTCAATCCTGACAAGATAAAATAATTGAGTAGCTAATCAGAAAGCAGCTGACAGCTGTCGGATCCCCATCCCATTGCAGCCTAGGAAGTAGCTCTGCTGTGCAGTACAAGGAAGGATGAATGCAGTTGCTGTAAAAGTAACCATTTCAAAGGTTTAACCAATTGGGAAAATACAAATATCTGTTATATCCATCAGAGGCGACATTTCCCAAATTTGCCCTAACTGAATTTCCATTGTTATTTATTTGAGGTAATAAGTAGAGAGCCATATTCACCTGGATGGAGGTTCAGTAGGGCGGCACGTGTCTGTGCTACGCTGGGCTATCGACCCGCTGCTGCTCTTGAGTACACACTATGGTCAGGAGTTTGTGTTTGTGAGAGAAACTGCCAAAATTAACTACTGACAGCAGGAAAACAGAGCTCAGTATGTGGCCACACATACGAATGAACTGGTGTATGTTGCTAGGTACAACTCAGAGGCTTCAGTTAGAAAAAAAATTATATTTGTTTTCCTTTTTTGCATTTGAACATAGTGGTTTGCGCCTAGTTTTGAACGCAAAATATTGTTAGCTAAAGGAAAGGGAAGGAGGGGAGAGGGTTTGTGCTGCTAAAAGCACAGTGGTCATCCTTCCTGCGCCTTCTGCTGTGAATAAATATTGCCTTCAGTTTATCTCCACATGTGCAGAGCAAATGACGCCCAGCACATTTTTCCTTCAAATGTCCTTAGTCAACTGGTGTCTTGCTGGATCTAAAGAGAAATGTTAGCAATGGGCAGAAGCCTATATCTCATATTAATTGCCTTACCAAAGCATTGCAAACTTGTCAAGAAAATGTCAGGCACAAAAATCAACTTGGCTGCTTTTAGCATGGTAATGAAAATGTGAATGGTATTTTATTTGCCTGGCATGATTGCTTGCCTTGGCAAATTGAATTTTATGCAGCTACATAAAAATATTATGTTATTTTTTTTCCTTGTCCTGTCCTCACTGCTTTAAGTCTTCAAAGATACGAGTTTGAAAGCATCAACAATTCAAATTCTTATCTTTGAAACATTTGCTTCATGAAAGAATGTGGAAAAAATTCCTCTGCCCGTGGGCTGCCGCCGATTTATTTGGTAAAAATACATTTATTTTTCATTCTTTAATCTTTATTAAAGAAGTCGTTGGGTTCGTTAGCTTTTATAGATTTGGTTTGTGGGGTTTTCTTGGGTTGAAAAATATTTTTAATGTAGGATTACTATCAAGACCAAGCCTGGACATTTGTTACTAAATCATTTTTATTGGATAACTTGGGGTTTTGTTGTTGTAAAGAAGTCTGACTTTATGTGATCTAATCTTCTGTGGGGGAGTTTACAATTATTGACCTTCAGGGATTGGGTGTATTTTGTTTTATTTTCTTTTTTACTTCTTTAATCAAAGAAATATTTTTTGAAAGAAAACATTTTAAAGCATCTTCCTGTGACTTGTCTGGGACTAAAAGAGGAAAACAGTGGACAAAGGGAATTTCAAACGAACCATTGCAAAGAGCAGCTCAACCTTGAACGTCTCCTGTGCGGTGAGAGGGTTGGATTCTCACACCTTCCATCTTGCCTCCCTTTTAAGCGCACAATATTTTTATGCTTGAAAGCACCAGCTGTTGAAAATGCTCAGATCTCCAGACCTATCCATTGAAAATGCTCATGTCCTCAGACTTATCTACAAATGCCCCCGCAGCGGGATGGCTCCGTTAGGCTGTCACCTCTCAGAAACCTTCACTGAAGGTGCAGCACCTGAGAGGAGGAAAAGGGATCCTTGGCACAGACAAGAACAAAATCATTTTAAAGGCAAATTAGTTTCTTTTTGAAACCAAAAAAATATGTGTTTGAAGACCCTTATTCGAGGCAGTTTCTTTCCCTAGAACAGTGTGTGAATAGGTGTATAACAGCCAACCTGTGCTTAGGTGGTTGATAGGTTTGAGTGGGTATTTAAGTGGGTATTTATTTTCTGGCTTTTGAGGGTAGGGACTTGCAGTTCTGATCCCCCCACAAGCACGAGGCTATGCTCGCTTTACACCTGTGAACATTGCCTTGCTTGATGTGTTTTGCTGGCGTGGGTGCGAGGTGGGACCCGGCGGCCCTGCGGCGGCCCCGAGGCAGCGCTACCCTCGCGCTCATGCCCGCAGGGAGAGGAAACCATGAGGTATTGGGCATAGCTGAAGCAAAGTCACTGGAAAGATTGCTGTCACAAGGTCAGCCTCTTCTGTTTTGCAGGCAGTGCTGCGGCTTTTTAGCAGCAGAAGACCGTCTCTCTCTGCCAGCCTTGTTTCATGGACGTTTTCAGAAGTGGCGCTCAGTTGCGCACAGCACTGGGCTCGCTTTCTCACACAGGTTTGATCTTACTGAAAACAATTTTCGGAAGGTTTGTATCCCACACCCTTTTTCATGAGGCATAACAATTGAAACGTGCAAAATATATTGGCTTCTTCATTGTCTCTCCCCCTCTCATGCCCACAGAGAGCTGGATTTAAGTCTTCCTTTTAGGGCTGCTTTACACCAAGACAGCATTCCATACTTCAGAAACACTGAACCTAGTACCCAGCATCATGTGTAATAAAAGTGAGATCAGACACTTCAAATTAATCTTGCACGGTTAGGGTTTTATTTTTAGAATCTGTGAACATTTACAGTTTATGAAGAAAATTAGATAAATGTTTCTATTTTGCAGATTTTTTATATTTATGCGTATTTTAAGTTTTAAGAGATTTTTGCTAAAGGTAGACTTAGTAACATTCCAGATAAAAGAATAAAAATACAGTGTAACTGAGTAATTTCTTATTATAAGATTTTAATTTATGAAGTAGCATAAATAATATGTCTAAGCACAAAATTCTTTTATTGAAAGCTTTCTGCAGAAGATGTGAAATTGTTTCTTCACAAGGACTGCACACTTAATTCAGGTATTCAGGTGCATCAAGAATGCTAGAATAATACTGCTGGTAAAGTTGGGCATATTGATTATACACAACAATTTGAGATATTTTAATTCTGATTAATCTACCAACTCTAAATGTTGTGAGCTAACACCAAGTACAAAAGAAACAAGTCCTGATGCATTTTTAATATTTTTAAATTTAATTCACGTTAATTCACATATAGTAATTAATTAATCACATTGAAATTAAGAAGTGTTGGGGAGTGAGGTAATTTGCCACTTGTTTCTTCCCCTTGTCTCTTTGTTGATCAAAATAATCTTTTAACAAGAGAACCAAACCTGTTTTGAAAATAGATGTAGAATCAGAGCAAGGCCCAGGACTTGTTTGGAGGGCTGAAGTTGCATTGCTGTGCAGGCACTTTGGATAAATCACTCTCACAGACGTTGCTGCCTTATGAGTTGCAGTGACAACCCTGGCAGAAATTGTCCTGGAAATCCTGGGAAAAGAAAGGGTACATCACAAGGACCATAGTTTCAATGCCAACTGATTTTTGCATGAATTGATAAATGCAGCCTTTCACTCATGTAGGAGTTAGGATTTGGAGGGGAGAAGAAAGAAATGATGTGTGAAAAACCCCACGAAGTCATGTTTCAGTAGGTGGGTGTGACATAGCCAATGGGAGCAGTCTGATTTGTCATGATTTATCCATGTGGGATAAGGATGGTGGGGCCAAGGGACTGTACTTGGTCCTGTGTATAGGAGCAGTGGGGAGCACACAAGTGCTCCTCTCCCATGCCTACATGGAGGTGAGGACGTGGCAATAGAGTTGGCAAAGCTGGTTCTTTTTTCCTTGGTGAAATCTCCTCTTCCTCTTTAGTCACTCAGGCTGAGCACTGGGGAGAAGTTCTGTACTTCAGGGGCTGCTACAGGCCCTGAGCAAGAGTCTTTCCTTAGGCCATGGGGGTATTGGCTGCAGTCCCACAGACAGTGAGTGGGCTAATAAAAGATAGACCCTTCACTTCTCAGCTTTATACCCAGCTTTCTACTTCTCAACGTCAATGCTCCTCTAACACGGTCTTCTTGAAATTTTGCTTGTACTTGCACAAGAGGCTTTGTTGGCTGAACATCACTACTGCAAAAGAGGCCGAGTCTTCACAGGATAGAGAGATCTCGGGGTAGAAATCCAGGCAGAAGAGACAGTTCTGCAGAGCACTTTAAAAGAATAAGATATATGTGCACTTTTTTCTGAGACAGTCAAGCTAACCAAACCCATTCCTCTGCATTGGGAAGAAAATCAAGCTCTGTGTACCAGGCCAGAAGCAGATAATGCCACAATATGTGCTTTATGGCAAAATGTGTTTTTATTGCGGGTAACATTTACAGCTTACATGTAGCTGCTGCCTATAAAGTGACTCAATTGTTCTCTGGATTTTAACAAGTCATATTTTTGTGCAAAAATCTTAGTGGTTTTCTATGGATCTTCATCACCTTGTGTACAGCACAGTTAAGCATAATCCACAAGTGGTCTAGATTGTGGCAGTGTTGCAAATGTCAGCACAGTAAAACTCTAGGTGAACATTGTTAAAGAAATATTGTTGTTTGTGATACTGGGGTTTAAAACTCCTCAAAGGCAACTATATATAGATTTTAAAAGTCTGAAAAAAATGGCAGTTCTTATCTATTTTGTGTATGTTTTCATATAGAGAAGGAGTTTTTTATGTGCCAATAACCATCACTGTAGTGTTTTGTAAATGGGTGTTAATAGTGTTGCAGAGTTCTGTATATGAGAATATTCTTTAGCCACAATGACCTGTTAGTGTGAACCAGCAGCATGTTTTTAATTTTACTCACACCTCTCATCAGAGGTGCTCACTCATTGGCTGTAGTAGAGCTCACTCATGCCAGGGGAAGTTTGACGAGCGTCAGGCCTCAAGAATACAGACTTCATCTAAATCCCCAGTTTTTCACATTGTCCCTAGACAGTATGGTACATGTGAATGATCTGGCACATGTAGTTTTAAAGTTTCAACTCTGGTTCAGTTACACTCCTCGATTTTGTTGAGAAACATTTTGTCAAAATTTGGTTTGGCCTTTCATTGCATTTGTATAAATAAGGAGCGCGCTGATTGAGTATGAATATCATCCACCTATTTCTAAAGGAACCATCTGTTTCTGAAGTGTTAAAATAAAGGCAAATTTCTCTTGCTGCCTTAAACATTACACAGACTTTTGGGAGGACTGAATGTATGACCATCATCGTGACTTCTGCAGGAGAAACTTCATGGATCCCCAGCAGGTTTGAAACGAGATGGTTTCATGGTGCTGAGATGCTGCGTTACACTGCAGGCCCTGCCTAGTGTACTCCTGCCACCTGTTGGATTTAAAGTGTTTGAGTAGTCCCCAGGAAACTGGTAGGATTATTCATATGCTCGATATTCTCCATGTGCTCAGTGTCCCGCTGGTCCGGGGCATCGCTGGGAAGTGGCACGAGTTATGTCCCTGCTTTCCATTGTGAATCTCACTCCTCTAAAAAATGGTTAACCGGATCTTTTTGTGACCAATGCCATGTAGAATATTTGAGACATTATTGGAGACCAAATTTGTAGTAGTAATTCCATGCTGAATAATAACATGCACATGGTGCCATCGGGCACACTGTAATCCCTGGGCATGTGTTACAGTATTCAGTACAAAACAGGTTTTGGCAAAACTAATTGCTGGGTTGTCCAAGTCATTTCTTAACCATGTCAAACATGTGCCATTTCCATTTCCAACCAGTCAAGCCTATAATGTATGAAAGTGTTGTACATTTTCCGAAACTTAAGTGATGTAAAATTATTTAATTGACTTCTGTTCTGATTGCTTTAATGAAGTTTGGTCTTTACATGAAAATAAATATCTTCAAAGAATTGTCAGTGCCAGAAGTGTAAATGAACAAAATAAAAGGTGAGATACTTAATTACAGAATCTTTCTCAAAGCTTCCTTTGTTTGGGTATTTGTGTCACCTTTTAGAGTTGCAGCATTGCATTGCTCAACAAAATGAGCTCAAATGGGCCGTGGGCTTACCTGAAATAAGTGAAAGATAAGAATAACTTTGCATATGATCTTAGTAGGATGTGTTTCAAATCGGAGAGCAGTTCTGTGATGATGGGTACATCAGCTAAGTGTTCCTTCCTTTCTAGAGGATTTGTTTGAAGAGCTGCACACAGCTATGCAGAGCTGCCAACTGTCCCAGTGTCCCCCTCTGGGTTTTTGACGTTCCCTGCCCAAACAGACCAGTTTCCTGACAGCAGTTTATACCATCAGACTTGATAATTGACTGGGAAAAGAGCAGGAGTTGCTATTTTCTAATGGGGAAATGTCCTAACCCTGTGTTTTACTCAGAATCAGTTTGATGATTAGTCAAGAGCAGCATGACCGTGGCCGTGCTGTGCTGGGGGCTGCCCTGGCTGCGCTCCCCAGTGTGGCAGAGGAACAGCACCAACAGCACCCACTAGACCAAGTGGAAATTGAATCTGTTACCTCCACCTGCCACAGATACCACGATCGAATCCTTGCAAGATCCAGAGTGGGCTCTGACAGAGCTGTAGCCTTTTGGTCCAGGATGCAGAGAGATCACAGCCAAGAGGAGATGCTGGCTGCAGGAGACTGCTCAGCAATCCCAGTATCTGTGGCGGCACTTATCTGCAGGAGGTGAGCAAGGAAGCTTGTCATGGTGCACTGACAGCTTCTGTTTTTAGGTTTCTGGCTGATAGTGCTTATAAAGGTGATGATATTACTTGTCACCAAAACCACATGGCAGCTTTGTGGGATAATGAAAATCTGGTGGCTCTGCTGTCAAACACTCCATTTTTTTGCCTTCTCCCATTTCCCTCTGCTCCAGTTACTATCACAAAACAACTGCTGATGGATTGCTTTTTGCCAAATGCATTCTGCCATCTGTAGAACTGAATTGCAGGCAGTAACAGTACTTGCTCCAAACCTTTGTGATCATTTTCAGGATCAGACCCCGCAGACATCAGGGTTGGGTGGTGCTGCGTCCAGACTAAAGTCACCCATACAATATTGCACAGCCTTTGCTTTCTGTGTGGGACAAAGTGCTTGCTTTTAAGGCTGCTACAGTTTGTAGGAAGTAAGTAGGGAACTGAAAGGTAAGTGTCTCAGTTTAATGTAACCCTCCTTTTTTTTCCGATCTTGGTGATCGCCTGCAGAGTTGCTCTGGGCTGGTTGAAGAGACCTGCCACTGATCATCCCATGAGCTGGTGTCCCTCCAGTCAGAGCTCCCTGTATGAACACACTCGGATGCTTCAGCTGCTGCAGTTTCACTTCCGGCACATTCACTTGACCCAGAAGGAGTGGCATCTCAACTCTTTTCCTGATGGAGAGACTAATACATTCAACCCGTCAGGCAACCAGCTGAAATCTGTGGGGAAACAGTCACGCACATTTGCCATAAGCAGTTCCACCAGTCACATCCTGGGGTTGTTTGTTAACTGGTCTCCATGGCAGGTTTTCACTCGTTTGTTCAATATGCGTGACCTACCTGGTACCCCTGTGTGTGTGTGTGCATGTGTGTGATTAATTGAGAAGCTCTGCATAGACCTGAAGTTTGGAAAGCTTTTGCCTTTTGAGAGTTAACTGCAGAACTACTAGAAGTATTTTCTGCATCTTAATTTTGACAGAAAAGTCTCAAGGGAAGTGTGGGCTTAGTTTGGTTAAATACTTTTATAGGAGATTTTGGGAGGATATATCTGTTCTTCTGACGTGTGAGACCTTTGCCTTAGCTAGCACACTCTGATTTTGGGTACTGTGATATCCCGTGAAAGTTCAAATAGACTCCATAATGCCAAAAAGAAAAGCAGGGTGTCTTATAAGGAGCAGTAAAATGTATATTGTACGACGGGAGGAAGAAAGAGGATCAAACATCCAAAATGACCTGCCTGCAGTCTTTTAACACATTAACCCCGTCACCACACACTGAGAGGCTTAGGTGTGTTTTATTGCAGGTAGAAAAGGGGGCAGGGAAATGAAAGGCTTCCAAGCAAGCAGTGTTCTATAGATCATTCTCCAGAAGATGGATTTGAATAAACATAAGGGCGCAGGAGTTGTGCACGGTGTAAGGAGTGTAGAAGCTGCAGCACAATGGTGCCGGGGAGCGCATCCCTTGGGGGGAGCTCAGGTGTGAGAAGGAAAAATAAAGTCCCCCCCACTTTCAGAAAAGCAGTGAATCATGTATCCATCCCAATTGGAAAGAGAGTTATTTAAATACCATTGAAGGTGGAGAAAGGGGGCTGAAGAGGTGGAGAAGGTCCATGCCTGAAGGAGCAGTGAGGGTTTAGGGGCCCATCAGGGATGTGGAGGTACATGAGCAGTTTTAGGGCAGAGAGGGTTGGATTAGCGAAACTTCATAATCGAGGTGGTATGTGGAACTGAGACTGGATCAGGTTGCCAAGGCAACATGGGCAGAAAGAGCAAGGAGCAAATCCTGAGGAGGGGCTGGAGGAAGGAAACAGGGCATAAGGTATGGAGGATGGTTAGTGAAGTGTGAACGTGGGGACGTGGTGCCTCTGCCACACCACCATGTGATGATGGGAGTGTCAAGCTGTCCTGGGTGGAGGGAAGCCAAGTCAGAAGATGGCACTGGGCTGAGGATGCAGCAGATTGAATGGTCTAAATCTTTCTCTAAAAGGTGAGGGTTTTTTCCAGGACTCAGATTCATAGGCTTAGTGTTCAATTTTGGGGGGGTGGGGTTTACATTTCTTGAGTGCTGCATTGCACTATTTTCCGCTGCTTAATCTATCAAGAAGACATATACAGAGAGAATTAGCCCTGATTCCCACAGCCAGCTCTTTGTTCCTGGTGCATTCGCCGGTCCATGCATGGTGACAAGGCGCAGGAACAGGGTGAGCCAAGCCCTGCTCTGCTGGCACATCCTGCCCTTTCCTTAAAAGGCATCCTCACGCTTAAGGACATTGCAGTGCATTTTGTTTAAATGGACCCAATTGCTGTTTTTTTGTTTGTAGTCTCTGCCAGTGTTGCTCCTCACGATGTCCCTGATTTTGTGTTACTTGCATAGTTCGTCATTGCCCCCAGATTCCTGATGAAAGGGTCCCCAGTCTCCTGAGGAAGGGGTCCCCACCAGGAGCCCCGTGCTGCAGTGGCGATGTGTGCCCTGAGGGAGCAGCAAGTGAACCTCCTGGAGTGTGGAGCAACATCCCAGCAGTCACACAGGCCCCCAGCATGGCCAAAAACCCAGGAGAGAGGCGTGAACTGAGCTGGTTCAGACTCCACCAGGCAAAGCGTGAAGTATGGGTTTTGAACAGGCAGCTGGAGCACAGCTGACCTGCTTTTGGTTTAGTGCCATTCCCCAAAATTAGGGGGAAGGTTTGTATTGCAATGCTCAGGGCTGGTGCTGCCCCACCTGACCTGTTGTGCACGTGTCTCTGGTCCCCTTGGACAGTGCTTGTGGCATTTTCAGCCTTCCCAGCCCTGCAGTTTTTCCTTCTCAAAGCCATTTCTACAGCTGAGGCTGATGAGACCCCATGTCCCCAGCCAGCTGCCACCAAATCCCATGTACAGATTTTCTGCCTGAAGCCTTCACTCAGGGTCACTTAGCATAGCTGTAGTTGCAAAGGGGATGTTGTTGGCAGTCAGGTAACTGCCATCCTGCGAGTGCCAGATGACTTCTCTATCCCTAAAGTGGCAGTTGTGGCCTGCAGCAGGTGGCCAGGTCCCCACTGGGAAATGGTGCCTTGGAGTAAGCATTGCTGTGAAATTGGTGCTTATTTTAATATACTGATGGTGAGATGGCATCAAACCCTGTCTGACTGCTCCCAAGGAGCTCCTTCATGTCCAGGATGTCTCATGTGAGCGTGCTCTGTAGGACTGTCACAAGATGTGACTGCAGTCAGAGTCAGTCTGATGTTATGTGGCTTCCCCCGTGCTCTCCCTGGTGTTTGGGGTACCCATGACCACCACACTGGCTGGGGGTGCTGAGGGAGAGGCAGCTTCCTCTTGCAGTATTGGAACTAAGTTGAGGCTGGTGTCCCCACTGCTTTCCTCTCATGGGCTGCTTAAAATGATGGATAAAAAATGGAGAACAACCAAAATTTTTGTAAGCTGAGTGAAGGCTGACTGCCACCCCCAGCCCAGTACCAGATGAGATAGCTTTTGTAGTCTCTGTGTGTCAAGTGGTGGGTGGAATTCACAGGGAGATGCTGAGGGCATTGGGGCCCCCTTGGTCCCTGGTGGGAGAGCAATCAGTGCCCATTTTTAGTGCAGCCCCAAGGCTGCTGAGCGAGGCACTGCGGCTTTGGCACTCGGGGACGAGCTGGTGTTGGGGTGCAACACATTGCTGCAGGAAAGTAGAGGCAGAAGGGGCAGGAGTTGTGGTCTGAGAAGGTGGGGCAGGGCAGGGCAGGGCAGCAGCACCCAGCCTTGCTCCTCACATGCCTACAGCTCTCCTTCCTCCAGCCCCAGGGTCCTGCCTTGCTCAGAGCACAGGGAGGAAAGCACTCAGGCAGTGGCTGCCTCCATCTGCAGCAGCTGCTCTGAGCAGGCACAGCTTCCCTGAGGTCTCCTATTTGGCACGGCTTGTTCCTGCAGCCTGGGTGTCTGGTCATAGCAGCTGGCCGTAGACCAAAGTATCCTGCTCCAGCTGGCCCTGCTCCCAGTGGTGCTTGCACTGGCCAAGCTCGGGGATCCCCGCCAGCTTCAGCTGGTCTGGGGTTCTCCAAAAATTCATCTGTTTGGAGGGCATGCAGCTTCTCTGGAGAGCAAATCTCCTTACTGGCCTCCTGTTTCCCATTAATGACTCCAGCCCGGGGAACAAAGTAAATCTTCTGCAATATGATGTATTGATTTGTTCTGTGATCAGCCACAGCTCTGGGTCCTTGGGCCAGGCCAGTGCCCTTGTGCTTAGTGTGACACAGCGGCACTAAATCACAGCCTCCTCTCTGCAACTGTGCACCAATGGTTGATTTGTTTTCTCTCAGCTCTATTAAACAATACAATGGGCCTCTTTCGGCCTCCTGCCGTACCTTTACTCACTCTCCACCCCTCTGTCTCTTGGCCCCAGATTCCCCATCACCTCACACAGAGCTGGTGTATCAGCATCCTCTGCAGCACCTGCAGGAGCTCAGTGCAAGCTGGTCCCTTTGGCTTTCACATCCAGAGGGCTGTGGCACCCAGACCAAGCACCACAAGGGTGTGGAGTCACCACAGTGTGGCTGGGCAAGAGGGTGAGCATTTGGTACTCAGCTCACAGAGTCAGGAGACCTGGCTGGAGTTCAACATCACCAGCCCTGGAGAAGCAGGTCCTGATTTGGGTGACTGGGGCTGTCACCTCTAACCCATCAGAGGCTGTCAGTGAGAAGAGGCTGAAGAAGCACTGCAGAAAGATCATTTGCTTTAGTGGGGACAGATTAGGCATTGGATGCAGAGAGATGGTAATATGTTTTCCAGGAAACCTCATTCTTCCTCAATCTGCTATCTGCTAAAACCCTTAAAAAGCCAATTCACAAGCAGTTTCTACCAGAGAAACAATCACTTGTATGAACAATCACTTAAGCCTCTCATTTCCCATAATCCTTCATGAAAATGAAATAAGAATTTCTGCAAAGCCTCTGTGGAGGCTCTTGGCATAACATCCAGCAACAAACTGCCCATTAATGAAACAAACTTCTGTCAGTGTTTGCCCAGAAACCTTAGCTTGCAGGTTACTGTAATTAGACTTGATTTTAGAGGGAAAAAAACCTACCAGGTGCATATTAAAACTGATTCTGACTGAAGCTTATGGTAACACTTTCAGTTATGTGTTCAGTTAAGTTTCAGAGAGAGAGTCTTTCTTTCAGTCTGTATTTAGAAGCATTTGAGTGCCACTAATAAAAAAGCGCTCCTGGTTTTTTGGCTAATTACAGGTACCCTTCTGTCCTTTTCCCCAACAGGAATACTCTACTTATAACTGATGCTTACCAAAGACAGTTAACAACATGTGTATTTCCAAGGCCTCCCTGGAGGCTTAGCACACTGCCAGGAAGAATAACGTGGATGAAAAAAGACCATCTCTGCCTAGGCTGGTGGTGCCTGCATGAGTATAGTGAGATGACGGTCATTACTGTAGGTTGCAAATATTGGTGGATTAATAGCATCAGATGCTGAATTATCAGCTGAAGAAAGCGTGATTTGAGGCTACTAATTCCTATTAAATCAAACTTTGCTCTTCCCAGAAATCACAAAAAAATCAGGGGAAAGAAAGCACCTGAGCAGAGGGGGAGACTGGTGCTAAGCTAAGGAGAAAGCAGGAGTCTCTTTTAACACAATAATAGTAACATAAATACTTTAAAATACTTCTCTAGTAGCTAAAAAGAGCACACTGCCTTGTCATCATTGCCAGCACACAAACCACTTACAAAAATAGTTTTCTTCTTCTGATTGCTTTGCAATTACAGGAAAAAATTGTAAGGTAATTGAATTTCATACAGTCTCATCCAAAGACTTGAAACATGATTATCTGTGGTGATTGACATATCCCAAGTGGTGAATTATTGCACTAGAGTCATGTGTGCAGCTCTTACATACAGCCAGTCAGGAGGTGTGTGTCTGGCTCAAGCAGCAGAATTTCGGTCCTTACTGGGAAATGGTGCAGTCTAGGCTGGAACCTGGCTGGAACCGGACAGATTGTGGGGGTTTCTATACTAGTGCCTGAAGTGAAAATAAGCAATACCCACGAAAAGGCTCTAAGTGATGATAAATATGAGAGGTAACTCAATAAAGAGAACTTTAAACCCCCATTGCATACATCCATATGGTGCAACCAACTCTCTTTTCCCAGTTCCAACTTGCATTCTTTGTCCTGTAGGTTCACAGGAGCAGACTGGGAGTGTGCCTGCTCAGAGGCCAGTTCTGCAGATCAGGAGTATCTGCCTGAACTTGGGTAGCTCAGGTACATACTGGGGATGGGGCACTGCTGGAAAGCAGGGATGTCCTAATTTGAGTCAGCATGGGCCACTGCTGGTGGGGCATAATCTGAATTGGCTTTGTCACACTGAGTGAACAACTGTGGCTTAGAAACCACTGGTAACTGCTGAACTTCCAGCAAATCACAGCTGTTACTCAAATAAATTATAGCTCCTGTGGAGATGAATATTGCAGCTAAAAAATAAATACTAGGGAGCTTGCTTTGACATTGAATTGAGGCAACCTAAAAAAGAAAATCTGCTTATGGAAGTGTCCAGTGAATTGGCTAAACAATAGTTACATGTTTCAGAGGTTGGGCTGCACAAACCACTTCCCATGTATGCAATTTATACATTTAGGAAGACAATGCTACGTTCTTCCAAGTACAGAAAAGTCCACTGAAATTTCTGAGGTGCTATTTTCAAAATAGCATAGCTATAAACCTCAAGCTGTTGAATAGCGTAGACCTTCTTTTAAAAATGGCTCTTAGCTTCAAAAATAAAACCCAGCGACCAACACAACCACTAGCTTGATGATGAGAGCAGGGACAAAGGATAGTGACAAGTCTCATCCAGGCTGGGTGACACACGCCCCTTCTACAAAATGTAGATATAACAAAAAAATGACCTGGTGGAATAAGGGCAGTGAATCTTTTAACAACAGACTTCAAGGGGAAAGCACAGTATGTTAATCTTAGGGAAGCAAATCCCCTGCTCTGTTTCAGGAACAGTCTCCAGTGCAGCTTTTGCCCAAGCCCAGTTTGTAAGGAAGAGGATCCCTGCACACAGCCAGTGCATAGACACACACAGAGTTTTTTATACATAATACATACACACACATATGAGATATATAGAGAGAGATATCTCTACAGAAGTAAAGGTGTTTGGATCTATAAGTAGATGTCAGTGGCAGAATGAGTCACACCTCCCCTTGCATAGGAACTTTTTAGAAAGAAAGTCTATAACCTAGAAGCAATATTATGAGAAACTTTTATTTTGTTGTGATTTGCAGCTTCACGCAAATACTGAAATGAAGAGGAAAGTAGTTCAAACTTTCAATCTGCAGACAGAATACAGAAACACATGAAAGATTTGTTAGTATTAACAGCCAGAGAGTGAATCAATAGACCTGCTGTGGAAGGAAAAGTGAGCTTTTTTTTAAAAAAAAATAAATTAGCTCTTTTTAAATGACATTCTATTCTATGTATGCAGATGTACATTTTCTGTTGTTTCCCATTTTTCTATTTTGTACGAACACACAGAAAAGGCGAGTTTGTCTGTTAAAATGGGCAAGAACCAGACAATAGCTCTGAACTAAGACCCACATCAGGAATGTTTTGAAGTGAAACAGCATCTTTCCACTACCTTAAAAGAAGCAAAGTCAATCCCAAACTACAGAATCCTATGGATATATGGTGAGAAAGCCAATCTAATTCCTAATGCTCATGTTTACTAGGGTATTGTAAAATCCTGTGTTAATAGTTGGATATTTATAGAAACCCATATTTAGAGATAGCAGTAGTTAGACAGAAATCCATAGGTATTAATAATTTAAAGCAAATAAACAGCAAAAATATCTTTTGTCTAACCAGGCTAGAAAAATCAAAATATGCCAAGTGAATGAAACACGCTGGGAACAGAACAAAACTTCTGTGTTCCCCACATGCCATTCAAGTTGGTCACTGCTTATCTCTCTCTTTCATTTTATCAATGTAGTTCAGCACCTCCAGAGTCCTTCTGCCCGCCAAGCTCAGGTACTCGGCTTCAGAAGGAAGGGCAGCAATCCCGGGCTGCGGCATCTCCTGCGCTGGCAGTTCGTCTTCTCCCGCGGTGCCGGCGGCCTGGGGAGGAGGGACCCCGACGGGGCTGCGGGCAGCGGGCAGCGAGCCCCCACAGCTGCACACCCGCAGGGCGCCACACTGGGTGGCCACATCCACCTTCTCTACTTCTGTCACAGAGCGCTCAGTCTGCGACCAAACGTCACACCTGGTGCTGCCAGTGACGTGCTCTCTCTTAAAGGCTCGGTGGGATGAGCTGCCCTCCGATGAGACAGTGTGGTTTTTATTTTCTTCCTCTGTGGCACAAAAAATAGAGCCTTTCTGCTGAAGAATGTTTGCTTCTTCTCTAGCCAAACTACTGCTGGGCTGGAGAGGCACAGTTCTGGTGTGGAAGCTCTTGGGGGCCTCTCTACTTGCTGAGAGGTTGGCATCCTGTGTCTTCAAGGACTGTTCATTCAGATATTCCCTCTTTTTGGCTGTGTCTTCCTCTTCACACTGTTTGAACAGAATTGTGCAATTGCAACTGTTTAAATAGTTCAATAACTAAGGACTAAGTCAATGACTAACTAATAACTAAATTAGTGAAATAAGCAGAAAGGCCAGAGCTGTCTGGTTTAGGTTGTTTGTGGGTTTTTTCATTCTTTCCCCAAGGATGTACTCCTAGTTTTCGGTGGCCAAGGCAGACCTTTGCGCTCAAATGCAATTTATATTCATACACCATGATATTTTTGTGTTCAAGAATGGCTGAAAACACAGTGTGTCAAATCCTTCTGCTTTACAGGCATGTAATGTGAGGCAGCTATACACAAAGGAAGAGCACAGAAGCTTGTTTAGCATCTTCCCACTGCCTCGCTACCGTAATTCCACATGGCCAGGCATCAGCGAGAGAACAGACCACATGTCTGCTAAACTACTTAGGAAAATTTACAGCTACTAATTTCTTGTCCTTCTCACACATGAATGTGCCTTGTACAAAGCAAAACCATAAATAAGATTACAGCTACATCCACCCTTAGACGCGCTCAGGCCTAGAGATATGATTCAAACGGAGCCCTGACAATGCTCAAAGGTTATGGGGTGTACTCACTGTGTCAGGACTACAGCTCAAATAGCTCTCGGTCTGCCTTGGAGAGTAAGACTGGCTGCTGAGTGGTGACTCCATATCTTGAAAAATAGATGAAAAAGAGAGCTTACTCACCAAAAACTCCCCAAAGATCCAGCTCTCCAGTACAGCATGTAGAACTAAACATTACTATTTCTGATGCAGTTTTAAGATACTGTTTAAAGAATAAAACATTAGCAAGTTCAATCTAGTTCTTAGCCATAGCCAGTTCTTCTCCTCTCAGGAAAACACATCTTAACGGACATTGTGAGACAGGTACCGCAAAGCTTCAGCAGTGCTGTTAATCAGCAGCTGCACCAGCAGCAGAACTGTGCTACCCAAAGGAAGAAGGACTCTGCAGAACAAGGGCTGTGAGAGAACCCAGCAGTCTCCATGTGCACACCGGTTGCCATACAAGTTACATGTTTTTTTCTTGGAGGCCCATGAGAGATCTTCTGCTCTGAAATGCAGCCAGCACAGCCAACCCTACAGCTACTGAGGGAGCAGAAAGGACATAAGCATTGCCCTGCCAACTCCCCTCCCTCTGTCCACATGTGGCGTGACAGCATATAGTCTAATAGAAGAGAATATCTCTTCAAGAAAAAGCAAAAGCAAATACAGATGGTTCTTAGTTACCTGATAATGCTAGTTGTCTTTTTACAGTGCTGTATGAATCAGAAATACAAGCCCTCAACAAATGTAACATCCCAAAAAGATCATTCTCTCTGGCTTTAAAAGTAACTGTTTCCATTTCACATGTAGAAAACAAAATTAAGTAATAATATACAAATGGGACCAACTTTTCTCCATCTCATGAGGATTTGAACTTGCTCCAAACTTAGATTCTTTCTCTTGTGCTGTTGTAAACTGGAAAAAATAATGAAGTGTTAATAGTGAGGGTTCAGCTGGATCAGCATCTCAGGTTAAGAGGAACATTCAGTTTCTGTATTACATAAAGGAGCCACTGCACTGTACCACAAATTATTTTAAGAGGTATTTGTACCCTGAGCAGTACCATATGTACCTGGATGACTTCTACAGGCCAAACATCTAAAAGACTTTTTGTATGTATACTGGCACAAAGCTGCTTTACAATACTGAAGCATCCTGCATAAAATGTCTGGGCACTGCCTGCAGAATCTGATCCTAAGGGTTGATGGGTAACTTACACAATGTATTTCAGGCATCAGCTGAGGTGTGAAGCAAAGCACGTGAATTGTGGACCTGAAAGGGCTGTTTATCTGAACCACTTCACTAGAAGCAGTTCTTTCTGAATTCCTTTTATAAATCATGATGGCAAAGAAGCTTCCACAGAAGTTAATTCAGTGAAGCTATATTCAGTTTCTAACTGTTGCAGATATTCCTTCTCCACCTCAAATGAATGTTGCAAACAGTAGCTTTGACAAAAAATATGTCCCTTCAAAAAGTTACCTCTTCAAATCCAAAGAGCTGGTTCTGTCTCCAGGCTGTTTCTTTCACAGACTCGTCATCACTGAGGAATGCAAACATAAGTTCTCTGGTAAGTGATTTTCCCTCCTGTATTTTTATTTTCTTTCTGAGTTAAAGTCCTCACTGATGACTTTTCTATCTTCAATTTTTATTTTGTCTTCAGTAACCATAAAATGCTTCCCACTACTGAGATCACTGAACTTATTTCTGAACTTGAGATTTAACACCAAGAATCTGTTTTTCATAAACTTCATTTCCGTTGAAATGCAAAATGGAATTGGAGAGATGGCAGAAGATAGCACTATTTTGTAAAATGGAAGATATTTTGGATTAGAGGCTTTGAAAAACGTGTCTTTTGTAAAACATGGGGCACTCATATATGCTTGCTTTAGCCCAGGGAAAACACTAATTTCCTCTGTGGCCTGTGCAATGAGACAGAGTCTTTTAGGGAGGAAGCCAAAGAAAGATCTTAATTTCAGGAACTCAAAACTGTCCCATGAAGCAGTATTTCTCTGTACTTATTACAGGCAGATGAGCAAAGGTATAAGGGGCTTACCTGTGCATGAGTTTATTCACATTATACACTGCTATTTTGACTGGGAAAACTTGAGTCCTCAGTAACACTGTTTAGAATTTTACCTTCCTGTCCTCTTGGCAGGATTTCTCCAATTCAGCAAGGTCTCTGCAGTTATCAATAGTTAATAGTTTGATAATTTCCATGGCACTCACCTTTTTTTTCTTGAATAATTCTGCATATTCTCCTTTAAGTTAATCTGCTGATCACGGTGATAGGCAAATGTCTCTGAAATAAAAAAAAAGGGAACCTTGATTTTAAAATACTATACAATAAATGCAACTTGAAAATAAAGCTTTCTGTCAAGTTTTTAAAATAAATAATTTGATGTAAAAGTAAGTGATTGCATTCAGAAAAATCTTGGCATGTTTTCAGTCAGGGCAGATACGTTCTGGTTATAAGAATGTATGTCTTTAAAAGGAGAATAAAACCCAGAATATATGTCCTTTAAATCTTGATACGCACCAATTTTTTCAAGGTTTGCATGTTTTTCTTTCTTTTCACAGGGTATGAAGTAGTGATGTCCCTCACTAAAATTCTGCAGGTGGGTTTTATGAAATCCACTGGTTTCCTTGTAGCTTGCACTTGAGGCATTGTTACTTTTCAGGAAAATGAGTTCTGGAGCTGTGAAAATACCTTCAAGGTGTCTGTCCACAGAACTTTTTTCTTGATTGATTGCAGGATAAGCCTTTCTAGTGTTGCAAGGATAATTTCTGTCAGTCATTTGATTTCTAACATCAGAATGGATGAAAAAAATGTCAGTACTGCTTTGGTTAACAAAAAGATTAAAATGCTTTGTGGAAGGATTATTATGGATTGGTTGGCTCTCATCTTCAAACAGTGCCAGAAAGGAACAATCGCTTCCAACTTGGGGAGCTTTCAGTTCTGCGGTTTCTTTCACAACATCAAATACTGGTGCTTTTATTCCCTCACAGTTTTCTGATTCATTACTGGTCATTATGACTGGATTTTTCCTGGCAGAATCCATATGGTCCAGCCTGGGGGTGGGGGGTGAGGTGGAGTGGGGGTAGAAAAGAAAAAACCATTTTGCTTAGTACTCAAAGAAGCAAAATATTGACTGCTAACACAACACTTTATGATAACTCGATGATAAAAATCTTAAAGACTTCACTACTCATCACACTTGTTTTTGTCCTAAATGAGCATTATTTCAACTGAAAAAAATATGTATTTTATTGTATTTAGTTTTTACTGTATAGTAAGATTGATTTAAAAGGGGGTCTGTTTCATGATGTCTCCAAATATACCAAGCCATGGAGCACATCCTCCTGGGTGTGATTTATAAAAGCAGCCACAGTATGTCACTGCTGCTCCACCAGCTGACCAAAGGCAGCCACTTTGGGGAGGGAGGAAAAAAAAAAGAAAAAAAGAGGAAGACAGTTTCTTCTATTCATAAAAGTAGTTCTTCAAGACCACAGTTCTCTTGTGTACTGAAAAGCCTAATAAGCTCTGTGTACTGCTTAATTCCTGATCTCTCTAGCAAGTGCCTTCCATTTGTACTTGAGATCAGTAATCCTGATTCAGCACAGAACTCTTCTATTCCACTATCTGGAGGCCAGTCAGACATTTTATTTTGCCCAGACTTCCCTACCCCACTTCTGAGAGTAGTGGTTTTGAAGATGTTATCATGCAAACATCAGGGGCATGAAAGCTATCACGCTTTTACTTACTTGGCTCTTAATCTAACATTTTAACTGTATTTTTTCCAGGCTGAATCTGCTGACTGACCTTTCAGGAACTCTGAGCAAAAAGTTGAGAGTCTTCAAAGCACAGGGAATTGGCAAAGAAGGACAGTCAAAAAATGACCTTTCTTTAAAAAGTTTTGAGCAATGCTGTCAATGGAGCTTGCAAACTGAAATGTAGTACAGAAAGCTTCTGTGGTGTTCTGTTCAGCAAATACTTGGAACTGGGTAAAGATTCTATAGAACTTCAATGAAGTAGTTTCCTCTGCTTACAGAAGTCTCCCCAGAACAGCTTTAAAAGGCTAACCACACTGGAGTTTGTTCCTGGAGAAACTTGGACAGATATACGTGAGGAAGGTAAAACTGTTTTGTGAAGCAATTCAGAGGGTCCTTCTTAATTCCAGTTGAACATTTTGTAATGCAAAGTAAAAGTTAAGAGTAGATGAGGAAATAAGACATATAAAATTTTTAGTTAACTTTTAATGCCACAGCTCTCAGAATTATGGACATTGATTACATCATCAGTAAATACATTGAACAATTGTCTAAGTTTACACTCTACTTTTCACAGTGAAAGGAACTCCCCTCACAAAAGAACTGCTATCTCTTGAGGTATAAGAATTTATGGCTACAATGGATGAAAACAAAACAAGGACAATATAAAGAAATGGATTTGAAGAACAGTTGGAAAGGAGATGTTGTTAGTGAGCCGTAAGTGGGTAGAAGACAACAGGAGGTGCCATAAGCAGATGAGTGCAGGCCTGATGGCTGGGGGAGAAATGAAAGGGGAGGTATAGGTGCAATAAGGTTATGTAGGGCTTTAATGTAAAGATATTAATTAAGAATTCTCCCAGATATACAGTAAGGTGAATGCTATCCTCATTTTAGGTTTTGCTGGAGAAAACCAGGAGAAGCTACAAGACAAGTGAAAGTTAAGGTGGCTGAGACTGGAAGCTAATGTGCCTGGTTACTGTGTGGCCAGTGAGATTGTCAGTCACGTAAGTCCCCAAGCAAACAGGCTGTAGGTACTTTAGGAACAGCAAAATATTATATGGCCTTTTCATGGTTCTATCCAGCCAAAGCTAGACACCGACAGGAACTTTCAACCAGATGGCAGACTCATAGAATAAAAGGAGTAAAGAAAGATTAGCCATGTACGACCCCTAGATCCAAGGGAAGACTCCCTGGAAAGAAAATTATATAAAATGTTCAGTACAAATCAGTCTGGCCCTAAACCATCTATGATTAGAAATATTTTTAATCAGCACATACAAACAGAAATATATTCTTGATTTCTATACATTCTTTAAAAAACAAAGTGTATATTCCCATAAAACTATTATTGAAACAATTATAGGGGAAAAGAGTTATAGTAGGATCACATACGAAAGAGTAGGAAAGAAAATGCTTTATTCCTGGAATCCCAAGTATAAACAATGGAGGTGGAGTTGATCAACTGCTCCTGCATCAAGGTCATCAGAAAAGCACTTACAGTGACCAGAACTAATGAGACCTGAGGCAGCTTCACCCTCCTTGTGGCTTCTTAGTAAATCTGAGCTATCGTTCAAGTAACACTATTCATGTAACACTAACATGTTTGTGACATTGAAAAAAGTACATCATGGTTCCAAGTGCCTATCCAAAATTCAGATTTTGCTGCCTATCATCAAAGTTAAATAGATTTGTATGTTTAGTCTTTCCATTTGATTTCAATTTCTATTTGAAAAGCACCAAAAATCAGTGGAAAAGACAAGTAGCAATAAGCTTCAGATAATCTTAGTATTTTTCTTAATTAAACTTCACTGTTATTTCCCTCTTTAGTGTAAAATGCCTACCTGTGAAATGGTTCAAAAAGTTCCTGAAGCACTGTATCAGATTTCCTGAAAATACACTGGCTTGGAGGTTTTGTATTCCAAGAGTCTTGATCAAAACTATTTCCTGGCTGAGAAAACAGTAGAAGCTGTCAAACTCTGAATATACATAATGGTTATAGCCTTTAAAACTTTAAACTTGGGTTTGCAAACAATATATGTCTTTTCCCACCATTTTTACTTCTTTTTATCTTTACAGTAGAAGCCCAAACCTGCTAACAGCCCAACTGAGTTCTGTATTACTCATACTTTTCCATCAATGCTAATATGCAAAACGTCCTTTTAGCACTCCATCCTCCCACAGTATGAACAAGCCTGATAGACTGTAACAAGTTGAAGTTCCACTGAAGATGACAGAAAACCTCATCTGGAAGGGACCTCAAGAGTCATCTAGTTCAACCTGCTCAAAACAGGGCCAGCTTCAAGGTTAGGCCAGGTTGCTCAATACTGTTCAGGACAACCAGCCGTTGCATGGCTTCTTCTTGTGCTTAGCTAGTTTTGTGGCTATTTTTTTTCCTGTACAAACAGAATTTCCATTGTTGAAACATGTGACTTTTACTTCTTGCCATTTCACTGTGTACCTCTGGCTCTGTCCTGTCTGTAGCTCTGTTTAGAAGACACTGGTTAGTTCACCCCATATCCAGGTCTTTCCCAGGCAATGAAAGCCCTCTTTGCTCACTCTCTTCATAATCAACACCTGCTCCAATCCCCTAACAATTTATGTGGCCCTTCACTGGTCTTGCAATAGTTTGCTCATTTCTCACTTGTACTGGGGGGGTCCCAAAACTGGACGCAGTATCTCAGACGTGTTCTCACAAATGCTGCTCAGAGGGAAATAATCACTTGCCTTTGACAGCTGGGTGTTCTCATTGTAGCAGGACGTCAAGGGAGGTGATTCTGCCCCCTACTCTGCCCTCACGAGACCCCACCTGAAGTACTGTATCCAGAGCTGGGACCGCCAACAGAAGAAGGATGTGGACCTGTTGGAGTGGGTCCAGAGGAGTGCCGCAGAGATGATCAAAGGGCTGGAGAACCTCTCCTATGAAGACAGACTGAGACAGTTGGGGTTGTTCAGTCTGGAGAAGTCTCTAGGGAGACCTTACAGCAACTTCCCAGTAACTACAGGGAATACAAGAGGGCCAGAGACGAACTTTTTACAAGGGCATGTAGTGATAGAACAAGTTGTAACGTCTTTGAACTCAAAGACTGTAGGTTTAGATGAGATATTAAGAAAGAATTCTTTACTGTGAGGTGGTGAGAAACAGGTTGCCCAGAGAAACTGTAGATGGCCCATCCCTGGAAGTGTTCAAGGCCAGGATGGGTCTTTGAGCAATCTGGTCTAGTGGAAGTTGTCCCTTCCCAGTGGCAAAGGGGTTGGAACTGGGTGATTTTTAAGGTTCCTTCCAACCCAAACCAGTCTCTGCTTACTGACCTGTTGCCAAGTAGACTTTAGCCAACAGACAACTACTTTGAGTATGATGGCAACAGACAGCTTTTTACTCATCTGATTCATACCTCTCCATTTTGGCTACTAGGATCCCATGGGAAACCTTGTCAAAAGCCTTCCTCAAGTCAAGGTAAATAATGCCTGTTGTTCTCCCGAATTTACCGAGCTACTAATTTCATCACAGAAAGTAATTGGGTCCACCAGGCACAGTATGACCTTGGAAAAATTGATGGCTGTTCCCAGACACCGTCTTGTTCTTCATGTACCTTGGAATTGCCTCTGGGAGCTTAGCTCCCTAATCCTTCCAGAGAAAAATTGAGATGATACTTCCCCAGATCATGCTTACTTTTTTGCAGATGGACATAACGCATTTCTTGTCACTGGGAAGCTTTCCTGATCACCACAGTCTTACAAAGACAATAGATATCTTCTGTGCAGTGATGTCATCCAACTCCCTCAATATACTTGGATGGACTCTGTCCAGTCTCGTGTATTTCTTTATGTCCAGGTTACTGTGGATTCTCTAACCTGTTCCTTCACTACCATTTTGCATTACTCTTCCGCAACCCAAGACTGAGCTTGAAGATGAGCCAGGGAGCAGAACTTACAAAACCTGAAGCAAAGTAGGTTTTGAGTCCTTCAGACTTTTCCATGTCCTTTGTCACTACCTCTCAACTCTATTTAGCATTTTCCTTGGTTTTCTTTCTTTGATGAAACATCTAGAGAAATCCTCCTTACTGGCTTTCTCACCCATTGTGATTTTCAGCTCTGACCTTCCTAATGGCATCCCTCCAAGCGCAGGGGATGCTTCTGTGTTCTTCCTGGGTTGCCCATCCCTCCTTCTACACTTCCTCTTTGCATTTGAGCTCAGTCAGGAGTTCCCTAATTCAGCCAAACTGGCCTCCGGGACCTACTCATTCTCTTGCATATTGAGGTAGGCTGTTCCTGTGTTTTGAAAACATCTTTCTTGGGCTCCTTTGTTCTTCAGGTCAGGTTCCTCTGAGTTTCTGCCTACTCTCTGAACAACCCAACATCTCTCCTTCTGAAGCCCTTGAAGCACCTCTTTCTCGCTTACCTCAAGACTTTATAATACCACTGGTGATACACATAGAATTTGTTTTATTATTTCCAATTAATAATATATTTTCTAAAAAATAAAGCATATTGTATTTGCTATTACTTTTCTAAGGATGACTGTTTTAGGAATCCCGACGTTAACAAAAAGAAATAAATAGTAACATGCATCAGAACAAATAACTCAATTGTTGCTTAAATGCAATGAGTTAAAGAGCAGGCTTTTCTCGATCCTTTTAAAGCACTGAGAATACTGTAAGAACTATGTTACTCACACTGCAAGATTAAAAATTAGGTCATGGGATCACCTGGGATCATACAACACCCAGCTACACAAACTATGTGTTTAAGAAAGCTGTATCTAACAACTATAATACCCTTCAGCTTTCTGTAACCAATTTTACAAGCCAGAAACAAAAGAATGCCAGCAGTATGTGAGTAATTCTCTTTCTGCAGATATCAGCAATACTGAGAGCTCAGTGTTAAGCTCAAGTTAAGCTTATTTCAGAACAATAAAACAAATGTATATATGAACTACTGTTGCCACCAGCCTAGAAGAGATGTTGATCATTCATAATTATCTTCACAATTACACTCTATGTAGATACAAAACAAATGAAAGTTAGTTTAAAATAATTCTGTGGAAGTAAAATATTAACCAAACCTGGTTTTGTAGCTTCTCTTCATAGGTTTGTTCCCAAATGTTGCCCATTAGGTTTGTGTTGAAATTTTCTTCTCGAAGCTGTGTACAGTTAGAGGACTGAAAACCCTAAGACAACGAACAAGCAATAAAAGCTCTTGTTTAGTTGTCTTCCTGCTCCACACTAGAGCCAACATACACTAATTCTGTTGCTTGTGACAACTAGACAAAACATAGCCAAGAGACATTTTATCAAAAACTGTTTCCATTTAAGCATAAAGTGCAAAATAATCAAGCCTTTCTATATCTTTTACATCTCTGCACATATACCACAAGGAAGAGAAAATTTTCATGTGTTTGAAAGTCATGATATGACTTTTTCGCGAAAAACTTCAGGCTCTAAGAGCTTACTGCAGGGAAATACGTAAGTATCTACTTAATTTGATGCATGCACACAAATGTTATCCTGCGGAGACATGGATATAAATACAGTTTTAGCACTAGATATATAGGTAAATGATCTGCTGAATCAGTTCTGAGCCTTGCACTTAAGTTCCTCTTAAAGTCCTACTTTTGTTTATGCTTCTCACATTCCAGCATTTCACATTTCTGCATATTTTTGAATTTACCTGCTGTTGGCCTCAGTCCCTTTCCCATAAGTTCTGTTCTTCATGACTAGCTTAGAGCACAGATATTCTGAAATAATTTTAAAAATGCCTAAAACAAGATGAGCCTTTCCAGCAATATATAAGCAATAGCAGGAACAAGTATAAAATGCGACTGCAAAATAATATATCAAAATAGTCTTAAGGAGGAAGACTTCACATGTTTCATTATCCATGAGATTTGGTCACTCTTTTAAAAATCACTTAAAAATACAGCAATTGCTGAACATTTTTAGTTTTATATCATAAGAAAAATAAACATACATTATGCTGGTATTTTACTTTCTCTGAGAGATGCTGCCTTCTGCTGTCCAATACTTGCTTTTGTAACCTTGTAAAATGAATAAAAACAGCCTATGAAATACAAGATACAAGATCTATAAGATTAAAATATTCTGAGTATTAATTTCAAAATAATTTAGAAATATTTTTCCACACATCTTACAAAGGCCTGATTCTTAAGCGGTTGGGTGCAGCCTGTGTGTGATTTGGTCAGTTCAGGCTCTGAAGCTGAATGGGAAAGCAGTGTAAGTGGATAATGCTGTTCGAATAGCCTACTTCTAGAGATAAAACTAGCGGATGTACCTGACATGAGTAAAAACACATTACCCTTTTTTTAAAAATCTCTCGGCTTCATGTGCAGTGTTTTATTCAAAATCTGTTTATTTACTCTCTCACATTAAGAGTATCACTGGAATGCCAGGAGTGATTGTGAAACTCCCTGTTTACAACAGTATGTTTACAGTTTCTTAAAACCCCAAATATAAGACCATCATGAAAAACCTTTTCCAGAACTTCATTTCAGCATAACTACTGCCTATTTTATACAAGTACCTGTTCTGGAGATCATCTAGGTTTGACTTATGTTGTGTATGTGGTGGTGACATGGGAAGCTCTAAGTTGTGTCTCCCAGGAAGTTTTTTTACATCTTCAGTGATATCCACATGGACTGGCTTCCTCATGTTCGCTGCAATGAAAGTATTTGGTATGTCAGTGCTGGGCTTAGAGAAAGTTTTGAGATTCCTGAATTTTCACTTGAGTACAAAAGCTGTTGTTTTAGTTTTCTTAATACACTTACAGCCATATTTTTTGCTTTCTGTGTTATTAGCAATGCAAAAACTCTATTCTAAATGGCACAATAGTATAAAATTATTCACAGTCAGCCACTGTGTGGGGACAGGCTCTGTTGCCCTCCTCAGTCATCTTCTATTCTTCCTCAGCATAGGACAACAAATTTCCCACAATCTGGTTTATTAATATGTCCCAGAATAAGAGTCATAGAGTCATAGAATTGTTTAGGTCTGAGAAGATCTCTAAGATCGAGTCCAACCATTAACCCTGTTCTGCCAAGTCCACCACTAAACAGTGTCTCTCAGTACCCCACCTCCAGGTAAAGAGTAGGACTCAAGTTGCAGTGACATTTCTTTAGAAGTTTAATAATGGATTTTAAGAAAGATAATCTGGGTAGAACTGACAAGATTATTCCAAATCCCCCCAAAGTTATGAAAAAGGAAGTGGATTATAAATGGACCCATTCAATGGCAAAGAGGAAAAGAAATGGATGTAGGGCAAAATTAATAAATGGAAAACAAGGAAGGTGCATAAGTGTATGTTGCAAACATTAACCCTTTCCTGGCCAGAACCAGGACAGTGTACAAGACTTTAAAGGTGATATAGGCAGAAGCCAAGGTTATTTGATTTGTCTTATGCCCTGACCTTTTATTCAGTCATAATTATTGTATATAGTTACAGTTTTTTATTTTAAAAATAAAACAACACTTATTTGACCATTAAATTACAAGTGGAAGAACAAGAACGAATATAACAGCAGTAATGACTAAGAATAACTGATTCTGAGAAGTCAGAAAGAAACTCACCCGTGTTGTCTTTTTTGGTTGATATCTGGTTAACCACATACAGATTAAGAAGATCTAAACTGACTGCTGAACTTTTAGGAGATGATACTTCCAGAAGCTTCATTTTTGATTTAAGTTTCTTTTTTTCAAAGTATTCCTTAAATTTTTAAAGGAGATAATAAGTTTTTGATCAAAGCTTCAACATCACACTGGGAGTATAGATATTTATTTTGAGATTAGCAAGCAAGACTTAGTGAACAATTCCTAATAATAAAAGCACATGATTAAGTACCTCTGAAAAATAAAAGCACATGATTAAGTACCTCTGAATTCTCACACCCTGTTAGTAGTTAATTTATTTTTTATTGCCTTGAAAAAGACTGCAAGTATAATTTGGTCATATTTAGCATTAAGTCACTGTGCTATTGTTATCTAAAAATTTAGTCCTTAAACACTAATTTCTCAAACTCTGTGTATAGTCACTGAAAATATGTCTTTCAAATAAAAGATAACAAATGTGGCAAGAAAGAAGTCTTTAAAAATTTAAACTTGGGCTTTTTAGGCAATTTATAAGATAGTAGGCAAATGAATTAGCAAGATTACATACACCAGATGTGCCATCTGTAATGATACAAGAGTTTATTGTTCTCCAAATTTGTCTTGACAAAGAAAATAGTCTTGTGACAAAAAAAAAAAAAAAAAAAAAAATTGAAAAAAAAAAAAAAAAAAAAAAAAAAAAAAAAAAAACCAAAAAAACAAGAAAGAAGAAAAATCTCTATGATTGGGACTTCAGAAAGACTTTTTGTTGCAAGGAATGAAAAGAGTTATGACTGACACTTGGAATATATCAAGCAGATAATTCTGGAAAATTTAGGAAACAAAAACCTTCATTTTGTAGGGACTATTAATAACCATCCTAAAATCATTAGCATCAAGTACAATAGATGAATAAATAAAACCAGTAAGATCTATTTTTTCTATCTGCAAGAAGGATATTCAAAACTGAAGGCTATGCAAAAAAAGAAAAAAAATAGCACTGGCTTTTCTTCTGAAATGTAATTCCTCTCCTGATTGCAGGCTACGTGTAACCAATGTACCAAACATGTTCACTGGTAACTAATTTTCAGTATAATTTATTATTATCTTTAGCTTTCAAGGCTGATTTCATCTGTGGAAAATATCTGTTCTTCAGTTAAGAAGTAAAACCAACCTGTATACAAATCAACACTTCAAAATTCATATTACTTCGGGGTCCACACCCCTAAGTTGTATCCACTACCCTTCAGCGTCCTATGTATTTTCTTCCCATCACCTCTAAATTACCACATTACTAATAACTATGTAATAGCAATTACAAAATTACCACTTTAGTAATTTAGTGCTACATGACTAAAAACAATCCTGACTTGGATCCTTTCCTTATTTCCCTCCTCCACTGAAGCAAATTACATAGTTGTAACATTAATTATGTGGCTTAGACCAGTAATCCCTGAGAAAACAGATATTTTGAGAACTCACAGGCCTCTAGGAGACTTCTGGGAAAGCGAACAACAAGCTGCTGATTGGTCCCGCATTCCCTTATGTAAAGGTTTTCATTGCAGTGATTGTGTCCATACAGTCAGCCTGTTTCTCCTAGTCCTCTATATGCCTATGCACCTGCTCTGGGCACTGGGGATACCAGCTTCAGTGGGTGGAGCTTCCCTGTACTGCCTCTTTCTTCCCTGCTGCTTAGGAGAACACTGACTTCACTCACTGTGGTTACAGCCATTTTCTCTTTTTGTTTTCTTCCTCTTTCCTGTTTGAAACATCTTCTGCCAGGGATCAGTTTGATTCTCTCAGTTCACTTTCAGATTCAAAATAGAAATAAGCTGGCCTACTTTTGCACATACCAAATAAAGTACTTCAGTGAGCCTAACACCCTTTAATACAGCCCAGGAGAATAGCTGTGTATGTGTGTGTTAGGCCAGTGGACCATGTGGTTGTCACTGTGAGGCTTCAAGCAATCCCATGTGTCAGCACATACCAACGTAATATGGTAACAGAAGTAATTCAGTAAAACTTAAATTGGGCACATTCATTCAGTCATTCATTCATGCCTTCTCTGGCTGCCTCCTCTTCCTGCTGGAATTCAGTGGGGTAAACCTAGCACAAGACTTTTGCCCTAAAAGTCAGGTAAAAGCATTTCAACTGTCAAGTTACTGTTTTGAGTCTCACTCTAAATGCTTTGAAAGTATTACCGAACTGAATCCACTAAAGCATTTACATAACAATATAAAATACAAGGTAGCTTGTTTACCTTTTGTTTTCTCCTTTCCTGCTTTAATATGATTCTGCTCCTAAAAATGCAAATAATTATTTTAATTGCAAAAGTATAATCTTGAGTCACGGCTTGAATTTCTCATCAATGGTATTCAGAATTTAGGACTCAAATATGTTATGTTGTGTTATGCTATGCTATGTTGCGTTGTGCTGTGTTCTCTTATGCTATGCTAATGTTATGTTATGTTACATGTTATCTTATAATGGATCAAATATTCAGGTAGTTTAGTCAATATATCTCTGTTGAAGTCACCCTGACTGATCCTGATTTACTCAGGTAAGGATAGGACCACATTGTATATTAGGCTACTACATTGAACATGAAAAAGGAAAACAGAAGAAGCTTTTAGTCATTTGACCTGTAATGCAACATTTCATCAATTTGTAATTTCTTAAAACTTAAGAAATCTTTGTCAATATTTTATTTTCTCCTAATTTTCTTTGTCAGGCTGCAACATAGTTACAAAAACATATTAGCAAAAAAACCAAAGGAGCACTATATAAGCTTTGACCTTTCTGGTATAGAATATTGTGAACCTTCCATAAAAAAGGTAAGAAAAATGGTTTGTCACTACAAGGTGCTGTTGTATGTGCATGAGCATGGCTGCATTCCTTGGGTCAGTAAGATTAGGACTTTTTTTGAGGGCTAGAAATATTGAACATCCCCTTGGAATTACTTTTTTTTCTTTTTCTGTTCTTAAGGTTGGAACAAACTTACTAAACGTGTGCACATAACATTTGCCCTTGCAGTGGGAAGAAACCCCAGTAATGGGTAGTTTTTCTGACACCTCAAATGCAAATCCCAGACTCACCTAAGGAACCCTGACAGATACTGGCAGCAGCAGCAAGCAGCAGGTTGATTTGTATTTGCTAAATGTGTGCAATACTCCTATGCGCTGCACTTTCTTACAGAGCGTGTGACAGACAGGCATTCAGGACAACATTGGGTTTGGATGTTTTGGTTGGGTTTTTTTTTCAAACTGAAGCTCTCCCTTCCCCCTGCTTCACAGAGGCAACATTCAGAAATCCCATTTTGCTGGGAAGACTTCCAGATGAGTAGGGCATTCTTTTAGTTTGATTCTGCATAGAGTCAGGAAGATTACAAAGCTGTGTTTAGCAACGCTGCTTCCCAATGGCTGGCAAAATCTGTGGGGTTTACATTTCTAGCAGATGGACAGATGGCACAGCATGTAAAGAAACTGAATCTTTTTCTTTTTTTTAACATTACAACTCAGTTTGTGATATTTTACTGTTTCAGTGCATCTCAATACCTGTACATCTTTTTCTCCAAATGGTAACCACTGCTCTTCACTGAGGGTGTGAGGAAATGCCTCACCCAGCCCCTGCCTGTGGAGAAACACTGGGCCAAAACACGACAGCCCTGCCTGAGGTGGGAGGGCACCTGCACCTCCCCACACAGCCTGGTTCAGCAGGGGACTCGGAGCTGAAACACACACGCTGCGGTGCTATGGGTCTGTGGAGAGACAGTGGTTCTGCCACAAACACCATGGCTGTGCCCACACTGCGATGGGACACCAAGGCTGTCACACACACCATGGCTGTGTCACACACCACGGCTGTGCTTGACTTGTGAGGGGACACCAAGGCTGTCACACACACCAAGGCTGTCACACACACCACGGCTGTGCTTGACTTGTGAGGGGACACCAAGGCTGTCACACACACCAAGGCTGTCACACACACCAGGGCTGTCACACACACCATGGCTGTGCTTGACTTGTGAGGGGACACCAAGGCTGTCACACACACCATGGCTGTCACACACACCACATCTGTATTTGACTTGTGAGGGGACACCAAGGCTGTCACACACACCAGGGCTGTCACACACACCATGGCTGTCTTGCCACACACACCACAGCACTGCCCAGCCTGTGAGGGGACGCTGACACAGCATGGAGCTGTTTCTGTCAGGCTTTGAAGAGTTCCACTCACCGACTGCCACCGACCCAGTTCATTTTCTGTTGCTAAGGAGGGAGGGATGGAGAGCTGGAGGTGGGGTGGATGGCCACCACAGAGATGGTTTGCAGCCCCTCGGCAGGGCCACAGGGCCCTCCTGCAGGGCCTCCTCCTCCCTGGGAGCACCAGGGCAGGGCAGCTGCTCTCCATGTCCCCAGCCTAGCAGAGACGGAAAGGGTGGTACAGGGACAGACAGCCAAAGGGGAAGGATGCAGAAAACCAAGCAAGGCAGCTGCTGGGGAGGAAGTGATGCTCTGGTTGCTGCCGCCCTTCCTCTACCCACCATGTTTCCATACAGGCTGCTGCCAGAAGCCATTGCCCTTTTGCAGGGGGGTCATGAACCTCTTGCTGTCCCAACTGAAGTGTTTGTCTTTCAGGGCTAGCTTGTCTTTGCTACAACCACCATACTTTTAAGGCAAGAGAGAAGCAGCTTCCTCCCCATCCTGCTCTTCCTCGGGTATTTTAGGGGCAACAGGGGAATCAATGAGCATTTTCTACTAGCAGGTGTTGCCCTTGGTGCTGTCTTATAAGCTTTTGTGTGTAAGTGTGACAAACCCTCCAGGAGAGATGCAGAGCTGCAGGTGCTCCCTGTGCTCCCAGGGCATCTTGGCAGCAACCCAGCTCAACTCACTCCCTTCCCTGTGACTCCCTGCTATCGTTTCAGCAAGTGAAGGCACCCATTTACAAAACAATTATCAAATTCTACGTGAATCTTTTCTTGTGGCATTTCTTTACTGAGTTATCTTCAGTCTAATTCAGTCTAATGTTTCTAAGTTTGCTTAGAATTAGTACAACAATGGGAAGGATGCTCAGAGTAGATATTAAGGACCTAATATTTAAAAGGACCCAAGAAATTTTTTCTTTGTAAGACTTCTAATTTGACTAGGGTCTTTACAGATTTTGATTAGTATGCATGATTCTTTACTGTAACAACCCTAGATTAAAATCTTCACAATAAGTGATAGGTAATATCTATATTTTAAGTCTATGTGCCTCTACAGCTTACATGACAGAATGAAAGTTTACTTAACTAATTTCATCACTTCAAACATTTTTGTTTTCAGTTCCACCTAATGGAAATGTTTCACGTGTTAATACTATGTCTAAGATGAAGTTTCATGCATAACATATTGAAATCCCTTTTACTTTTATTTTTCTAATATATCATATTTTCTGTATCACCATTACCCTTACTTTTCCACATTATTGCCTAGATTTAAAGGGAGAAGCACACTTTTCTTCATGTTTGATTTATTTAATCTGGTAGTTAGCAGTTATTTGTAGAATCCTGGAAAAGTGACATGCCAGCTTCAACTAATTATTTTTCAATATAAGAAATTTTCTCCTCCTCAAATTATTTTCTGCAGATAAAGGCTTTTCAAACATTCATAAAATAAATAATCGGTTCTTTTTGAGGAAGGCAAAGTAAACAATTAAATAAGATCTGACAGAGACTATATTTCCAGTATCTGCATATTGTGCCTTGGCTGTCAACATTTGAAAAGTTTGAAAAAATTCATTTGAATTTCTAAGTGACATCATAATTTCAAAGAGTTGCAGGACATTGTTGTTAATTTTTAAAAGGTTACGAGAACAAGTTTCATGGAGCTTAGTTGATTCTCTGGGAAGTGAAGTAAATATAGAACAAAGAGACTTTCTTTATGTGTCAGAAACTGAAGTTTAAAGATTTCCCCTTTTCCTAACTTTTACAGCCACCCTTCAAAATAACTACATCGCATGTTCTTTTGTTAAGAAAGTATTATCTGGGATCTTCTTCAGAACAGCTTTCCAACCTCCATCACTTGAGTTTTCCTCTCTGATATGCTGCTTCATTATCAGATCAGCTCTAGATATAAGTGACATAGCAAAGCAGTCCAAAGCAGTGTACTGTTTATCTGATGTAAGAACACATTCCTACAGGAAGGCTGGTGTTGAAGTGTTGACTGTGCAACTTCTGGCACCCAGCTTTGAATAAGTTCTCACAGAACTCCTCTACAATCAAATAAGAGAGAGGAAGGTCTTTTGAAGATGAGTAGCTAAGTTAGGCTCCTACTCTATGCCCCAACACCCAGAAAGGAAGCAGCTAATTCTGATAATGAAACTGTGTGAAGTCAAAGCGTGCCTCTCTCTGCAGCACTGTCGTACCCTGAAGGTTTAGACACCCTTCTTTCCCTAAGCAGGACAGTTTTTCCCTTGAGTGAGCAGTCAATGCTTATGTAAAATCTTACACTCACCAGAGCTAGTGACAGAGAAACAGAGAGAAGATGTGTTTCCAAGACATTTCTTAGAAATAACTCCAAATGGTTCTCATGTTCCTTAATGAATCTTCCACTTCCCAGCAACTGTCCTCCTCTAGTGCTCTTTCTAACAAAAGAAGGGATTACTAAAAGATGAAAGTGCAGTAAAGACAAACCAAATCCAAATTGGAGTTTCTTACAGTTGGGTTTAAATATTTTACAACATTACTAACTTTTGTGATGTTAATTTAACATATTTTAACTTTGATTTTTTTATTTGATCTTGATATCTAGCATTAGGTAACTAAATCCATCTGTAGAAAACTACATAAAAGATGCGGAGTAACCAAAATGCTTTTGAATCTCTATCCAGGGTGAGAATTTTTGGTACTTTTAAATACCAGGATGCACTTATTTACGTCCCTAAATATTGACCTAATTATCTAATGCTAGGAATGCACAAATAAAAAAAACATGATTGTTCCAAGTGGAAGCTTTCCTTTGGCAAATGCAGTGCTTAACTTTGTTTACGGAGTTGCATGGTCTTCTTCCAGTCAACAGTCTATGTCCATTGAGAGATCAGCTTATGGAGAAATAAAGCAACACTTTCTGTGGTGTTTTATACTAACCTGGTTGATTGTTCTGCTCTAAAAAGTTCTTTTTAAAAGATGGCTGTGATGTTGCAAAGTCATGATAAGAGTCTGAGGAGGCTTAAAACAGAGGACAAAACTTGATTTAAAAACAAAGTTTCCCCTTTTAAAACTAGTTCCTCTTGAAAGACAGATCACTCTTTCAATTAATTTAATGAAAAGCCCTTCCCTATTCACCTATAAAGGGTGTAGAGAAGTAGATAGTAGAGAGGCTAAACAGTTTCCAAACATAGCAAACCAGCCAGGTGAGAGGGAAGCACCTAATCTGCCTGGGTCGAAATTCAGTGCCCATCTGGGAAGAACATGGGATTCGATCTACAAGGCAAACCAGCAAGCAGGACAGTACCACTGACAACAGTAGGTTGACACATTGCTATATGAAGCAGATGTCATTCTTAGCTGGTATTATTTAGAGGGAATAATTTTTAACTGAATGAATCCTCAAGACTAGGGGCAGTCCTTGGCTTGATGGAGAACAATGCATGAGATCTGTTTCAGAATCTCGTGCTGAAAGCCCAACTTTATGAAAACAGTATTTCTATAAAGATTAAAAAAGACAAAAGAATCCTCTGTAAATGCGCTAAACTCCAGTAAGGGAACAATGTCAGTGCTGTTAAAAACAAATTAGGAGAGGAAGTTAAAAGAATTAAATCCTTACATGTGCTAGGAAAAAGCTGAAGGATACCAGACTTGAAAAAAAGAAATGGTCTGAACCATAGCAAAAAGCTATACTGCAGTCAAAAGAAGATAACAGTAAGGAACATGAACTCTAAGAAACATAAAATTAGATAGGCAAAAAAGAATTTGGGAAACAACTAGGCAAAGGAACCAAACTACTAAATCATTCTTCTTCACATCAACTAGGAGCAAAAGCTTGCTAGAGGGCCAATTGAGGGCCAAGGTAAAACATGTCTCAGAAGAGACATGGATGTTACAGAAAAGATAAATTAGGCTTTTTGCGTCAGTATTCATTGATGAGGAAACTGGGGAGAACTTTATGCAGGAATCCTTTCCGGAAAACTCAGTGAGGATCAGTCCAAAGTGAAAATAACAACAGACACAGTCCGAATTATCTTCACCAAGACAGAACAAAGACTAGCAAAGCACCAGGACTAAATGGTATTCACTGAAGAGTTCCATAATGCAGCACTATGGAAAGGACCATTTAAAACTTGATTTTGGAGTCATTTTGGAGACTAGAGGATAGCAAACATGACAATTTTGAGAAATAATAATTCTGTGGCAATCCAGAAAGCCTACTTCTGCATAAAAAAATTTGCAGGAACTGTAATATAGGTCAGCATGTGAAAAGCTGACCTACAGTGTAGCTTCTGCAGACAGAATTTGTTGCCTCATAAACATGTAGAAAAGAGTGATTGCTGTAGTCTTGATGGATTTAATTAAGGCTGCTGACAACATTTGTTACTGAAGGTTTTAAGATAACTAAGAAGCCATGAAATAAAAGGGAAGGTCCTGCCATTGATTAAAACGCAAAAGAGAGGGAGGAGAATACTTAGTTTTGGTATTGCTGTACTCAAGGGCTGGGGGCTGATATGGAATAGAGGCTGACAAATTTCTGAGATGGGAAAGTTGCTGGGCGAGGGGAGAGTGGGAGAGAGTGAGGAAGAGTGAGCTCTGCTGTGTAATGCCTCTTCTAGGACAAGAATAGGTGGCCATAAAGTGGAGCTTGTGGGAGCCAGGGTCAAATCAAGATGAAAGGAGTGATTCTTCACATATGATATGGTAGATCTGAGGAATTGCTTGCCATAGATGTTATTATTTATATAAGAGTTTATATTATTCCAAGAGAGACTGGACAAGTACTTTTAAGAGTAGAATATTTACCAGAAAAACCTCTCTCACAAACTGTGAGAACATAGTTAAAAATGGCCAGAGGTTGGGAGACTATGAAGTGGCAGCAGGGGAGCCAGTATCACATGTAATTCCAGTTCGTTTTCTTCCTTGGATATCTGCTTAGAGCTATTGTTAGAGACAGACTCCTATGCTCGGTGGAGCACTGGCCTGAACCAGTTTGCTTCTTCTTAATATTTAGAAGTCTCCCAAATAAGAGTTAAAAATAAACTACAGTAGGTGATCTTTGTGTTGTCATACCAGCTGCAAACCCTCAAATAAATTCTTGATGCATGACAAAAGGATGGCAGCAGATCCTGTGTTTGGGGTGTATGAGTAGAAGAGATGATTTTCCTGTATTTATTCCTGCCTGCACTTTTGCAGAGTAGAACACTGGCTCTGCTGCAGGCAGTAGCACCATTGCTAACTGATACCAGCTACATGATTTTACCACTTATGCCTATACTATTGCACTTGGCATATAGCTTATTTAAAGTGTTCACAATGCACTTGAAAAAAGGTTTAATAAGGTAGCATTAGCATTTTCTTCAGATGATCTGAGAATAGAAACCTTAAACAGAAAGAGATTCAAAGCAAGCCTTGAAAAACATATGTAACATATTCAAGACTTCTGAAAGCATAAAAAAGACACATGATGATTCAGCTGAATTATCTGTATGGAATAAGAACTAAACTTAACAAGAAACATGTCTAAAAATCCAGATATTTAAGGTTTTAAGTATTGAAGTGAAAATACTAAAACTGTAATTCTTTGTCTGAGATCCTAACTTGGCAGTTTACTGTGGTTAAAGCAGCTGACATTGATCTTCTCCATCCTTGGCCTTTTCCCTCTCCTTCTCTCTTCGTAAAGGGAAAACAACTTGTTTACACTTCTTTCTAGAGCTGTATTCAGTGAGAATCCCACTGTTCTCAGAAGTCAGAACTGTTTGTGATTGGTCTGCTATTGACTGTCCCATCAGCCAGATTACTCAAATCCCTTATTGACAACGATCAGAACCTACAAGTCACACGATTTGAATTTACAGCAGCAACTGTGCATCTCCCTAAAGACAGAGTAAGGGAAAGAGGACTCCTAGTGTGGGAATGTTGCCCATTTACACCATCTCTGTGATGCCTACACTCAGGAGCCAAACAACAGAGTAGGATCTCCCTGTTTCCTCTCTCCATTCTTGCCAGAACACACCTCTGGCTATTCTGGGTACCCTGCAGTCCCATTAGGACCAAAAGAGTTGGAATCAACTGCTTGGTAGGATCAGGCCAATCTCACCACAGTGACACTTTTTCAACAAGCTTCTACATCTGTGATTTTTAAACCTGAAGCTCCTTGCTTGACTTAGATCTCCAGATCCTAAAGGAATTGCAGCATCTGGATATTCTACTGAGGTATATGAATATTGTCAATAGCTTCTCTAAACTAGGCTGAATAAGCAGTTAATTTCTGCTGATACAAACTTGAAATCAAAGGTCAGGGTATCTTATCACCCTTTTCTGATAAAAACATTGAATTTGTCATTGGTCTGCCTTGACATTGCACACTCATTCCATGGGTGTATTTCTGTACTTATGTAAGCGATGACATTAAAGTAAATAGAAACTTTGGAAGTACTTCAGAGTATTTATTTGATTCATGGCTTGTAAGCTCATCCTCTCTTGAATCTGGCTCAAGCTGGGTCCTACTATTCCCACACTACTATGCAAACATACAGCTCAAAATTAAAGAAAAAAACAGACGTTCCCAGTTCACCATATTACACTACATCACATTTTAGACATTATTTACAGTTCAGTATTAGTATTTGAAAACAACAAACACTGTGTTTTACACATACTCATCCACATAGAAGCTGCTATGTACTGTATACATGACCTACACATATTTAAATGTTAAAGATCATAAACAGTAATGATTTAAAATGCATCATTTATATCTATTTTTCAGTATCTTTATTTTTAATTTTGTATGTCTTCTTTATGGCACAGTGGATAACTTCATAAGCAGTGAGGAAATTCCAGTTTACTGCACACTGACATAACAGCTATGGGACCTTCTGTTAGGATCATATAAGACATCAGGTAAATGACCTTTTGCTTAAAAAGTCGCATGTTTTATTTTTTCAAACATTGAATCAAAAGATACAAAAAATGATCATGGAGTAAGACTAATTGATATCTCTTGCATAATAGCCTGCACATTCCAATTCCACTACCTCCATTGCAATCACAGAGTTGTGCAAGGATGAAGTGCTGGTGTGGGAGCCAGCGGGCATAAAACAGTAGAGCAAAAACAGACATCAGTTGCCATGATTACACTCTAGTTCCTACATATTCAAACATTCACAGACTTTAGTCACTCTTAATACTCATTACTGTCATTTCTTTTTCCTCCTCGGTTATTGGTTCCTGCACACAAGTTATTTTAATGTGTTTGGTGGAAACTAACCATATGACTAAAAAACAATCACTTGACACTAAAAATGTGGTTTTCCTTAAGAGCAAATAAACCCCTAAGCATTCTGGTTCTAATATCAACATCCCTCCGATCCCACAGCTTCAGTTACTCAAACTTCACTGAACACTGCACCAATATTACTGCAGCTTTGGTAATTATTTTTCAAGTAATATTGTGGACATTTATTATGACTAAATGTAGTAAAAGTGCTGCCTTCAGCACTAAAAAATATAAAAATCTAACACCTAAGGCCATGCTCCACAAAGAGGAGTTTGTGATTACTGAGCAGGACTGTGGCAGAGCAAAACTCTCAAGACAGCAAGAACAGAAGAAAGGGAGTATTTAAAACAACAGTTTAGGCTTTTCTTCATCTTTTCAAAAGAAGGAAATACATTCCTTTTACTGACTGAAACACTGCACTGTCAGATTTGCTTCACTTAAATGTTCCCACAGATCTGACTGTGGGGTGTACGCCTGCAACTAACCACCAAGTCACCAGAAGTTTCAGTCGTCCAGAATCTTGCAAAGCGAAAGGTCAGCAGACATGCAGAACCAAAAGAGATCTGTGAACTTTCCTCTTTGTAAGAAAACGCTAGAGTAATGGAATATTGCAAATAGCTGTGGTTTGGCAAAATCTAAGAGTATGCTGTGGTACACACAAGCCAGAAAGGGAAGTATGCAACTGGAGATCATGACTGAAAAAATAACAAAGCCTAAGTAAAGCAATTTCTTAGCCAGTGTATCCTGTGTCTTTGTGCGCTGAAAAATCTTCCTATTTTACCAACAAAACAATCTCCAGTGAAATCAGGCCTAGCTTCTAACTGAATCTTAGCTGTACTGCACTAGGTCAGATTTTGACATTTTCCTAGCTTTATTTGAGTTGTATATTTAAAAAGGTAGAAGGACCTCTGTCCGTATCTCTAGCCTGTTTTCATTGGTAAAAATAAAATAAACTCCAAAATTACACCACATCTTCTCTAAGTAACTGTCCAGCCCATTGTGGACAGAATTTGTGCAACCTCCTAGAAAGAAACGAGAAATAGTTATTTCTTGGTCTTTTCCTGCTGGTCTCTGCTTACTGGACTTTTTGGAAGGCACCTGGATGTTTTGATAAATGGTGTCTGATTTTTAAAAGCAAAGCTTGCTTGCTCTCAAATCAAAGATATTCCTTCATCCTTGTGTTGCTCTCTAAACATCATGACTGCACTCTGCCCAAAAGGGGCTGTTTTATAACAGTAATGTGACTTGATTTAACTTGGCATTTGCTGAGTTACCGAGAGACAGGTGGCCTCACTCTTCATTTCTAGGGCAAGGCCGGGCTGCTCAGCACTCCTATAAATGCCTAAAATCACATTCTTAAATTCGGCTTATATATATATACCCTAAACCAATGCTTTATCATATACCATGTTATACAGCTACCTTACTACTACATTTTCAAGGTGTAAAAGAACCTGAAGTATTATTTAAGTACTCTGATCCTCCTCCTGCAATTTCAAATACAGTACCTTTTCCAAACAAGGGAAGAAATAGAAATAAGAAATTAGGAAAAGAGAAAAATAAAGTAGCAAGACAACTGCCTTTACTGTTGATTCCTTTGTGCGAAATTAGCCTGGTTTTGTTGCAGGGGCCGTGCGACTCGGTCGGGGTTGTTTTGGGCTGCCAGAGCACAATACTGGTTTCCTTTCGACGAGAGGACAGGAAACAAATTACGCTAATCGTGCAGGCGCTGCCCCCGAGACGCCGAGCCGCCCGGGTCCCTCCCGCGGCCGCCTGACCAGTTTCCGACCCGGGGCCGCCCGAGGCCACCGGCTCCAGCTGCGCCCGCCCGCGCCCCCGTCGCTCCAGCACCGGGCGCCCTCCCCCGCGGCGGCGCTACAGCTTCCCCGCCCCGGGGCGGCTCGGGGTCGCCGGGGGTGACGCGCTGCCCGCCGGGGTTGCCG
>VZRE01015338.1:87070-112369 GCA_013396775.1 Cephalopterus ornatus
GCCCCGCGCGGCGCAGCCAATGGTGGTCGGCGGGGCGGGCTGCGCCGCGCAGGGCTGCGTTGTGCAACGCGCCGCGCTTTGAAGGCACCATCACCCCCGGGAGGCAGCGCTCACTCGGCATCTGTCACGGCAGGGCGGCCGGCGGCGGGCCGGGCCCAGCGCCCCGATGAAGACCCGGGGGGACCGGCCTTCGCGCTGGGCATGATCCGCCCGCGGTAGGAGCGGCGCGCAGCGGTGCCCCGGCGGGCAGGATGGCCCACATGCTGCATGCGGCGGCCCGGCGGGTGCAGTGGAGCAGGACGGGCGCCGCGAAGAGGGCGGCGTGCCTGCTGGCCGCGGCGTACGGGCTCAAGATCCTCTACCCCATCATCCGCGGGCGCGTGAAGCGGGCGGGCGGCAGAGGCGGCTCCCAGGATGAGGGGGGCCAGGCGATGCCGCACCGCGCCGGCGGCCGGGGCAGACCCTCCCCGGCCGTGGACGCGGAATTCTTCAGGCAGCTACTGGAACTCCGCAAGCTGTTCTTCCCGAAGCTGGTGAGTGCCGAGCTGGGCTTGCTTTGCCTCCACTCGTTCGCTCTGGTGTCTAGGACGTTCCTCTCTATCTATGTGGCCGCCCTCGATGGGAAAATTGTGAAGAGCATCGTGGAAAAACAGCCCAGGAGCTTTATCTTCAAGTTAATCAAATGGCTGATGATTGCCATCCCAGCCACCTTCGTGAACAGCACCATACGGTACCTGGAGTGCAAGCTGGCCCTCGCCTTCCGCACGCGCCTGGTGGATCACGCCTATGAGACCTACTTTGCCAACCAGACTTACTACAAAGTGATCAGCATGGACGGGCGGCTGGCCAACCCCGACCAGTCCCTCACCGAGGACATCATGATGTTCTCACAGTCCGTGGCACACCTCTACTCCAACCTCACCAAGCCCATCCTGGATGTTGTGCTCACCTCCTACACCCTCATCCGCACAGCGAGGTCCCGGGGGGCCAACCCCATGGGGCCCACGGTCCTGGCTGGGCTCGTCGTCTACGCTACGGCCCGTGTGCTCAAAGCCTGCTCGCCCAAGTTTGGCAAGCTGGTGGCCGAGGAGGCTCACAGGAAGGGCTACCTGCGCTTCATACATTCACGCATCATTGCCAACGTGGAAGAGATCGCTTTTTACCGAGGGCACAAGGTAAGTAGGAGAGAAGTTGGAGGGTGTTGTGGTCGCTTCTGCAGTGCCGGAGCGCACTTTGGGTCCCTCTGACATTTAAACCTGTTTACATCTTAACGCTTCCCATTTCTTAGGAAAATGTCATCGCAGAAGCAGTATCTGGGGGCAGCAGATCCCAGTTCCCTTGAGCTCTGACAATGTTGCAGTTTTGCAGCTGGACCTGATGCTTTTCTAGAAAGCTAATCTCCAGTATTGTTTTTTCCCCCACCCAGTCCATTCCGATTAACTTTCCCAGGCTTTTTTTTTCCCGCCCGTGTGTATGAACTGCCAGATTTAATACTGCAGAAATAGTAACCAGGGTACAACAGAAAGTCTAGGGAAAAACTCTATGATAGCTCAGAGCACACTACAACCTTTGACACTCTTTTACATAGCTAAGCAAAGATGTAGTCATCAGGGTCTTAAAATAGCTTAAGTACAGTACTTCTGCAATCACAGTTACATAAACTAGTAGCTTGTTTTAAAGCCACCTGATTAAGGAACTCTTCATATTTTTATTAGAAGTGGATTTTGGCTGTAATACCTTTCAAACACAATTGAAAAAAAAGTTGTTTCTTGTAAGGTGAAAATGAAAGCTAGAAACCATCCTGAAGTATTACTTTCCGAGTCCAAGCAATGATTATGTAATGTAAATGGTTTATTTTTGTAGACACAGTTATTCTCAAAAGCTGCCTATAGTAATGTTTTAAGTGCAGCTAAATTAAACATTTTCTCAATTCCCACATATACAGGCTTGAGCTGAATACATACCATATTGACCTGCAACTGTCTTTGACTTGTTAAACCTCTTGGAATAGTTCTCTCTTCCCCTGGACTTCTTGCAAAAGCAAGCAGCTTTGCATTTCAGGGATCAGCTCTGCAACTTTGAGTCACTGGAGTCAATTGATCCCCAAACACTGTCCAATATGAATTTCAGTTGCTGTGAAACTCTACAGCTGCAGCTTTATTAGAAGGATGTGGAATCAATCTTATTATGATTGTTAGAATCAGCTGTTGTGACTGCCTTCTATGTTGTTCTTGTATATATCAGAGATCTTAAAAGAGTTGAAAACCTGCCAATGTTCTATCGAGGGATGATAGGTGGTGTAATAAGATGGTGTAATAAGATGGTGTAAATAAGAACCAGGTGCACTGACTTATGTAAAGCTGTGCACTTTTGCTGTGAGACTGCAGCACAGTGAAATTAAAGTACCACATAGCAGATGTGATTCAGAAGTCACAGCTCTGGGTGCCGGGTTATTTCAGGTGTGTATGTGAATGTATCTTGCATGATGTGCATCTTTGTTGCATTGTATAAATGTTTTATTTTTTTAACTGTAGGTAGAATTGAAACAGCTGCAAAAAAGCTACAAAGCTTTGACAGATCAAATGAATCTCATTTTGTCTAAACGTTTATGGTACATCATGATAGAGCAGTTCCTCATGAAGTATGTCTGGAGTAGCTGTGGTATGATTATGGTCGCTGTGCCCATCATCACTGCAACGGGATTTGCAGATGGCGGTAATACTATTTTTTACTTAATTTATAAATGTTTCTTTAAAGTTATGTCCTCAAAAGACTGTACTTCCCTGGAATGCTACTCATATTAATTTATTTTTCACAAACTTTATTACAACATCCCTGTCTTGTGTGTAACTTTCAAGCATAGCAAGTCAGCTGAGGAAAGAGCAACACAAATGATCCAACTTTGAGCATAAGCCTGATAAATAGTATGAAGTCAGGACTTGAGGATCCTTGTGTCACACAAGATTACAATGTCAATTGCCATCCTTTTTCACTAGCTACTCAGATATTTGCAGCATCTCCATTTACAAAATGATACTGTGAACTTTCCTAGAGTGCTTATCTCCTCCTTCCTTAAACCACAGTGTAATCAAAGGCAATTATAGGTAATTTTTCTCTTACTGTTGACCTGGTTTTCCCTGACTGAGCCGCTGGTTTTCCCTGACTAATTTAGCGAAGAGAAGATGAAATTCAGATTCCAAACTAGGATAGTATAATTTTTGACATCCTATCAGAACTTTCCTAGAAGTGAAATAAGACTCAAGTAGTGTTGTTATTGCAGATGCTATTAAAAAAATAAATAAATTTAAAGAAAAAAGAGAACAGAAAGAATGTAATTAAGGAGGAATAGTGAAAGACAGGTGGGTGATTTGGTTCAACAGGCTTCCTTGTGCACAATTAGAACTACAGAATATATAAGAATTCCACAGGATTCCTTAAACACAGATCTTACAACGTCTGTGGAAGGATCAGTTCCAAGCTGGATACATTTAATCAGAAAGGAGTGAATTCTTTTCTGTGCAGTAGTTCTATTTCTTTCTTGGTAGTTGTATTCCAAATCATGACTGTCCAACTGGACAGGCTTGATGTGACCTGTGGGATGACTTTGTGCAGTGCCCACAAGGTTTAGCTCACTTGCAGTTGTGTTGATCCCCGGCTGGGTGTTCAGCTGTCTGAGCTGCTGTCCATCACATGGCTCAGGAGGGCACTATATCAGGACCTGGCTGGCATCCTGGGAACAGCTTCAAAAATATCAGGATGTCTTGTTCCAAACAGAAGAGGTTGTACAAAGGCATTTCACCTCACAGTGAAGGTTATCAGCACAACAGAAAAAATGATAAGAGTCTTTCTGCTAGGATGGGAATGAGTACAGTCAAGAAAAAGAGCGTTTAACCACACATTGTAAATATCTCCTTGGTATTAGAGCATGAATAAAAAAGGACTTGCGTTCATGCTAAACTAAATAACATTCTTGTTACTCATGACTGTTCTTTTGATAAATACATTTCAAATGTGGGAGAGAAGAAAGATACAGCAGTGGCTCATATTGTAAAGCAGAATATTTGCCTCCAGCAACCTAAACTGTTAAAACGTGGGTTTTATTACGGAGTCCTGAGGCATACCGTGATGGTGGTTCACAGACATAATACTAACAACATTGTCAAGACCAGTTTGAGGTATTACAGGTATTCAAAGAATCAAGCATACCTGAAATTACCATGGGAAAACAGTGCTTTGTGCCTCAGCAGATCAGATACAAGTTTGTTCACATCTGAAGGAAGAGATAGTGGACTTATTACTTTGGGGTATATCAACAGAGTCAGGGATATGCAGAAAACTGGTACCATGGCCAGACTTGAGACTACAGTTGTAAAGCAATAGATTTTGTCCACTTCTTCAGGAGGAAAAAAAAGTTTAAAAAAAAATCTTCAATAATACGAAAAAAGGATCTTCTTTGACAGTGATATTTCTGACTGAAATTTTTAATTTTTGTTACATATTTCAGGGAAGAAATCAGCTAGTAAAGCCAAGATTCCTGCTTGATAACACTTCTCACTCTTCTTATGTTATACCACTGCTGTTCCAAATGTTGAGTCTCCCATCACATTTTGCAGAGTAACTGTTTTTGGAAGCAAGACTTTGATTTCTCTAGGCACAGTAAACACTTATCTTTGTTTATAAACCAAGTATAATATATATATCAGTTACATAAATGAAGATGAAAATGGAAATGTTAGTTTCTGTATGAAACAGAGACAGTCTATCTGCTCTGTTAAAACACAATTCTTTCAAATGCAGTCGGCCAGCTATATGGAAAATATTTTGGACAAAAAGTTCAAGAAAACTAACACCGGTGGGTTATGTTATAGGAGCTTGTGTTTTTGGCACTGTGAAATGTTCATAAATTTTATACAATTTTAATTTTTCAAATACCCTTAAATTAACTGTTGCAGTGGTTTGTAGAGGTCTCTAAACTCCTGCTAGATGAGCTGGCCTGGGTGCTGGAATGAGCCGTCAGTAAATTCTGCAGTTACCTTAAGGAGGACTGCTGCATCAGTGTAGTTAAACCATGCCTGGTGGGTAGTATAAAAGAATAGGATGTTTTGCATAACAAGATGAATTCCATATGCTCCCACTTACTCTTTGTTACCAAGTTATCTACGGTAGTTACATTCACCAGTTCTTTTTGAAAGGTTGTCTTCATAGAGTTAACGTTTTCTTAATTTAAAAGATGCTCTATAATAGCTCACATTCTAATCATAATTTAATTTGTAGTGATAATTTTCAGCAGAATATTTTAACAGAAAACCTTTTCTTTTTTTTTTTTTTTAATTTTAGAGTTGGAAGATGGCCAGAAACAGGCAATGGTTAGTGAAAGAACAGAGGCTTTTACTACATCACGAAACTTGCTGATCTCTGGAGCAGATGCTATTGAAAGGATTATGTCTTCATACAAAGAGGTACTGTACATCTGTCATACATGAAACAGTAGAGAAAAAAGTAAAACCAAATTTACATTTAATTTAAAATATAAAAAAAAGTTGTAAAGATTTTTATTAAAAAATATTTTAAAAAGTTTTAAAGGCAAATTCTGTCGCAGCTAAATCCATGGAGACCTTTGAACTGGTAGTTTGATCTTTAGAGTTAAGTCAACGAAGAGTCTAAAGTGCATAGCTGCCTGTATGGTGCAACAGGTAGATGTAGTTTTTAATACTTGTGTTCAGCTGCCATTAGAGAGTGATAGAAGTTCCTGGAATGTGAGTGATAAAGGTTCAAATTCCTCTTCTGTTCAGAGCACAGATCTGAGTTCAGGCTGTCTGCCTCCAGTGTACTTCTCTTGGAAGTGTCATAAAATCATAGAACAGTTTGACTGGAAGAGTCTTTAAAGGTCTTCTAGTCCAACTCCCCCACCATGAGCAGGGACGTCTTCAACTATGTCAGGTTGCTCAGAGCCCTGTCCAACCTGACTTGAGTACTTCCAGGGGTGGGGCATCTCCATCTCTAGGCAGCCTATTCCAGTCATGTTTTATATGAAACACAGGGAGAATTGAATAGTTATTTCCCGTCTACATAAATGATGAGGCTGCTTTCAGTGTCTTGTAAACCTGTTAAGATGTAAGTAATTTTGCAAAGTAGAGAAATTTTAGCAGGAAAAAATCCACCTTGGGACAGCAAATATTCTAGAAGTATAGGATGTTCATTTGAAAGATTAGAGATGTTGCTTCAGGTCCTTACCCAGATTTCACTAAAGTTGGGCTTTCATCTGTGGTCTGTTGGGGATTTCTCTAGGTGCCAGCTGTTAAGCCAAAGAAAAGTGAGATGGTGCTGTTATTCTCCTCAGCATTTCCTTATGAATGTTGGTTCTGCATTTGTTAATTGGTGTTTGCTTGGCCCCTTGGTGGGAACACTTTTCCCAGTGCAGTGTGAGGAGGCGCACATTAACTAGGCAGCTAATCAAAGACTATGGATTCTGTTACTTGGAATCCAGTCATAATAGCTACAGCTTTGTAAATTGGAAGAGGAGGGGTAGTTTGGTGCCTTCAGATACAGACTTTGACAAAGCCAGAATCTGTGCTGTTTTCAGAAGGAATCCTTCTAATGGGCTATGATTTTTGACCTATGCTCCTTTAGCTGTTTCCCTGCTTGGCCTGTGCTCTAAAGATATTGCCAGGTAACGTATTATACGGTGATGTAATTTCTATTTTATTTTCAACATTTAAGTCATTTATATAATGTACATGAGGACTCTGTGGGTTTATTTTTTGGAAACAAAAATATCCGCAATGTAGTAGAAGAGCTGAACAAACTCACTTCTTTTATAACAAGACCAGTTCTATGAATTTCCATCTTAATTTTACATTTACACTTCTCTTCAAGAGATACTGCAGTGCTTTAACGACATCGTCATTCCTGTTCTGTGATTCGGGCAGTTTCCAAAGGACAGTGTAATTCAACCCACTACAAGTGGTAGTGCAGTTCAAGTTCTTGCCCACCTGATCCTTCAAGTCAAGGTAATTCAGCGTGCAGAGGAGGTGGGCTCGACTTTTCTTTGCAGTCAGTAGTTCAGGTGGTAGTTTTGACAAAGTGAGTTTGTAGGGTCATGGCTTAGAAACTTTACTACAAGTTATGTTTCTTCTGGGGCACAGGTGGTACAAGTTTTGTTCGTCATGTGCAGTATTCCTTCCATCACCCTCCAGTGGAGTGATGGCCATGTGGCCACAACTAGCACTCACTTCTGAGTCTGGCACAAATAGTGAAGCTTACAGAAGATTATGTCTTGGAATTATGTATGCTGTAACAGGGGATCTCAGTCATGGAGTGTACGTGTTTAACCACAGCAAGCTAAAGATTTTATAATCTTTATCTAATTTTCTTGCTATTCTTGTCTTTCTCTCTGCATTTAGTATAAAAATCAATCCTTTTAAGTCTGTCTAATAATTCTTTTATAATGAGAGGCCTGGGTTTAATTCTTCGCTGCCAGCAGATGGAGACAGTTCTTTGGGAGCTCTTCATGGTGTTGCTGCTCATGAATAGGAAGTTACCAGGTCCAGGGATCTGTTGTTTCTGTCTTTACCAGGTGGAAATTGTGACAAAGGGCCAAAAAAGAATTGAGAAAGCTTTTTAAGCGACCCCACCATCTTAGAAACTCCCAGTTCTAATCCAAGGTCTCAGATTTAGTTCTGGTACTGCAGCATGCAGTTGCCAGAGGAGTAATTTCTGGTTTGTACTGTATTTTAAATTAGGATGCTCTGGTGCTGCCTTTTTTACACAGAAAAGCACACTTTTCCCACAAGAGGTTTCAAGACAAAAAGGAAATAAACATAAATAATTATAGATGCCATTTTTCTCACTTCTGTGGACCTGTATTTTTGCTGGAAAATGCAAAAAATTTGTTTTTCTTTCATATGACATGCTATCTGTTTTTAGGTATGGTAGTAGCTTTTCTCTGCTGGTTGAAGACTCTACTGATCCACAGAAAAGATCAATCCCTGCAACTTCTTCATTTATTGGAGCTATCACAGCTTACATTGGCTGAAATCAAACTGTCCTTTCTGCTGGCTGGTAGCAGCTACCAGTGGCATATGGATTAGCACAGAATCTTGAGGAACGAAAATGGATAGGTTTGAAGGACGCTTTCTTGATCCTGTTGATCTTTGGCCAAACATTTGCTTAGTAGAATTTGTGAAGTATCACTGAAATGAGGCGTTTGTTGTTTCTCAGGTCACTGAGCTAGCAGGATACACTGCCCGTGTCTACAACATGTTTTCAGTCTTTGATGAGGTGAAGAGAGGCATCTACAAAAGAACTGCTGTTATTCAAGGGTCTGTAAACAACAGCAAGAATGAAGATAAAGCAGAGTTACACATTGATGGGCCCTTAGAAATCAAAGGTAATTAATTCATATTTGTATGTGTTTCCCAGGGGGTGTGAGGGAGGCATGGTGCAGTGGGACAGGAGTGAACAGAGGGTTTTTTTCTACAACTAATCTGCCTCTCAGCCTTAATGTTGCAGAGACCATGTTACCTTTCATTTTAACCTCCTGCTGTCTTGTAACTCTGTCCTTATGATATGCTATTCTTGTACACAAAATTGCTGTATTTTTTTGTGTGAAAACTGCAAATGAAAAAGGCATTTCAACTATACTGTTGTTGATGGTGGTGATATTATTATTCTTACACAGACAATGCCTGTTTTCCTCAGACACTTCATTTTTTTCAGAAAGCTGGGACTAACATTTTCATCTTCAAACATCACATTATTTTGTTTGAGGCAGAAGGGAACAACAGATTGGTTCAGTAGCTTTTGATAAAAATACTATGTTTTCAATGATTAAAGTTCAGCCCATGCTCATTTTTTTGTAATTTAGTGGAAATCTTCAACTGAAAAAAGAACTTCACCCTTGTCCTCACCTCCCAAATGATCTGATCAATATAAACCTTTTCCCTCCTGTCCCTATCCTGTATCTTTTTGGTGCCACTGTCTTTCTGTCTCCACCCTTCCTGGAGCATTTACTGTGTTTCTTACTGTGCTCCTCTCTCTGCCTTTTGTATCCAGCTTCTGTCTGATGTACTTAAAGGCAGGTTGTGCAATGGCTTTATCCTCATTTTCCCAACAGACCATTTCTGCTGCTCTCCTCTGTGATGCTGAAAAGCCTCATTCCCTCCCTTTGGCATTTGAAAACTTAAGCCTCACTAGAGTTAAGGGTCCCAAAGGGCTCTTTATGAAATAACTTCTTACACTAATTTCAACAGTGCTGCCCTTCAACTCAGATTTCTCAAAGGTCCTCTGACAAGGTCCTTCACAACAAACAGTCTGATGCAGCATGTTGGACAGGTGTGGAAATAGCTGATGTCTTAATCTTGTAGATCTTGGTAATATTTGGCTGATATTAGAAGAAATGGCATTTTGTAATTGTTGCATTTTGTCATGTACATGAGAAAAGGTTTGTAGTTCCTGGAGCATCAAAGTAATTTGGGTACTCTTTACAGATAGCTGAATTTAAAACAAATCCCAAATACAATTCAGATATGCAAGCATGCTCTTCATGTTCACTTTGGTCTAGTATACATAAACCCCCCTCCTTTTTTCTTTGCAACCTTTTCCCAAGATTTCTTTCCACTACATTTCATCCAGTCTGAATTCCTCCTAAGCCATGGTGACTAGCATTTGTTCTTGAGTGGTTGTAGCTCTCAGAGGCAGCTAGCCAAGACCAAGCATTGTGCACAAGGATTTAAAAAGAATTTAGGCCAGATGAATCTAGGCCGCAGGCTCCACACTTTTTATGGCAAGTCCTGTTGTAATAGTGTTTTTCCTCCTTTGTTTTGGTCTTGATACTTCAGAAATCCCTGAAGAGTGGATTTGTGTGTGGATAAAAGTACATGTGTCTGCATTGTTAGAAAAGAAAAATCTTAATATTCAGCTTCCCCAATGACTCTTTGAACATATAAAATTTATTTCCTTTTGAATCATCCAGTATAAATCTATGTGACTAAACGATGTCTGTTTTGTGCCTTGTATTTACTGTTGTCAGTAAGAATGTGAGAATATGAACACGATAATAATATTTTTCCAGATAATAATTCTGCTTTATAGTGTATCAAATAATTCCTAATTTAAAAAATGAAATAGGATTTTTTACATCTTGTACAATTACTATCAAATTGTATTTCTGATTACACATAAATATACTTTAAAAGCATACTTAAGCTGCAATCAAATGCTCTGAAGTTAGGATTAGGAAATGAGAACTAAGTGTACTTAATTCTTACTAGCTTACTGTATTTTATCCTAGATTTATTTTAACTACAGTGTCTCCACTGTATCCAAGTAATTTCTTTTAACAGCAAAAAACATTTTTCCCCCATAATCTCATGCTGGACACCACAGAACTGTTTTAAGTAAAACTTATTATGGGAAAAAAAGAATTCTGGGACTGCTGCATGGCACAGAAGTTTTTGCCCAGGTTGTTATAGTTTGACGAAGTTGCAAACAATTGAAAAAAGAGCCTCTATATGGAAAATGTAAAACTAACCTTAACTGAAGGAAATGCTACTGGAGCCTTTTATAATGAAGTTGGCTTTGCATTAGTTACATTGTCGTTGTTCAGAATAGTCCAAGTTGTAAATAAACAGCTTTCTAATGCAAAGAGAAATCTCCTTTGCTTTTTTTCTATAAAGGTGGTTTCTGATATTTGTCTAGGAACCCAATGGGTTGGGTTCTGTTAGAGAAGTCTTTTAATACGAGACTGAGAAGTTAGAGTTAGTTTCATTTTTTTACCATTTCCAGGAGAATTTGTTTCAAAGTCCTTGTATTATGGAGTATCCAAATGTCTGATAGAGATTGCATATTTAAATTTGCCAGAAATACTAAGTGTATGTACCTGACAGAAATGTTACATGAGCTTCTGCAAATACTTACAAGACACGTTTACAGTGTCTGTGGCATCAAAAAGAGATGGAAGCAAGCCATTAAACGTTTTTTCCTTTGCTTTTGTTGCTGGAGGAGACTGAAATGTGCTCCAAGTTTCAGGACCAGTAGTGATTTCTAATTAAATCCTCAAAAGAAGGTTCACTGGTCTGTGGCTAAGGCTGTCCTTGAACTTTTTTATTGGTTGGTATTAAACAGCTATTTGAAATAGAATACGATAAATACAGGTAGAATTTAAATGAACTTGTCTTTGTAGTGCATCATGTATTTGTGATGCGTACTGTGCATCGTGTTTATGATCAAATTTAGGATTCATTGCACATTCTTGGCTACTACTGACAGTGTCTTTCTGACTAGCTAAGATTTATTATTCGGATTTTCCACTAGGGGAACCTGGAGCACATAAAAGACCTGTTTCAAACACCAGTCTGTACTTCTCAGCCGTGCACAGAGACTGTCACAAATCATTGCTTAGTGAAAGTTAACAAACTCTTAATTTTTATTTTTTTTTCTTTCTAGGAAAAGTAATAGATGTTGATCAAGGAATTATTTGTGAAAATGTTCCTATTATTACTCCGAATGGCGATGTGGTGGTTTCCAGACTAAACTTCAAAGTAAGATGATATGCAAGAATCTTCTGATTGTTGCCATCACATTAACATAAACAGCACAGAATTCATATACCTTATGTTAAGTACTTGGAGAAGCATATGGATAAAAGGGGAAGTCCAGAAAGGTAGGCATAGTAGCTCGATAGAGGCAGACATATGTAGTTTATCCTGATCAAAGAAAGAGAAGGGAGGATTTCTGGTGCTGTTGCCAGGTGAAAAACCAAACTGACATTTTCAAAGGTGAATATGGCAGTATGCATCCATCTTTAGTTAACTTCAGTGAAATTGGGATGCTTTACTCACATAGGCTCCTTTAAAAGTCTGAGTTCACAGCAACAGTGAAAAAATTGAGTCTGTAGTTTCACTTGATCACCACAAAGAGCAGTGCTGGCTAATAGCTGACAGCATAGTTCACAAGCCCAGCTGGGGAGCATTTACTCAGTAGAAACTTTATTGTTTTTAAAAACCTATTCCAGATACCTCTTGCTACCTGCTCACAATTTTAATGAATGACCTTTACTGAATTACTCCCATATGTATCCTGATCTGATGTTCCATTGCAGGTGTTACTATTTTTAAAAAGAGCTGAAGTTATCAGAACACTAACAAGAACAATTCCACCAGGTCTTTTAGTTCAGCTAAAGCAGCGTTCCTTTTGCCACCTCTGTGGTGTAGGAGTTAGGAACTAGATGAAAAGGGTCCTAACTATAGCAAAACTTGCAATAACTTCAGTGTAGGAATGTCAGATTTGTAAAATCATGACTTTATGGTTAAGCAGACATTTATATTTATTCGGTTTGCTCAAGAGACAGAAACAAAGAAAATATAACAGTCAGTATATTTCTGTAAAGTACAGACAATAACATTGTGATTATGTATAAATATACACTCATACATACTCATACATTACTCAGGGTAATATTCAACTTAGTAAAACAAAATACCTCATAGCCAAACTAACACAGGTAATAAAGTGGCAAAAGGCAATGTGAAGTAAATCTTCCGAATAATTTGATAGGCCTCCCATAGCTGCAGTTAATATCACAGGTAGGCACAGTGCTGCTCGGTGCTCTGTTAGCACCCTAGGACCTAGTCTGCATTAGAATAATTGATTCTGATTGTGGTGTATTGACACTGTAATATAATCAGTGTAGTTTATAGAGATACTCAGACATAATAGAAATTATTTTCATTATCTCAGCCCACGTATTATATCTAATGCCACTGTTTCCAGTATAGTTGCATGAATACGTGTAGGTAATCAATGAAATGAGTTGATAATTTGATATAAATGCTCATGTAACTCCCTCTTAGGGCTCTTAGACTGTCTTGTGCCACATATACTGCATAGTAACATCTTTGTGTTTTCATCCCCTTTACAGGTTGAGGAGGGGATGAATCTTTTAATCACTGGACCCAATGGCTGCGGAAAGAGCTCGCTCTTCAGAATTTTAAGTGGTTTGTGGCCTGTGTATGAAGGAGTTCTCTACAAACCCCCTCCACAGCACATGTTTTATATCCCACAAAGGTATGTGTCTTGCTCAGGGTGATGCCTTTTATCTGGTTATATGAATTTTGACCCTGCTTCTCTTACTTTTAATCTGTGATCTGTACAGCCAAGTTGAAAGGTTGTAAGCACAACCTCAGCACTGTGGAGTGTGCTTAAAAAAAAAAGAGATCCCTTCTTGTTGGTGATGCAGCATTGTTAGTCACTGGAAAGAGCTCACATACATTTGCGTTGGAGTCTATGTTCCACTGGTTGCTAATGTCCTGGATGATTGTAATCATGGGAGCAGACATGAAAGACATGACAGAAATTTGAAATAGACCTCACATGTATCAATTCTGATTTCACATTAAAACTGAAGATCAAAACAAGCGAGTGTTTTGGTTCCTAAGTGTTGAAATAATATTCAGAACTTTCACACTACAAGACCAGAACCCAATCCAATAGTAGCCGCAGATTGGCTTTTTAATAATATGTGCTCATTTCACTAAGGAGTGTGTCTTTTTTGTGCTTCTTTTGTATTCTGACATGCTGTTTGACTCTCAATGCATATTTTAATGCAATTGATTCTAGAATATCTCCTTAGAGACTTCTAACTACATTGTTTTGCAAAAGCAAAATCAAACACAGAATCTTTTACTTTTGTAGTTCGTTTCTTCCCGTGGGCAAAAGAAGTATTCATGGTACAGTTTGTAGTCTTGTTTAAAAAGTACAAGCTACTAAGCTGAATGGAAAATATTAACTGATTAGTAGATTTTCCTTGCTGCAGGTGAAGGTAGCAAAGAACACTGCTCTATAATTTTTTCAAATATCTCTATAATTTATCACTAGCCATTGTCATTTTTCTGATCCACTCAAGGGTTTTAATCAGGAATTTGGAGCAAAATGCTTTATTAAATGCTTTTCAAAACAATATTGCAGAATACCCATTGTGCAGGACATTCTTAAAACCAGTTTTATTCTTACACAGAACAAAAACTATTCTGAATTTTTTTCTTGCCAAAAATTTCGAGTTTCAGCCACTTCCATCCTCTGTGCGATCCCAGCCACTACTCATATCAACACCTATGCCTGGCTTGCCTACAGCCCTTCCTCTTTACTTATGTCCCCTTTATTCTGTGAATGCAAACAAACTCACCTTGCATTCAGGCAGATTTGGCAAGCTGCTGGTTGAGGGGATTGAATCACATCTGCTGGGTTTTCATTTTCATAAGCATATTCCTTTGTTAGCTGCTTCCCCTAACTTTGCAGTGATGGGGGAATTTGTCCAGCAGAGCTCTTCTTTGAAACATTGCTGAAGTTTTGGCCAGAATTCACCCAACGTCTTTGCAGCCCTGTGTTACCTAAGCCATGTAGGGATTGGCATAAGTATCACTCACATGCAGTCCATCCTAATAGCATCCCCCAGGAGGAAAGGTGCTGCTGTGATGTCTTTGGGACATCTAAGGGACATTGCCATAGCTCAGCTCTGTCACTCTTTGTGAGCTCTGCGCTTCTTGTGGGGGGCTTTGGCAGTACAGAGGTATTCCCTTCCCTGGGGAGCAGAGCAGTGTCTGGGTAAATGGGGCAACAGTGAGTGACAGAGAAGGCTCTTCTGCAGAAGTGCTATGCCTTGACTGTGGCTGAAGATTCCGAAGTCTACTTTGGGGGACAGTTCAGCTGTGTTGGTGTGGGTTCTGGTGGCTCAAAAGTGTGGCCTGTCACTCAGCAGTGTTCTTGTGTTTGGAAAGGGACTGAGGCTGAGTCTTGTAGGGGTTTGTGGGTGAATGTGGCTGAAGGGGTTGATAAACAACAGCAGTTTGTTAGGATGTCCTTGAGGATCTCAGGTGGCTTTTTTGCCCGGTGTATTTGTTCCTTGGGCACACAGAGTCTTCGATGAATATCCGAGACACTAAGATTTACTTAGAGCATATTCAGTTTTATGTTGAAGTTTATACTTTTCTGGACAGGATTTGCAACAAATCTGCTGGAGTTTTAGGCCATTTGTGTAGATTGCCTTATGTGGTCCAGGCATTTTTTCTGCCTTTAATCTACTTCTGAGTGTTTTAACAGTTAATTTATCTATGGCCTAAATAAATTACATATTCAGTTGGGGTTTTCTGTCTGTCCGTGGCTCTAGTATACACTTAGAATTTCTGTAGTGGTTTGTGAACTGTTCTGAAGTCCACAAATTAAAGAGGCTTTTTTTGTAAGATCCTGCTGGTGCAAGCATTTTGCTTATTAACCCTGTGCAAATTGCTGCTTGATCAGGCTATTTGATCAGGATTATCTTCTGTTTATTTTTTTCTAGACATAATCCTATGAATTCTGGACTAAAAATATAGTGCCCTGCCTACATTTCATGATGTATATATTTCAGGATAACTTCAGGAAAAATTGTTCATGTCAGTCTGGCAGATGTTCTGGACTGACAAGATCTGGGAGTTGGTAGGTTGGTGTCAACCTGGCTTCAGCCCACCTCACTCTTTCGTTTGGGGGGTAGGTGAAAACCGTGGAGTAGCAGAAAGCTCTTGAATTGGTGGATGTCCATCAGAGCAGGGAGTAAGGATCACAACACTGTGTTTAAGTGTATACATTATGTCTCTGGTCTGAGAACATGGCAGGTGGCTTTCCATGAATGGACAGTTAGCATTGAGCCTGGTAAGAGCTCGCTTCTGCATGCCTGTGGCTGAGCTTAATTCGGCATCAGCCCTTTTTGAGTCAAATGTGGGAAACCTCATCTGCACATGTGAATGGTGGAGAATACAGTGACTACTGAGTAACAAAATACTCCATAGTAAATAGGAGCTCAGTGAAAAGATTTTTTCATCTCTGTTCGTAATGTTCCAGCGTAGTATTCCAGAAATGTGTGGGAAATCATGTGTCTTTGCTGAGATCAAAAGCTACACGCAAAAGTATTATTTACTAAAAAGTGAATTAGCTCATTGTATACTCCCGATTTCATCAGCACTTCAAGGACTCTGTAGTTAGCATTACTTACTCTTATGTAGGCTTTAAAACAGAGCCTTAAGAGTCCCTGTCTTTTGGGGGTTTTTAGATTGCTTAGCATCATTATACTGCTTTTTTTACATTTTACTGTGAATCACTGTGAGGGTTTTTTTTCCTCTCCTTATATAGGTCTTGTAGAATTTGTCTTTAATCAGTCATAGTTCTGGGGGAGGCTGATGGCAGAAACTGCCATTTTTGGGGGACAGGGTGAGAGAAGCCCAGGGATTTCAGCAGCTCTGCCACTCTCTGTGACAGGCCTGTACAAGAGAGGAGGACGGGCAGAAGAGAGGGAGACCAGAAGAGAGGGAGGTTTGATGAGGCTTTAAGCAGTCCAGCATAATTTGATGCCAGAAGAAGCTGCTTGGGTCAGTGCTAAGAACTGATCAGAGCTCAACAAGTTGTCAGATCTCATCGGAGCCTCAGTGACTGGCAGAGTATGTGTTCTTATCCCTTCTTTTACTTGTCTCTCCCTTTTTTTTACAAAGTAAAATTCGTTTGTGTTAACCACCTCTTTGCATTTCTCTTCTAATCAGCTGGCCAAGAAGGTAGTATGAATCAAAAAAGAAAGGCTTGTGGCACTCTAGCTGGTAAGGAATCATGATTCAAATCAGAATTCAGAAACATCATTTTAAATAATACATAATTAGCAAAAGTGTGTAGTGGTTAACATGGGTACTGATGCTAAAGATATAACCATAAGATGTGTCTGTAGCACTTGGGGAATTAATGAAGCAGTCAAGCCTTTCACAGCATATCAGTGGTGTATCCGAAAGTAGCTTATTTCTCCAGTTTCTACTGGAGAATGTTTCTACTCTGCTGGTCTTAAACATGGGAGGAGACTCCATCTCCATGGAATTAGTGTGCTCTAGCACACAATTCCTCCTAGCATTTACTCCAGTGTTACTTGCTCTTCAACTTAAAGTCTCAGCTTTTTCAGTTTAGGGAAATGCACATTCTGCACATGTTGGCTCTCATTTCCTTAGTTCTCCATTGTTTGATATAAACACCAGCAGAATTGCACACCTACACACTTGCAGGTTACCTTGACAACACCACAGGAATATTCCTCACTATCTCTGCACTAAAAGCTGCAGTAAAGCTCTAATTACCACTGGATAATTGATATAAATTGTTAATCATTTTCTGCCTGCTGTGTCTTACTGTCTTATTTGCATGGAGGAATGTCTCATGCAGTCTCTTTTGGTTCCATAACCTTCGATCACAACTCTCAAGTCATATTCCTAGCTCAGCACATATCTAAAATGTCCATCAGCATTTTTTCTGTCTTTCTTGGGGCCTGATTCATATTTGTAGAGCCTGGAGTAATTCTTAATCCATACTTCTTTCTCCTCATCTATTGTTACTGTTTTTTCTCTCCAGCTTGCTCCTGCTGTAATTTGGGTATTTTTGTGAGAGGTGTGTTTTTTCAGTAGCATGCGTAGTTTCTCTATTATTCAGTGTGCCATTGTAGTAGAAGACCAAGCCACTTTCTCAGCAGTCATGGTGATGGTCCAGTTCTGTATTCTCTCTCCTTCTATTGCTCATTCAAGTAGGTCTCTTAACATTTCTTTCTTTCAACACCAGGTTTATCGGATGCTAAAACAGAGGCAACCGAAGATGAACTAGTATCAAATGTTGTTTGTTCTTGTCATTTAAAATTTATATACCTGTATCTTTCTGCCTTCTCATTAATGCTAGGATAGTATGGAAGGTAACAGTTTAAAGATTTATCTGGTCCTCCTAAGCTGTTTGGTTTTGAACACATCTGCTCTATTTCTGTTGTGTTTATCTGGGGTTCCTTTACAAGTCTTTTCCTGTCTGGTGTTTTTCCTTCTGTATTCTAAAAATATCCTTGGCTACTGAACAAAATTGCATCAGCTACAGAGATATATTTCTTCTCCTTAGCTCTAATGAGTAATCCAAATGTCTGATGTGATTTGCCTGAGGTAGTCCAAGGATATTCATCATATGGATGAAACCAACCAAGAATGTTTCAGTTCTAAGTGATGTAAATAACGAAGTGATAAAATGAAAGTAATTTTTACATTATAAGCACAAGAAAATGGGAAGATTATAGCGTGATTCAAATGCTATCTTAATCATGGAGGTAGTTAGTAGTGGCACTGTCATCCTAAGACAGTTTTTGATTATGTAAAAAATTTAATCTAGCAAAATTGTTGTGTTTCACTTTCAGATACCCTATATGACTTAGGAAAGCTTGTGCCTATGGAGTACATGTGTATATGGTTCTTCTGTATCAAACTGCTTTCTCGTTGGCATGTGGTCTGTTACAGAAGTGGCCCGAGTGAAGTGCTGTGCAAATATGCCTGTGGGAGTTCTGTTGCCTCATCTCATTTAGATTGGCTCAGATTTCTCTATGCTATGTTGTATGTTGCACATCCTAATTTCTTGTCAACTCATACTGCTCTGCCTTTAACTGTGATCCTTTTAATTGAGTCGACTGGAGTTAAACTGTACTTTGGCTGCACATGCCAACACTGCACTAGAGATTGTCATTGCCCTTCAGTGTTTTGCTGACAGTACACCACCACATCGACTTGGTCTTTTGATACTTTTCCATCAATTCATGTCATGCTGTATAGATACCTATTCCCTGGCACACTGGATCTATCTGTCATACTTGCTCTTATCAAGTTCATGGTGCTCTTTTTCAATGTGTTTATTTCCAAAGTTCACCACTTATCTGACAGATGAGAAAAAGGTCTGTGGTAGAGAGGCGTTAATAAGAAACATAAACACAATACACTTCAGTTTGCATACTATTGATGCAGATTTGCCTTAACAAATTGATTGCTACTTTTTATCTTCTTTTTTCTTTTCTGAGATGTATCGTTTCTAGACAGCTTGTGGCCTTGCATCTGAGAGGGCTGTTAGGCTCTCCCCTCAGCCAGGGCACAGCTTTTCCCATTTCATCTTTTTGGCATTCATATAGAAATGCTTGCACTTCTCCTTCCTGATTGAAGGAAGTCCTGACTTGCCTCCCTTAGAACAGAGAAGTTCTTGCCTTGCTGCCCTGTAGGTTGGCTGAAGCTTTGCTTGCCAGGATCACTGTGAAACCTCTCCATTTCCACTGAAGGCTCACTCACAGTGGAGTTTGAAGGTTTATTGTTAGGTCTGTGTGCTGACTGATCACAAGTAATGACAGTACTTCTTGATAGGACATTGTGAACAAAATTCACCAATGCTAACAGTCAGAGATGGGAAAAGATTTTATGGATTAGCTGCTACTCCCTCTTGAGCAATGCCAAGTGTCTTCTTTACTGGCCAGACACAAGAGTTAGCTGATTAAAGAACAGTTTACAAGTCTTTTCTTTTATTAAGGAAAGTGTTGCATAAATCTCAGACTGAAGTCAACTTGCTGCACTGGGGTTTAGTTTAGATTTAAAATGTATTTACATAAATTCAACACTGATGTTAAGGGCTACTGCTAAACTGATGTTTGTGAAGGACTTCAGCATGCTCTGGGGTTTTGGTCCCTCAGTCCCTCCAGACGGGGGACATTTCTGGAACAAGCTGTGGCTATGGGAAGTACCAAGAGGACTAAACATGGGTGAGAAATTGAGATGTGTTGATACATATTCAACTTTTATTCCATATGGAGACTAGTGCATTTCCTAGTGGGCAGTTGTCTGAAACACAGAAGCCAGTACCATTGTTTGCTACAAATGAAGGCTCCTGTGACAAGTTTGACTCACCATGACAGTCCAGGCTTGATTTGGTGCAGAGATTTCAGAATTATCTCTTATCCACTGGAGTTTTCTTTAGTCGAAGAAGGTGCTATTATTACTTCCTTCTGTATAGATGGATGGAGAGATTTCATTTCCCAGACTCATGGAGATGTCTCAGTTGTGCACAATATGATCATTTACCTTGGTGCAAGCCAAATCCCATTTTTTTTGTGATCCATACAACCTGATAATTCAGAAGATTAAGATCTACTCAGAAACTTGTTGCATTCCTTCCAAGTGACAGATACACAGAGGTATAATGTAAAATGCTGTCAGCTGCGAGTCTGACTAAATACCGTGATGTGTATGCAACTAAAAGGTGAAATCCACTTTTGTAAACAAGGCACTATCCCTCTCTTTTTGAGTATTGATTCAGTACTAAGTACATAGATCTTGTTTTGGCTCCTGCACAAGTGAATGTCACTAATATGTAGAGCTTCCTCCATTTATGGTTTTTTGAGATGTTTTCCTCAGCGTTACAGAAGAACAAAATTTTTGTCTGCAAGGATGCCAGTTGCAGGAATTTTTCTGCTAGGAACTCTGACAATCAGCTGCTCTGTGTTTCATAATGTATTTTGGACACCATGTTCTTGCCAGCAAGAGCTTGCAATGCCTCCACCCCCACTTGGTTCTTTTGATAGAGTTTTGAGTATGAAAAGTCCTCATTCAGCAGCAACAGTTACATGTTACCTGAGCCACCTTTCAAGGCATCCATGCATGTGTCAGACTGTGGAACTTCACTTAAAAGCTGGGAAAAGTAAACTTTGAACTTTTTTTAAAGTACATTGTCAGGTTAAGCTTGACAAGCATTTTATAAATACAAAGTCATCAATAGATTACAGGAGCTGACTACATGGCTGGTATTTATAGGACAATTACAATCTATTTAATCAGTGTTAGGTTCATTTTGCTGATACAAACAGCTCAGAGAATCATAACATGTCTTGGGTTGGAAGGGACCTTAAAGGTCATGTAGTTCCACACCACCTGCCATGGACAGGGACACCTTCCATTAAACCAGGTTGCTCAAGAGATCCATCCAGCCTGGGCTTGGACATCCACAACTTCTCGTGCCTTTAAAATTTAGTTTTGATAGCAGTGCCAGGGGAACAAATTCACCTACAGGTTTACTGAGAACTCTGTCTAACTTAGCAGTGGTACAGACAAACTTGCATTTTAGGGAATAATCTGGGGGTTGCATTTACATGACCTAGTTTTTGCAGAGAAATGGCATTATTGTGTCCAGCTTGAGCAGTTACCTCCACCTTACTGCTCTATGTTGCAGCTGTATAACAAAGGATCTTTGACAGATGTACAGAATGGCAAGTGTTTACTATTTCAATAATATTTTACCTAGGAATGTCAAAAAACATGCTTCAAATGCCTTATGCGTATCAAATTACGAGAAGCAATTTGGTTACATAGTACTGGGAAACACAAACTACAAAATCTGCCTGACATAGAAAGCTTGATATGAGAAGACTGAAAGGATGCTGGTTTTTGTGAGGGAAGGACAGCTGAAAGCTCTAGTAACAAGTGTATCAAGGTCCCTGGGAAGAAGTCCTTTCTCCTCTTCTGTACTATAGTTTTCAACCAGAAACTCAATTACAGTGCCCTATGCTTTTAAAAATCCAGATAGTAGACATAAGCAACATCTTCCTCTTGAAGAGAAGGTGGTAGTTCTTCCCATGTTCTGTAGGCTTTGCCTTTTGCCTACCGTTGTGACCTGTTCTCCAGAACTGTGTCCCAGCTCCAAGGTAATTCAGCCTTCTCTCAGCCTCTCCATGGTCTGCTCACTCAGACACATTCTTAGGTTCTAGTTCCGTGTTTGCCTTCCTTCAGGCTGGCGATTTCACCCTCTGTCGCTCCTCCAACTCACTGTGGTTTCCAAGGTAAATATGAGTTTGATTCAGCACAGTGATTCTGTTCTGCATTTCTTGGAGGCAAATCGATTTTCAGCACCCTCCAGAGAAAAAGCCATTAGTCAGTTTTTATAGAGAAATTCAACCCCTATCCCCAGAAAGTTAAAGCAATAAACTCATACACCAAAGGTAGAATTTGTCTCTGTTCATTTAGGCAGTGAAAAGTTAGACATTCTTGTGTGAGCTTTATCATGAGTGAACTGTCTGCCTCTGGAAGGTGATTTGCTGTTGCAAGGCACCAATGAAAGCATCCATTGTTCATGCCAGTGAGAAAGGTATACATACTCTAAGGCATTAATTAAAACAGCTTTTATTAGAGATAAGGAATAAATTGGTAGCATAGATAATCACAAAATTACAAAATTTTGAGGTTGGGAGGGACCTCTGAAGGTCATCTGATCTACCCCTGTGCTCAAACAGGGACACCTAAAGCTGTTTGCCCAAGACCGTGTCAGATGGCTTTTGAATATCTCCAAGGATAGAGACCCTCCAGCCTCTCTGGGAAACTTGCTCTAGTGCTTGATCACACTCACAGTGAAGAATTGTCTCCACATGCTCATGTGGCATTTCCTACTTCAGTGTGTGCCCATTAGCTCTGATTCTGTCACTGGGCACCACTGAGAAGAGCTCAGCTCTGTCCTCTTTGCACCCTCCATTCAGGTATTTATATACATGCTAAGATCCTCTTGAGCTTTCTCTTCTCTAGGCTGAACAGTCCTAGATCTCCCAGTCTTTCCTCATAGGAGGGATGCTCCAGTCCTTTCATCGGCTCTGTGGTACTGGCGTCCCATCGGATGCTAAGAACCCATCATTTTGCAGCATCAGACAGACCTCTAGTCACAGCATAGCATGCTACACTTGGTCCCACCCATGCTAAGGTTCCTTAGCATTATGGTCTTTAGCACTCCGGTAGGATTTTCTTAGAGGTAAACAATGCCATTTGTCACTTCTGCTGTCAAACCAAAGGATGTCGCCATGAGAACATGGCTGCTTCGCTTCGAGATAAAGACAAGGACACATGGGTGGTGTAATTGCTGGTGCCAAGTGGGAGCTGCTTGCCTGCTCCTCCATGGTGATTAGCTGACAAAGTTTATCCTGCACCGAGGAGGTAAGTGCAGCACAGCACAGGCATGAAGGCCAAGCTGTATGTGCAGCACAACCCAACACAGTGCAGCTAAGTATAGCACAAGCCTACGGCCACTCAGGGCAACTGTTCTGTAGATCACTGACTCCTTAATACACCACAGCCTTCCCATTTGGATCACTGGAGCTGGTTATCCTGTGTCCTAGGACCAGTTCACTAGAGGACATCATTGACTACAGAGAGAGCCTGGGACTAACTCAGGCTTGTATGAGTAACTTCTAGGTGAGATGAGTCCCTTCTGCAAACAATGCTGAGTAGTCCCCAGAACTCTGGCTTTTCAGTTTATTGTTCTTGAGTCATTAATTATGTTGTGGTCTCATGGGAACAGGTAGCAGGTGGGTTTTTTTCTGCAGTTCAGCACGTGTGCACCTCCCTAGCTTAGATAGCAGTATGTCTTTCCCAAGAGGGAATACTTTTTCAGGCTTGTTTATCTGCCTAACATTTTGCATTAATAATACTCTATCAATTTTAGTTTCTGCTAGAGGTTACTACGGCTCCCTTGTGGAGCCATGTCAGGTACCAATAATGCTTATAACCATGTATCCATATACATGGCGCGTCTGTTTTCTGTCGTGTTCTGTCCTGTGTAATGCAGTGTTTCACAGCAGAGGAGAAGAAAGAAAGAAGAGAAGAAAGTCAGTGCAGTGTGTGACTTCTCATTTGTTGGCAGTGTTTCACTGCAGACACAGTATTGCTCTAGTACGACTTGTGTATTCATATTGCAGTCCAGGGAAAAATTATGCCTTGGGAAACTAAGCATTGTAGAAACCCAGAGCAAAAGCACCCTCTGCTCTAGAGGCTTCACTATCTACACTTCCTCTTCTCTATGAAATAAGGTGTCACTTCTCATCTACAAAATCATGAATAATTTGGGATCTTCCCAAAAGAGGGAAACTGTCATTGTGTTACATTGCTGAGATAAAAATCAGAAACACCTCTTATGCTGGGGTGTGCCTACTGGGACTGGCAGGCTAGAATCTTGTCCAGAACAGCTCACTGTTCTTTCTTCGGATCATTGATCTTTATGATCATCCATCCAAATAATCCTTTTATCATCAGCACTGCCAGAGGTGTGAAAAGACTGGGCTTAAACATACATAAACACTGTATGTTTTAAGAAGAGGAGCATATTTTTGCTTGGTCACAGCACCAAGGCTGATAGAGCTCAAGGAGCATTTGGCACATGGTGTGACTCTTGGGGATGGTCCTGTGCAGGGCTAAGGGTTGGACTCAACGATCCTTGTGGGTCCCTTCCAACTTGGCATGTTCTGTGATTCTGTGATTTGAATGATTCATTGAAGGAGGTATAATTATTTCAGAATGCATTAGCTGCTTGTATTTTGTAGAATTTGTTTGGAGTTTGATTTTAATTATACATGTGTTTTGTCACAGGATACAAACAGACTGAACTGGATAATTATGTGAATTGTTCACCTTAAACATATTTTGACATCTGACCAGTTCTAGTAGTATTGTATGTGATCTTGGTAATGGTGAATAATCATAAGATGATACCTGGGTATGAATAGCATTTTAATTTAAAGGCTTGTTTTACCTCTTTGCTTATTATTTCCTCCCAGGTTGTTTTCTTGCAGAGATGTGCACAGCTTCTTTGCCAAAAAAGCCACAGTGTGATTAGTGTGATTTTTTTCAGTCTTTGATATCAGATTCTAATTCTATGCATTTAGAATTCAGCCATTCATACCGCACATTTCATTTCCTGTTAACTATGTTAGTGGCCATAAGCTGATTACATTCCACTCAGGTAACTATCAATCTGAAATATTCAGAGGATGTTCATGGCTAGTTCTGTATGAGTGGAGAGCAAAGTTCAGTGAAGGGTATTTTAAAGAGAGATCAATTATTTATATATTTAGAAGGGTTGCTGAAAATTTAGCTGGCCCTAAAATCCCTTGAACTAGACACAGTGCAATAAACTCACCCTGTTGTGTTTTTTTAAATGTTGATAAATATTGGTTGTTATTTTTTAACTTTTTGGTGATACTACCTTCTGTTTGAGAGTAGTGGATACTTAAAAAGAACTTAATTTGTATTAATTCAAGAAATTTTATTTTCTCTAAGTTGTAGTGGTGGTGCCATTAATTATATTTTTTTGCTGTTTATTTTATTAATGTCATCCAAGAACTATTAAGAATTAAGTTCATTTTAATTAGTGGAGGCTGTTGTTTCTTGAGCATCACTGTTGATCAAGCTTTGCTGCTGTCGAAAACTGGAGTTCTTACTATTGATCTAAGTCGGGAGCATTGCAAGAACTGGAGTTTTGCTGAGGTGATTGCAGACAAAGTATAACAGCTCCTAAAAATTAGGATCTTGGCAAGCAAGGTAATGGAATGTTCAAATATGTGTGGATTCCCAGGATGATCAGGGAGACATTTTGAGCTTTTGGAAAATGATCCAAAATATGTTCATCATCATCATGGCTAGGCTTCGC
>VZRE01015339.1:10329-20815 GCA_013396775.1 Cephalopterus ornatus
TTTTTTTTCCCAGAGCTATAATTCACTGCATACAAAGAACGCGCCTCGTTTACACATGGCAGCCAGGAAAAGACGCCTGAGCTTTGAAGATGCCTGCTATCGCGTTTTCGATCATGTTTCCCAACATATTACACCACGAATTCTCCATGTGTGGTAGTTTCAGAGTTATACGTTTTTGTCTTGAGGATGTTATTTTGTTTTCCCCTGCTTTTACGTATTTATGGATTGATTTATGTAAACGAAAATAAAGAGGAATCTTTGTTCACCCCCTCCTTCACCACACATGCCTGTGAATTATTCGGTAACATGCGTGTGCACCAGACTGTGCATATGTGCAAACATATATTAACACAACCAACGGGTAGAAATTAAATTATTCAGTTTGACAATAAAAGTGATTTCCATAGAAGAGCTGCATTCCGTCATTCAAAAGAGACGTTTGATTTTCTTTCTGCTATTTTGAAATAAATGCACGCCATATTAAAAACAGGTAAACAAAAGGGAAAAATACACAAGGTGAAATCTGCCATTCTGCCTGATATAAAATATTCAAAAGATGGTGTGGGTTTGGTGACAATTTATTAACAGAGATTGTGCTGGAATCAACATAATGGAGTGTTGCGTACAAGAATATTGTTTACGTGTTGTTATAGATCACCCCCCTCTATGGGTATTTTCGAAAATATAGAGGCTGGCATCGTAGGATTCATTGCAGTAGAATATCCAATAAAATACATTTCAACAAATAAGTGGACTTTGTAAAATCTCTCAGTTCCATGACCTTCGGGTCTTTTTTGAGTCTGTTGCCTTGGCCCAACACTGACATATTGAAATTTATAGTCCAAGGTTTTAAGACCTAGTTTGTCTGCATTTTTTGCCTTTTTTCCCCCCCTAACAAACACAAACATCAAAATAAGGTGGTTTCAAAGAAAAGTGCCATAGCATATCGTAAACTCATTAGGTCCAGACGTCTAGCCATCTCAATGGTTTTATTATACCACGGTTCTTCCTGTTTTAAAAGAATTATAGGTATCTTCTCGACAATGGATGGGAAGCAATGCAACACCTTTTCCTGGCAGTGCTTGCTTTTGCCTTTTTTTTTTCCCCTTTCTTTTTACAGAGGTAAAAAACATTAAACACCAGGTCCCTCAGCTGTCCCCTTAATCTTGAATTAACCGAACTGCTCGTAAATATTTACGGGTCCTTCATTTTAATGGTTGCTCTTTAAACAAAGCATTTTTTTTACAATGAACTTCATCTCAATTATCTTGATAAAGTCATGTGTGTTTATAAGTGCAGAAGGCATGAGGCGCGTTGCTAAATGAGCTCTAGCCAACAAAGCCGAACGTTTGGCAGCAGCCGTGTCCCCTCGGAGCTTCCAAGCCTCCCGGTTTAAGAGCACTGAGGCTGGAAGCGACCCACCGGGAGGGGACAAAGAGAAATAAAAGGAATAAAAAAATAATGTTTAAGGGAACAGGCATCATTTTGCTTCCTTGGCTCCTGAGGACCGATGTGGAAATATCTCCTACATGATCCCAAGGGATGGCCAGTGTTTGAAAGAGCGCTGGTACCTGAGGCCCAGGAACGGTACGGCGGCGGACGCACCTACCCGGCCTCTCGGCACTGACCTCTAACAGCAAATATCTATTAGGCGAAGCGGAGGAAAAGTGGCTTTCCTCCGGCCTTAGTGGTTGCCAGAGGCCGGGCTTTCCCGCGGCCCCGGCCCGGTCGCGCTCGACCCGCGGGGGCTGCGCGGGGGCTGCGCGGGGGCCTAGTTGCCGGGGCGGCGGCGCAGAGGGCAACGCGAGGGGCGCACAGATTTCTCCTCTCACCGCATCGCTGTCGTTCGGTCACGGTAGACTTTATTGTGTAATAACTGACAACAATTACAACAGGTCCGTAGTTCGAGACACGGAGTGGTTAATTAATACAACAGTCACCGGGGGCAGGGGTGGCAGCTAGTCGGGGGACCGGGAGGCGTGAGGCCTGTGGTGAGCGGCTCCAAGGGTGAGACAACTTCCTAATGGTGCACTAAAGGGCTGTGGGGAGTGATAGCTCTGGCCTCGATGTGGCATCTATTGCGAAGGATTCAGACCTAGAAAGCAGAGGTTTGGGGAAAGATTTCCTCCTAGTAAATCGTGGACAGCACAGCAACCCCCATTGATTTAAGCGGCTGTTATTCAATATATGTTTTATTATCGTAATTATAATTAATTTTCTTACTTTATTTTGGCAAAATAACTATCTAATCTACATCACTTTTAAGAAACATGTCAAACATTTAACATCAGATAGAGTTCCCAAAGCTAACGTGCACTCACAATATCATCATCTAAACGGTGTGGGAAGGAAGAGGGGGGGTTTAAGCGACTCTGAAAAACACGTTGGCGAGCAAGACAAAATTTCGCAAAGTACCTGACATAGACCACGTTTCACTTCTATCAAAAAAAAAAAGACCAGATTGATTTAAAGTCCCTCGACTGAAGTGGTGCAGGAGGAGGAGAAACGTATGGGGGGCTGAGGGTGCAGGGGAAGGATGAAACCAACCAAAAAAAAAAAATCCAAAACCGAAACAACCCCCAACAATCAAAAATCCACCCTTACTCCAAAAAAAGCCCCAAACTCAAAACTAAATCAATAATCCCCAACTGCATTTCTACCCCAGCGTTAGTCTCCTTTATTGCCTTTCTCCTTGTTCATCTTTTTCATTTTCATTCTTCTGTTCTGAAACCAGATTTTGACCTGTCTCTCTGTGAGGTTTAAAATCCTAGCTACTTCGTAACGGCGGTCTCGGGTGAGGTACATGTTAAAGAGAAATTCCTTTTCCAGTTCCAGAGTTTGATACTTTGTGTAGGGACAACGCTTTTTCCTCGTTGAACGAGCGTGGATCCAGTTTGCTGCAGGGTTATCTGGAAGAAGGGAGGTATATAGAGAATGGGAGGCGGGGGGAGAGAAAGGTCGTTAAATTAATTTAACGAAGGATGGACTGTTTTCACAACTTTGGAGGAATTATCATAAAAGCCTTAATGCCCCAGTCTGTTTACTGTACAAATGATGTCTTGATGGTAGGTGGTTATGTGGAGTCTTTTATGGGTGCTTGTTGCTGCTTGCGCTGGGGTAGGCGTCTAGACGTTTTTATAGGTTAGTAAAACTATCAGTTTTGCACATTCGAGCCTTACAGGTTTCGGCAATAAATCAAAGGGGCAATTTCTTTCTTTCTCTCCTTCTCTCTTTCCTTCTTTTTCTCCCTCTCTCTCTGTCTCTATTCCTCTCTCTCTTCCCCGTTTTGTTCTCTTTTCTTTTCTTTTCTTTTTTTTTTNTTTTTTTTTTTTTTTTTTTTTTTTTTTTTTTTTTACTTACTTGGGTCAAGTTGCTGCTGTTTCTCCTCCTTCAGATCGCTGCTCGGGCTGGGGTTGTGGCTGCAAGCGGCGGGGTCCTTGGAACTGGCGGCAGCCGCTTTCTCCCGGGGCTCCTGGAGGAAGGAGCTGCACGTGTACTCGGGCACACCGATCCCCTGGGACTCCCGAGACGAGGAGCACTCAGTCCTTTTGGAGGAGGAGGAAGAGGAGGAGGAAGACGAGGAGGCGGCTGCTCCCGTCTCCGGCTTTATCCCGTAGTGGCGCCCGTTGGAGGAGCCGGAGCTGGACGCGGAGCCGCCGCTGTTGCTGCTGCCTCCGCCGCCACCGCCCGGGAAGCCCGGAAAGGGTTCAATCCAGGAGCGCACGTAGCGGCCAGCGTCGGCTGCCCCTAAATGGGGCTGGTGCATGTAGGGGTGGTAGATCCCGGTCATTGCCGCAGACGGCTGAGGGTGAACCGCGGACCAGGAGGTGGAGAACACCGTGGATTTTGGTGCAAAGCTACAAGAGGAAAAATCTGAACTCTCTGCAACACCTGATGGCCTGGAGGTCGCACTGTGACCTCCCTGGACGAATCTACTCCCGTAAACTTCTTCGCTTTCATGGCCTATGAGAGAATCGACATAATAGTTACTTATGGTGCCACTAGACGACATTTTAGGCTCCCCTCTTAGTCATATAAAAGGTTACACTGTTAACTGTATATGATACCCTCCCGGAGAACAATCGTAGTATTTTGCAGACTGCAACCCTCAACCATTGGTTGCGGAGCCCACGTGATCATATTTACCAATACTGCGAGTAAATCAATCCGCTAAACTGGGGCTGCTGTGATTAAAAAAAAAATCATCATCAACAGCGGCCCCGCACAGCGCGCTGTACCGCCTGCGCGCCCACACCGCGCCGGGGCCGCCCGCTCGCCTGCCCTGCCCGCTTGCCCGCCAGCCCTGCCCGCCCTGCCCTGCCCTGCCCGCTTGCCTGCCTGCCTGCCCTAGTTGCCCGCTTGCCCTGCCTGCCTTCGCTGCCCGCCTGCCTGCCCGGGGCGCGGCGGGCGTGGCTGCGCTGGCAGCCCACGGCCGTGGCGGGTGCGGACTATTTCTTCACCTCCTTTGAGTGATTTCTGCCATTCATTTCTTAATCAATGAGAGGCAGGGTGTTTAAATAAATCCAACAGCCTTGGCTTGCTAATCACACTCCAAGCTGCTGAGGGAACCCGCTGGGAAAGGGGGATTCTTGCCTGTAAAAACAAACCATCGCAAGCTGGGACTGTAACGACTTCTCATAAAACAGGAAAATGTTACAGTAAAAGCACATTGCGGTACTTCCATATTTCAGAGCATGTGCGGGTATTATTATCCGCTCCCCCCACCCCCGGACAGAAAGTTTCCATAGAAAGGATACACTTTTAAAAAGAGATGCCCATTGTGTTGTTTTAAAACAGGTGGAAGACCTCTGTAATGATTTTATGCCTTTCAATAAAAATTTTATGAGGTGTATTTGATTATAGATTAATGTGTCCCTAATAAAATGGACGGATGGAAACAGCAAAGCCTGTGTCTCCGAGCACAACTGACGTGTGGCTGAACACATGCTCCTGTATCTGCGGGCCTTTGGAGCTACACAGCTTCAACACAGCCCCCCTTACGGTGCCCAGAGCGGCCCGGGAGGGATGCGGGCAAAGGCAGCCCCGAGGAGGCCGCCTGGCCCGGCACTGGCAGAGCGGCAGCCGCGGGCAGGGGCAGAGGCCGCGGGCAGGCTCCGGCTCGCGGAGGGGCGCGGAGCTGTCGCTGACCCCCGCTCGCCGGCAGAGCTGTCTCCTCCGCCCCTGGTTCAGAGGGAGCCACGTTCAATGCCTACGTGAGATTTTTTTTTTGCCCACTTTGCTTTCTTTTGCATTCCCTCCCTTCCCACTCCTCCCTCCCGGCCCGGTTTTTCTTCCCCGAGAGAAACGGTGCCCGGTTAGTATAGAAAACTGGATTACCCATGGTCTTCTGCCCACGCCTGCTCCCCTGGGCGAGGAATGGTGGCTGTGTCGGGATCTGGAGGAAACGTAGAGAGTTAGTGGCGAGTCCACAGCACAGCCCGCCGGGGGCACGGACAGCAGCGCTGGGAAAACACTTCCTACTCACGGGCCGTTATGAGGAAGGGACTGAAATTCCTGTTTATTTAATGATTTATTACTCTCTTAGGTTGTTTTCTTCCTTTTTTTTCTTCTTCTTTTTTTTCTTTTCCTTTTGTTTTTATTTTTTTTTTCCATCTGATTTTAGCACTTTCTTCTGCGATTTTATAGCTTGTCTTACACTGTTCTCTAGAAGTAGGGTTTGTGGTATGGCGAAGAACTTGCCCTCGCTTCACACAAATATAGGTTGGTAAAGTAGGAAGATTAGAGTGAGCCTCCTTTTTTATATACGTTAAACACTTGGTATGGAGTCAGAAAATTACTTCCCACTGCCGAAACTTCTTTGGTGATGTAGTGAATATCTTTAAAGGAAAAGAAAAGGCCGTTTAAATGTATGCAATATATTAAGGGTATTTTTGGCATCGCTTTACTGTTTTCGAAAAGACAACAAGCACAAAATACCTAGGTGCTTGCGGCTCTCGCAGATTCAAAATGATTATGCCTTGGTTTGAGGAATACATACCTCTGCCCTATGAGTAAACGTGAGCATGAGGAAGTAGTGGCTTAAATTAAATATGAGGGACAAGAGAGCAAATAGAACACCACCAATAGAATTATGAGCAGGATCTGTCATCAAGTCGGATAACATTGGTACTATCTTGCTTTTAATTTTTTGATTTAGAAACAGCTTAGGGGAGGAATAGGCGTTGATTGTGAGCGAGCTGATTTCCCAGCGCAAACAGTAGCCACGCTATTTTTCCAGTTCCTTTTGAAGGTGAAAGTATGCCCAAGTATTTGCACTTCAATTTGGAGTCATGTTCATTTGCAAGCCATTTGCTGTTCTGCTTAGTATTTCTGCTCGCACGGGCATTCACCCGCTCTCACACACGCATGCCCTTCCTCCGCTTCCAGCGCAGAGCCCTGCTAATAACGTTTTTCAGCTATGTACAGAAAGGGTTAAGAGTCGTGAACGTCATTAACTGGATGTGTGCTACTAAAATGGAATTGCGCGAAATAAAACGAGCTCTGAGCAAACAGAAACGGTTCAGGGTGACAAAAGTAGGTCTGAAGAGGCTGATGTACTTTTGTAAGCAGGCTAGGGAGCGTTTCTGCTCGAAAAAACCAGCCTTGCCAGATGTTGGGAATATTTTGAGGGAATATTTTTCCATCCACCATCTTCTGAAAGCTCTTGAGCCGACCAAAAACTGAGCTCCTTAACACTTACTTATACCCAGCTTTGCATTTTTGTGTTTCTTGGGGTTGTTTGGGTTTTTTAATTTTCTTTTTCTTTTTTTTTTTTTTTTTAGCGAGCAAAGACACGAAATCAAAGTCTACACATTGTAAGCACGCAGTGACTGATATTTTTTTAAATCAACGTACCAACGTCAAATAAAATGACACACATATTCCTGACAGCTTGTAGTAGAAAGATTTTTTATCACTTACCATTTACGAGTTCATTGGATGAGGATGCTCAGTTTAAGTCATAATATTTTACATTTTTTTTCCTTTCTCTTTGTTTTTTTTTTCATTCAGTTTGTCAGACTGCGAACATCACACAACATTTTATCAATTAATCAATTGTTTACAAACATTTATAAATTAATTAGGTTTACATAATTTCCCGGCCCAGTCTCCACCCCACCCCTAAAAAAATAATAAAATAAAATTAAATTAAAAAAAAAAAAAGGAAGGGTGGAAAAATGGAGGAAAAGAAAGAAAGAAAACCAGGCAGACACACACAAAGACCAGAATATGGTAAAGAAGGTACACCAGTCCAAAAGCTGTTGATAGAGAAGGATCAGGACACCAACCTGGACCTCTGCGTTAAACATTTGTAGAAAACCAAAGGAATCGCAGTAGTTTACAGAGTTTATTGCATTATACATGCAAACAGAACATGCACAAGAAGGACAATTTGCTTCTGAACGACTACTATTCCACATATGCACCACAAGGAAATGTCTACAATGGAGAAGAAGGAAATATTCCATTTTACGAAGGACAATCTCTAAGTTCATTTGCGAGAATAGTTACATTATAATGTGCTTCTCTTTCCCCCCCGCCCCCAGTTTCCCCCGCTCTTTTTCTGAAAGTATTGAATGTACTCAAAATGTTATGGCCCGTGTAACAGCCCCACATAAATACCATTTTGTTAGTAAAAACATGAAAAAGTCACATTGCTTGGATGTTCGACAGTTCCAATAAGTTAAGACCAAATGATAATATTCAATAATAGTTACCCTGCATTACGATGAGAACAAAAATAAATTACACGTGCTAGGTTTTATATATACTCATCATAGTAATACATATTCACTTGCAGCGCTAAAAGAAGGACGAAGAGTCACATTCTATCAGAAAACAAAACAAAACAAAACAAAAAACTGGAAAATGCCGGGTTTTGCCAGAGTCTCTCCTGCTTTTAGCAAGTGGCGGTGCCGTGCCCACTCCTCACTGGTGCCCCCCCCGGGGTTAGGGTTTAAGAGAAGGTCAGATTAGCGGTCAGTTCCCGGATTCGGTTCTCCCTGCTCATCTTCTTGAGCTTCATTCTGCGGTTTTGAAACCAAATCTTGACCTGCCTGTCAGTGAGGTTTACGCTCTTACTGATCTCTAGACGGCGCTCTCGAGTGAGATACATATTGAATAAGAACTCTTTCTCTAATTCCAGTGTTTGGTGTTTAGTATAAGGACACCTCTTCTTTCTGCCACTCTTTGCAGTTAGCCAATTGCTTGTTGGAGTATCAGACTTGATTTCCTCTATCAAAATCAAAGAAGAAGAAGAAGAAGAAAAAAAAAATCAAAAATACCTCAGGCTGTTAGAGTGTACCCTTGGCCATGACCCCTCCTCTGCAGTGTCTGGCAGATATGGTGGATGTGGGCATTAAACACGGTTCGGGTAAGGTGTGGGCACAGGGAGGGGACCTGCTGCCAGCCTGGGCTCGCCCGTGCCCACGCACGGCACCCTGCTCTGTGGCCGCCCCGCTCTCCTGCCCCTGCCAGTAAGGGTCTCTCAAGTTTTCGGCCGGCGTTTAACATTTCAACAATATTTAACCTGCCATCTACCCCATGAACACATCTTAACGTGTCTAGCCTCGCCATGGCCGCCTCGGGCTGCCACGACACTTGCCACCAAAATATTCCAATTACAAAATAGTCTCGCACTCTATTTTGAAGCAGTATCCCCACACACATCTGCTGAATCACATAAGCCCACCTATAAAGAGATATAGACATTTTCCCAGCCGAAATGGTATACAAGAGATTTCCACCCTCTGACTCGGATTTTTTTTTCCATTTTCCTTTTAGTTTTTTTTCCCCCCACCAGAAATAAATCTGCCCCACATCAGCCGAGACCTGGGCTACTAAATAGCATTCAGATAAAGCAATTGTCAAAGCACACATAGGGTAAAAATCGACCTAGAGGTTGCAAAGTACATTTTGATAAGAAAAAAAAATCCCGTTTTGGGATTCTTTGATACACGCCGTTCGAAAGAAAGGCTCTGGTGCACTTTTAGAGGGAAAATAAAACCAGATTACCACCACCCTTAGCTTTCAAAAGCATTTCAAAATACTGGTGCACTTTTGGAGACCAATCTAAGGTTATCTAAAGCACCACATTGAAATATTCAACCTTTGGACCAGGCAGATAGCGGGCTGCTGCTTTCATTGTGCATTTGTTTCGAACTTTACCCAGCCTTGTAGCACCTATTCCTCATCTATTTTAAGAGGACCGTAATTAACTTTAAATGCAATCAAACCGCAGTAAGGCTCAGTGGAAAAAAAAAAGCGAAATACTACGAGAGAAAAGTTGAGGTGGTCGTATTTTACAACCTCCAGACCTGCTTTTTTAGAGGTATGGGGCTGCTTTTGGCTGTTGCAGCGCATTAGGGAGCACACGGCTATATTCCCCGCATCACAGAGGCGGTCTGCATGCACGGGAGAGGCAGATCTCTACGGAAAATCTTTGGACCATTTTGTGTGGCATTTTTGCCTGCCAAAATCTTCAGAGAGACAGCACCTGCAGCCCGATACTCCTTAGCATTAAATGTGATGGCTGTGATGCTCGTAAGTATATTCGAGCGTGCTTTATGGTGCTGGCGTGTTGGAGTTACACCCACGGCACGGCTTAAACTCGGTAATACAGACCTTTACTCTCCTTCTCCTGGACTTCTGGGCTGGACACGGAGCCTTCGGGCAGACAGCTCCGCTCCTCTTGCAACGTGGACTTGGGCTCGGGACTTTCCACTTGAGAGACTTTAGCGGTGCTGTCTTGGTTGTTCGGGTTTTCATTCATTTTCTTTTCCAGCTGAAGTTGAGCAGATATCTGCGGTTTGGAGCTGCCGCGAGGGTTTAACTGTAACATTACAGTTGAACTCGTTTCAGGGCTATTATTGTACTCTTGGGTTTTCCCAGTGGCGTAGGTCTGGCTCAGTCTAAAATATCCTGGGACGGGAACCTCGGGGTTCTCAATGGGGCATGATTCAGACACCAGCCTCTGGTAGGAAGGGACGTCTGCAGAAATGAGTTTGGATCTCTTATCGGAATACATGCAGCAATTGCTTTCTTCTTTAATATTTGTAGTGAAGGAACAAGTGGGGACCTGCTGTGTAACAGGTTGCTCTATTCGACAAGATCTGTTCGGGTCTGTCCAAGTGTCTACTTGAGGTATATAAGGATGTACATTCATACCCATATTTTGGTGATTAACTTCTCTCTTAGCCAGAGACGGAAGGAGTCCACAGGTTTGCATCCCATACGTCCCAATGTCTGTGCTAGGTGGCATATACATGCTGGCGCTGTTGGAGTAGAAACTGTCACTCCTGCACGCACTGATGAGAGAATCTACTAAAAAAGTATTAGCGGCAGGAGAGCTGTTGGGAAAGGACATTTTGGGGCGGAATTTGAGGAAGAGAGATTGTGTCCTTTGTAGGCTGACATCTCTAGGAAAACATTCCCGTTGTAATTGCGGATGCCTCCGCGCGACCACATGACAGGCGGGCCCAATGGC
>VZRE01015339.1:20884-44225 GCA_013396775.1 Cephalopterus ornatus
CACCGCGCCCGCTCCGCGCCGCGCCGCCACCGCACCGCCACCGCGCCGCCACCGCGGCCCCCCCGCGCCGCGCAAACACCGCCGCGGCTCCCTCCGAGAGCCCCCCCGCCGCTGACAAGTGCGGGGGACAAAAGGTTGCGGGATTTATTAATGCGTATTAAGGAGAATCAGGGGGCGATCAATAAAAACCCCTCATCTGCATTCTCGGGCTACTCGGTAATTTTCGTGCTTCTGAGGCTTTTTCAAGAGTTATACCCTCTGTTGCCGCGCACGGGAAGATATTTTATTAACAAATCAATCGAGACTTTGTAAAGGATAAGATTAATAGTTAAGATTTAGCATAATGGCGTTCGCGTTATGAATTATTGAAAATTATACTATTGATTTTTTTTTTCCTCGCTGCTAACCGAGAAGGTCAATTTTTGTTTTAACACAAATCGTCAAATATTAAAAGGTGGACTTTTGTCATAACTCGAATTTTATAGGGAAGCTACATTCCTAAAATTATTTTACAATGCTCTCTTCAGACCGCCTGGAGGGCGGAAAAAGAAAAAAAAAAAAAAAAGAAAAAAAAGTGGGGGTTTCACTTGCCCGGGAAACCGAAAGCATCAAAAAGATAATTTCTCCTTCTGTAGTACTGCTTATTAAAAAAACATATAGAAGCCGACATCCTCAATGCAACTCCTTCAAGCAACTTTTTTCTTTTTTCTTTTTTTTTTTTTGAAGAATGATAAATGCATCTGTATTGTAAAATAAACAAACAAAAACAAAGCAACCAACTGAGGGCAACAGTAACTGTCTACATGGTAGTCCAGAGTTTTTCGTCCCAATGTTTCAAACCTCTTTTACTGTTTTTCCTCCCACTTCTTAGTCGTATTACACCCGCAGTTACTACATTTTAAATAGTGGCGGTAGAAACTGGTTTTATTACTCTTTATCTTTCTTTCTTTTTTTTTTCTTTTTTTTTCTTTTTTTTTTTTTTTTTTTTTTTTTTTTTTTTTTTNTTCTCAGATTAGAGTATTTCTTATCCGGGACTAATACTGTCAAAGACTCTCATCCACACAAAGTGAACTTGTTGAAAATTTTTGTTTCGGATTCATTCGCCTGCTTATTTTAGGCCTTTCTACCATCAAAACACCCTTTCAAATCCCCAGGAGCAGTCAGCACGTGAAAGGATTAAAAGAGAATTTAAATGCATCTTTCGCACAATTACAAACATGCGTTTTCCACCAACGTGGATTTGAATTTTTCTCCGTTTCCTGGCATTTGGATGTTTTGCGCTTTACCGTGCACTTTACACTGCTGGTAACAATAACCCTATTTAAATATTTCGCGGTGGCAATGAGACAGACCTTTTAAAACCTTATCGCAGCTGTTCAAATACAACATCATTGTCAGGTTAAGAGCCAGTGCCTTTTATAGCTGCAGTCTCCAGCTCCTGGGTTGCCGGAGAGTTTAAATATTACCTTCGTAATATTCGCTGCTCGCAAGCCCTTTCCGCAGCATCCCCTGCGCCTGGCGCAGCCCCTGCCCTACCCGGGCACGCTTCGCCGCCGCCGCGGGCTGAGCCGAGCCACGGGCGCTGCGGCGCGATGGCCATGTAAGATCATGATCAGAGCCATGGCTAAGACTCGCCTGCGCCGGGAAAGAAGCCGCGACTGAGCCCACGACGCTCCCTCCGAGCGCCGCGTCCCCCCCTCGCCTTCTAGCAATTTCCTCCTCTTCAACAACAGCCTGGACAACCCACAGAGTTTAAAGAAACAAAATACTATTTTTCTTGACGCAGTTTAAGACTTGACTATTAAATCTAATCAGGAATTTTATGCCCATCAAATGGCTCTTTCATAATCTTTATTTACACTGTAAGAAAAGGGGGTCCCAGAAAAATCCCAGCTGAAGTATCAGCCCAGAGGTTTGTGGCGGGTTTCGCCCAACAGTAAAGTTAAAACAATAAGCAAATGCTGAGCTGCTTTCCACGCTGGCCTCGCTGCTGCTGCTGCTGGAGGAGCTGAATTCTGGACTCCTGATTGGACTTGAGGGCTCTTTGATTTTTTGTAATTGAAAATATTAATTTCGTGCATGTCACTACACGGAAACTCAGATGACTGTTGTGATTATAATAATTTAAATATTGTGTTCAGGATTGGCAAACGGCTTCATAAGACCTTTCGCTCGCGGTAAATCATGAGGGTTTTAAAAAGGAGCAGCGATTTTTTATTGAAAATGAACAGTAGAAAGTTTAAGTTTGATGTAAATAGAAGTTGAATAAACACACGAGAGCCACTGGGGAGCTGGGGACTTAGGCTCTGGGCATTTAATGTCACTATTGTTTTAAATCATATTAAAATGGAATAAAGTAATTAACATTAATAAATAAATCAATATTGTGCAATAAATGAGATATATAATCTACATTAATATAAAGGTTTTGCTCTCAGAGCCCCATATTTTTCCAAACGAGGGTGGAAAAATGCCCCAACCAATGGGTCCATGCAGATGTAAATTACTGTTTGTAATAAAGCATAGGTGGACATTACAGTTTTCTCCTCTAGCAAATGTCAGGGCTAAAAAGTGGAGGTTACCAGACGTGGCAGCAGGGCTTAATTTTCGCTGCCTTATCTTCCTAAACCTTATTACTGGTGATATGATTATTTTTTGTCTCGGCTGAGCCGAGCATTCTCATAGTTGCAATTTGCTGTGTTTGTGTCTCATTATGTGAGGGGGATGGGAGAGAGGTACGAAAGAAACTAGATATTTTGCAGATGCCTTCAGTAACAAAGGTATTGCGAGAAATGTCTTCTTTTAAAAACAGGCTGGAATGCAGGAAGTTTTTAGTAAATTTCCTTTGATTTGCTCGATTTCAGCATTTTATTTAGGGTGTCTTTAAACGCTCAGACTGTATATTTTATGCCACGCTGTTAAAATGCAGGGAAACTGAAGAACAGTTTTATTTAAGAAAAAAAATTGCTACGATATTGTGCCCTTTCTTCTTTTAATAATGCAACTGTCACGTTGCCCAGATTTCTATGTGCCATATTTTCATAGAAAGAGTCGGCGTCTGGGATGAGGGTTCAGATTCCCCGGATTTTTTTTTTGACGGAGGGCGGGGGACAGACACGACATACTGCTGACATTACGCATTTCCCTAAATATGAAAGCTTATGAAATAAGCAAAATAGCACTCTGGCCTTTTCTTCAAAGGTGTTATTTCTGAGCATAAGGATCGCACCGTAGCACTGACTGTACTCCCAGCTTCGCCCGAAGCCTCAGCCCTTCCCCTATTGTACTTCTATATTTCTACGAACACTAAAGTGCATATCTGGTGTGATGGGATTTTAGCGTGTATATTGGTCACCCATCTAGACCTCAGCCTCGGTATTTAGGCTGCACATTTATCTTGAGGCAGGTTCCTGCCGCATTTATAGTTTAATCGGAAAATAAGCAAGTGCCCTTTTCGTTCTCCGTAAAGGACAAGCCCAAAGACGTTTGGAAATAGCTCACAACCTTTTCTATCTAAAGGAATTAAACAGAGAAAGCGGTAAAAAGGAAAAGTAGAAGAGGTTGTAGACTCGCACGGAATCATCAAATTCACACGATGGTTCGAAAAAGAAGAAAGCGGCATTTCCATATTCTGATGTATATATATAATTTTTTAAATTAACACCCACCCTGGCTCACATCACTCGTTTACATGCTCTGAGATCGGCCTCACCGTAATTGCGAGGGGTTAAAACACCTCGTATGAAGCCTAATGGGCTTGGGGTTGGTGTGGGCTCTCGCAAGGAGCACTCTTATGCCAAGAAAAACAAACACAGAAACTTCGCTAAACGTTTTCCCCTCGAAATGAGTATCTCTACCGAGAGACCAGCGAATTTTCCTCCGGGATACGGCTGTGCCTGCAAGGGCTACCTCTGGCGTCAGGGATCCCAAGGATTTCGGATTGTACAATGCCGTTTTATTACCGACGGAAAGGCTATTTCTAGGAAAGTGTTAACAATGAACTTCTAAAAAAAAAAAAAAAAAAACCAACACCCCAACAACCAAGGAGACAAAGTGACAACAAATGCTTTCATGAGAGACGGGGCTTTAAAACGCGGAATGTGGCTGAGCACACGTGAAATAGATTTCGATTAATTCTGCAAATAAGCAGAAAGCAGCGAAACCCTTTCTTTCCTCAGATTCTGACCAGAAATGCACACTGGAGGGAAAAAAATAAAACAAAACAAAACAAGAACCAGAAACATAGAACATGTTCTGTCGCTGGAGAACGTCCAGGAAATTCATAAACTACACTTTAATTTTCTAATCTCTACTTTCATTTTAATAGATCTCCATAGTACTTTTAAAGAGTGGGATTTCAATCAGTAATGCCTGGCAGGGTGATGTTAGGATATTAAAAATATCTTCTTTTCTCTTCAGTCTCTCTGTCTGTCTTTAAGAAAATAAACACTCCCAGGAGCTAACGTTAATCTCGACTTTAAATAAAATGTTTTTAACATTATGTTTTCTGTATCCAGAGGTTTATTTAAGAAAAGGCTCGAGTAAGAATCGAAGATAAATTGTGGAAACGCATGTTTTTTACATTACTTTTGTTCCAGCCGCGTTAAGGCTATCCTTAAAGGAGTAGATAGATTTTCGTTCTAGGGAACGAATTCTGAATATCTCAGGGTTTTGGCTTTTTTCTTTCTTAAAATTATGGGATTTTTTTTCTTTTTTTTTTAAAGCTCGGATGTATTATAAAAGATTATGACCAAAAAAAAAAAATCTTTTAAAATGGCATATTTCTCCAGCATGTCACGGTTATGGGTTATTTGTTTAATAAATCTTTTTGATGCTTTATTTTCTCATTTGGAAGGCCCTGAAATCTTATCGTTACTTATATATTAGATATTTTATTAGCAGTGGAATTATTATTAGGGGGGAAAGAGACTAAAGCACCAGAGGCTGCGGCATTGCAGCGCCTGGGCGCGCCCTCCTGTGGCCGTTGCCCGCCAGGCACCGGGAATTTTCTTCTCTCCCAGGTCTTTCTCTTCAGCTAAATTTGCTCTCAGTCTTGGGTTTCTTCTTTTCTCTTTAAATAGAAACTTAACACCGCTATCATAGAGCATTTTTGCAAGATGAATGCTAGGGTGTTTCGGTTTCAGCGGCCCGCTTTTGCAGCATCCTAGTATTTTGAAGGCATGTTAATATGCTGAGAGAGATTACTAAAGCACTGCAAGGAAGAGAAAAATCAAACGACTCGTTCTCACCCTGTGGATTAAGGATCTGGAAACAAGCGAGAATTTTTCTATAAGGTCAGGCAAAAATCTGGGAGGAATTCCCCGCGACTTCGCGCATTTCTAATTAATGGGCTTTGTGGGGAAATGCACGTCCGCAGAAAACCTGCATACAAATATCGTCTTTCTGCCTAAATTACGAGGCATTTCCTAGAGCCCACCCTTTTTTTCCCCTTCTAAGCAAAATCCTTCGTTTTCTTATTAGTTAAAAATAATTAAAAAAAAAAAAAAAGAAGAAAGAAAGAAGATGTTTCGGTCGAATTCTCAGGGTGCAAAAGAGAAAGAGAGGGAAGTGAGGAGCCCCCTGTGCTCCAGCTGGCGGGGACCGGAGCGGGGCACGCTCACTGCACGCCGCCGAGAGCTCACCTCTACCCAGCCGGGATTTTCTTTGCGTTATGATGCATTTGCTAATATGGCCAGCTATGCGGTAAAAAGTGTGTGTGTGGCTGTGCGTGTGTGTGAGAGAAAGGGAGGGAGGGAGAGAGGAAGACAGAGAGAGAGTGGGTGGTGGTTGAAAATAACAGAGGAACCTTAAGGCGCCTAATTATTCAGAAAGGTTAAAGGTGATGACCTTGACATTTTGGAAGTTCAAAGGCATACACTTATGTTTTTCTTGCTAAAGTGTTTAAAAAAAATTTTTTTTAGTCATGCCTCCCTCCTCTTCTCCTTCTCGATTTTTGAAATTCTCGGGCTCTTCCTGACTTACTTGGCACTTTTGCCTTCCCTGCGTGCGAGCGTAGAGAGAGCCCCTTCGTCCTATTCAAAAAAGGCAAATTCTTTTCTCACTCGTCGCCTTTATTGCACACTGCGGAAATCTCTTTTTCACTCACCAGAAGGTGTATAATATAACCCAATTAAGCTGTTTAGAACCTCGGGTTTTATGGTGTTGTCTAGACAGTTCAAGGTTTTGTAAACAGCCCAGCCAGGTCACCCAAGATAAAGCGGCGAGGAGCGGAGCGGATCTCCACCGGGTGCTGGCCCCCGGCGGGGCCCGCTGCGGCCGGGCAGCGGGCTAAACTGAGCTCCCGCCAGCGCCGCGCTCCGCTCGCCCTGCCCGACAATCATATTTAAGAGATCCACCCTCTGCCTCCAAAGTGCTGAGTTTTTTTTTGGTTGGGTTTTTTTTTTCCCTTTTTTTTTTTCCCTTTTTTTTTTTCCCTCTAGTGCCAATTGTTTATAGCTCCCTCTTGTATGACTAGCTCCCAGTCCTCGGTTTTTCTGCCTTGCCCTTCACTAACAAGTAAACAACCATCGACGGAGGGGATTCTGGGCTTATTTGGAGCCTGATCAGTTAAACAAAAAAGCCTTTTTCGCTGTTTATAGTAATTGTAGTACCATCAGAGGTGATGGTCTGCAGACAGCAATGTTGGCTCTGTCTCACTGCGAGGGGAAGGTACGCATACCTACAAAGGGAGAGTTAGGCATCTAAACTATTACTTAATTAAAATTCTTTTAAAATAACCCGACTAGGCTTCCTCCCGTTATTATTTAACTGAACTTGGCTCTAGCCCGGGAAAGGCTAGGATCATTCAGAGGTGGAAATCCATACAGTGCACGGAAGCTATAACCTTAACTTTACTAGAAACAATTTATTCACATGAAAAAGACAGTGGCCCATGCTTTTGGATGACAATAGAAACATATATATATATATACTTTATATATATAGCGAGCGTACATTTACCATCTCTTAAATAAACCGCATTCACTTAAAGGGAGGAAATCGTTATCCTAGCTCAAAAGCAACAACAGAGCCCCCCCCGAACTCAATGAATTGTAAGCAAAAACTACCAGACACACTGCAGGTCCATTGTTGGTACTGTGGGAGAGGGAAAAAAAGCACCTTTGGCGAAAAACACTTGAGAGTGGACAGTTGGATTTACTCTAGTTTCCCCTTATCAGGAATCTGCTCCGCCAAGCCCCGAAATCTCCAGTGGCCATTCAGTGTGTGGAGTTGCACAGGAAAATGAAACTTTGAGTTCCGCAGGGTGGATGTGTCACGTAAACCAATTAACTTTTGCATTCAGATGGTAGGTCAGAGAAAGCAAACTGTTCTTTGTGTTTCTTCTTCCTTCCTTTTCTCTTGCTTTCTCTCTCTTTTTCTTTAACGTATTTTTCCTTTTTTCTTTTTTCTTTTCTTTTTTTTAACTCTTTTTTTTAACGTTTTTTTCCTTTTTTTTTTTTTTTTTTTTTTTTTTTAACTTTTTTTTTTTTTTTTTTTTTTCAAAACAAGGGATTGCCAGTGAAATACTGGAGTCGATCTCTGTTCAGTTTCTTTTCTTTCATCCTTCGATTCTGGAACCAGATTTTAACTTGCCGGTCAGTGAGGTTGAGCATTCTGGACAACTGCAGTCTTTTCTCTTTGTTTATGTACACGTTGAAGAAAAATTCCCGTTCCAGTTCTCTTATCTGATATTTGGTATAGGGACACCTCTTTTTCCTTGATCGCTGGGGAATTGCTGAAATTCAAGAAAGAAGAAACTTATTTACGCTTCTGCTACGAACGTGCTCAGCTAGGAATTGATCAGAGACTTTGATAATATCCCATTGCCTGGATAGCAGCCCTCTAGCAGTTCAAAAAATATTCCTGACGCTTATAATCTCCGGGTGTCCTAGCAAAAAAAAGCCAATATTTCCCAAGTTCTCCTTAAAAGACTGCTCTTCGAGCAATACAGAGAGATATTTAAATGGGCTGGAAAAATTCCAAGTTTCTCAAAGTCCTCTCACGCACACCCCCCACCCCAAACAAATGAAGATCTTCAGCTCTAAACCGAAGGCAACTCTGAGCACTACCTGTGAAATCTCCCCGTCTCCCCCCGACAAATCAACAATTTAATAACAATTAATATCCTCTTCCAAGAATACCTTAAGCCCACCTAAATTGGTTTCCTATCGTAAACACGCTTTACAACGGTAAAGGAAATCTTATAGGATATATAAAATCCTTTGGATGCTTATAAAATTGCACATAAAATGCGGCTTGACAAAGTGTTGGCCTTGTACTCTTGCCCCCAATTTACTACTGATACCTACCTGAACTGTTGCTCTTCTCTGCAACAGCCTCACCAGAAGGGGAATCGGCGCTGTTTGCTGGTGTCACTTTCTTCTCCTGGCTGGAAGGTGTTTTACTGCAAGTGTTATTCTGGGCTTTCAAGTCGCCCTTCTCCGCGTCCCCCTCGCCCTCGGAGTGCTGCTGGTACGGGGGTCCGGGGGCTGTCTCGTAAAACTGGTCGAAACCTTGCGGCAGGATGCCGTTTCTCCCCACCGAGCTGTAGAAGTTGGAGGCGGCGGGAGACGGTCCGTGGTGGCCGCAGACAGGGTCCGTTTTGAACAACATTTCCGTCCTCCTGTTCGCAGGCTGCAGAAAGTCTCTGTGCATCACCTCTTCAGCTGAGTAATAAGGAGCATAACTGCCCCTATACTGCCATTTGCTGCGCTCTAATCCGTATTCCCTGAATGCTACTTCGCGCACAGGTTGAACATGAGGTAAATTAGAAGAATAAGGAAAAGTCATTTGACAGGACGACGATTGAGACAAAAAAGAGGGTTTCGTCGAGAAATCTGAGGGTGAGACGTAATAAGCGCACCCTGGCAGATACATATTGGATGTGCCGTGACTGCAATCGTCAAACTCAGTCATGTCTTCCTTTTTGCGATTGCAAGGAACCAGGAGGCTTCAATGCATTGAACAAGATCCATCTATTGCACAAGAGGGTTTGGACAGGATCAACTAAGAAAAAATCCCCACCGTGTGCTGACGTGCAATTCATCTTGATTGATTCTAGTGGTAATTATGTCACGTGACGCGATGTAGAAATGTCCTTATATCTATATCAGCCCCTCGGAAAGGCTCCTAAGATCTCTCCAAAGAGCCCTCCCAGCACGGGGAGGCGAGCGCGCTGTTTGTACAAATATAGCCGTTTTTTCCTCTCATCCTCTCACCAGGCGATGTGAGATACACGTAGGTGGTGCGGCGGATCACCTGGGGCCGCGCCGCCCGGGCAGGCGCCTGCCCACCGCCTGAGCCCGGCGCGGAGCCCCACCGCGAGCGGCCCCCCGCCCGCATCGCCACCCGGCCTCCGCGGGCAGCCAGGGGGGAGCACTGCCACCGTCGGGGAAGGTGGCCCTGGGAGCGAGGGGTGTGGGCTCACGGAGGGGCACCCCCGGCTCGGAAATGTGATCGCTCCTACTTAGAGGGAGCGATGCTCTCCGGCAGCCGCTCCAGAAGATGATAAGCGGGTGGGTGATGGTTCACTCCGGAAAGCTAAGTCCCATTCACACGCTCGAGAGTACAACCGGATCTGCCCGCCCGGCTCCTGCAATCCACAGTTGGCATCAAAACCGGCCACGAAATTCAAAGGCTGAGTTTCGACCACCTCGTTTTCCCTCGCTTATAAGACCAAACACTGCGCGCTTGTGTCAGGGCGCCAAACTGAAATGAGGAACACGCAAACAGAACATCTCTCAGCAGCCGGGTTTATGAAAGGGAGACACTTTCGTGCTCTTCTGGAAGGCAAAGGACTAGGACAGGAAAAAAGGTCCACCAAGCACGGTTTCCTTAGGAAGCAGAGCAGAACACAAAGTGACCTCTGTTCCCCTGCCTCCAACTCCCACCAAAATGTTCATTTTCATTGGAAGGGAAAAGCAGGACTAGTAGCAGGCAACACGCACAGCAGCCGCCAGCCCTGCTCCCGCCCTGCCTTCGAGGGCTCATTTTTGCCAATTTTCACTTTCTCCTTGAAATATGATTTTATATGGACGAGCACAAACAGTGTCGCAAAGGCTGAAAAGAGAAGAGAATAAATAATACACGCCATTAATAGCCCTGTGCTCGAGCAATTCCTCATTCCAGAAACGTTTGCCAGCTCTCTATGGGAATGCCTTTTTTCCATCACTGTACAGCTTAGCCAGGCTAGCCCCACCACATACCGCTCTCCAAATAAACCCGAAATCTGGACGAGCCCCACAAGCCGAGCAGGGCCGCCTCCGGTCATCCCGGCAATGCCCGGGTGGAGGCTCCGGCAAGTCAGCAGGCCCCACATCACCTCCACAAAGATCAGCGTCCAGGTCCCATAGCAAGCAGAGAGCCGGCAGGTGGGGAAGCGGCCCCACAGAGCTGAGGGCAAGCGGGGAGAAGGCCAGTGTGTTCCACGGATCCTCGAGGTGGCGGTGCCCCCCGAGGACCCAGCTCCGCTGCGACAGGCGCCTCCTGCGCGACCGCGGCTCCACGATAAGCAGAGGCTCCGGGGGCGGGAGCCCCGCAGCCCGGGCTGTGTCCCGCACCCTGGCCCCCGCCCCGCCGCCGCCACCGGAACGGCCCCTCCTGCATCCCCTGGCTCCCCAGATCAGCCGAGGACTGCCCAAGGGGCTTCCATACCGCAGCCCAGCTTACCCTTTCTAAAAATGAAAAGACCAAACCCAGGCAGATATTATGGAACTCATTCCTTCACCCCTGCCTTTCTTTCCTTTTTTCCTTTGTACAGTATGCTGGGGTTTTTTGTGGTGGGTTTTTTTTTTTTTTTTTTGCCTTGGTGCCTCGCTCGCAAAACCCCTCAAACACTAAACATTGCTCCCAGCAGATAGACTCTCGCAAGTTATCACTAGAAACCAAAGCAGAGAACCACCATTCCTTCCCTTAATCGGATCTCGAGCCCCCTCGATTCTGCTGCAACAGACAAACAACCTCCTAAAAATGATGTCTGCGCAGTTAAAATGGCTCCTGTGTCACTTACCACCCTGGACCTTGCAGCAAACCAAGGCAGGTCTCCGTTTAGATTGTGCCCCCCTAGGTTTCTGATCGCCTATCTCATCAGAAGAGACGGCTCTGGGAATCTATGGAGCTTCATTTTCTTTACCGTTCAGACAACTGATTCCGCCTTTGCCAGAACGCTTCACCTTCCTTTCGATGCAACAAGCCTAGCATCAATTTTGGCGCAGGAGCCAACCGGTTTCAACTAACTCAAGTTCAAAGACATGGCGACGATTTGTTAGTACGAAAACAGCCCTTTTAAGAAACAGTCCTTTAAAAAGCGATCTAATTTGGGAAGTGTGAGACAAATATCACAGCAGAGACCCCGCTGGAATAAGGCAGAGCTGGGGGTCCCCATCTGCCAGAGCATTTTCACGCTGGGGTCGGTTCCCAGACCAGCTCCGAACATTACAGTAGCCCCCCCACATCCTTTTTTTCCTTTCTTTTTTTTTTTTTTTTTTGGTCTTTTTCCCTTACGCAGATTAAATAGCATCGAAACATAAATGTACATCATGTACACAGTCAGGCGAATACTTTACCGTTAGGCGTCTTGAAACATCTGCAATCGTTGCCTGGAATCACCAAGTATTCAGGTCCAAGTGACATTTCCAAATGCTCTCCGTGAAAATTCAGGCGACTTGCGTAACGGTTAGGTTTAAAAATATACTCGGTCCGGCTGGAGAAGATGCGGTATTTTTGTGCCACCCAAGATAAGACACTAACTTGACCTTAACTTTGTTATGGCGCCCCTAGTATCTGGAGAACGTGAACAGACACTGTCTGGCAGCTCTCGTAAAAACCGACTGGAGAAGAGATTCTGAGTCATTTCATTTATTGCCACTACAGTTCTGCAAGAAAGCTTTTCCTCCCTGCCAAACTTTAATTATTTATGCTCTTTTAGGAAGCACAAAGGCATCCAGAGCTATTCCCAACAAGCCAAGTTGCGCTTGCAGCCTTGTCAAAGGAGAGGGAATGGAAAGCCTCCTCGGAAGGGCTTTATCACGTTTAGGCTGCAAAGATGTTTATGTTTGAGTAAATAAAGGGATGGACGGTCGCCTGCATGCTGCGGGGGGACGCGGCTGTGGGAGCAGCAAGCGGGCGCCCGCCGCTCCATCCCGCCCCGCATACACCCGCAAAGCCGGAGCAAGGGGCGAAATACACCTGATAGGACACCCGAAATAATCCAGTCGAAGGACGTTGAGTACATCCACCTCCTTCGGGTGCATCTCCTGCACGCCCACCCGGCGTGTCGCACACGCGTGTGCACATATGTGCCCAGGGGGCAGCTCGGGTGGGTGTGCGCAAGCAGAGCCGCACAGGCAGGGCGCGCCCTGCATCTGCAGCTCTGCCACGCGTGTGTGTGCTTCCCCACGCCCGAACGACCGTTCTCGCCCACTGCTTCAGAGGAAGGGATGAAACCTGGAGTATGGCACGCGTGAAATCAGGCACCACTTTCTACCGCTGATGTGTCTATGCATAGTATGAGTCCGCAACTATGTACGTCTGTGTGTGCACACATGGTTACACACAACGGGCGCTGCTGAAATAAGTGCATCTACATATACACAGACACATACAGAGATACACAATACACATCTTTTTGCACCAAATCGCAATTTAGATCCTACCTCCTCTGTTTTTTTCTCTTTCCGTAGGCGATTTAGACTAGGAGCTTCACAATAAGCTATCATCGTGGATCAGATGCGTTTAATAAATAATACATTGCCTTTCACATGTCTTCACCAGAGATTCCTCTTCGGATTTCACATCACCCATGTAATAAAGGGATGGGCTTCAGTGGGGAGAGCTAAGACAAGAAAGAATGGCGTAAGGCGTCCATTTCTCATGGACTGTAGCCGTCTGAGTAGTATTTCAGGAGAGAATAATAAAAGGGGCTTTATCTGGTTTTTGCTGTTCTCCTGGCTTGCATCATTGGGGTTGCTCCTAGTTTTTTTAATTAGGGAATGCCACTGGATGAAGAGACCCTTATTGTCCGCAATGCGTCAGTTCCCAGCACAGAGGCTGAATGCCTCGAAGATTTGGAGGAACCCAGGAATGGCGCCTATGGCTGTAGACGGCTAGGTGCGCATCCCTTGCCCCCGGGGAACTCGCACCCGGCGAGGCTTCGTCCCCGCTTTCCCACTGGCAGCCACCCCGCCATGAGGGAGGTAGGGGGTTTTCTGCATTGGGCAATGCAGTAAGAGCGGCGAGACACGCATTGGGCTGGTTTTCCTTCTCCTCACGACGCACAACCCGAGCGTTATCTTTGGGGCTCTCTGGAAAGCTTTCGGGAAAATGGCTGCACCTCTGTCCGCCTATAGATCCAGAATTTACCTCCAAAATCATCTGTCTACCGTGCCCTTGAGAGCAGTACTTGCTGCACAGGAGTGAGTAGGAGTAAAATTCAAATATGCCTCTTTATGAAATAATGAGTTTATTGCCTCCAGGAAGGCTATAGCCCCATGTAAGCAGGTAGCAGCTTTGTGCCGTTTCTTGTGGTTGTTGCAATACGCCATGAACAACCATATCTGAGCCTACTTTATGTACCAGAAAACAATGCAGCCTCTGCCTCTTCGTTAAGGAACAGATTTAGATGGAAATTGTAGCCAAAAGGGTTTTTAATAAGAACCAAAATTCCGTGAGATTTTTTTTTAGAATTTACATTCTGAGGTAACAGACCAAGGCAATGTCTGATTTCCTCTGGCCCTGCAGCACCGGCCGGTCTGACTGCTCTGGTGCTGCAGAGACGGGCGGCTCTCGGCAGAGAAAGCTTGTCATCAAGATGCGGGGAAAATCGATCTCATCCTCATCTCAAAACAGTAATCAAAAGGCTTGGATACTGCTCCCAGCCCCTCTGGTTGCGTTATGCTCTGAAGTTTATATCTGGGCAAAAAACCCGAAACAGTTTTCCCTTTTCCCTCATAAAAACCTATGCAGAAACGGACGTGGGGACAGAACCCCAAAACGATCAGTCCCACCAAAACCTCCGTGCTTTCCAGTCTCCCGCGTCTGCAGCACCCTAGAGGTGAGAGGGGCCCCCAGCTTCCCTCCAGCCGTGACCCGGCCTGGGGCCCTGCCCCGGCACCTCCCGCTGCCTTTCGCCTGTTTAGGGCAGTGCTTGGACAAGGCCAAAGTCAGGAGCGCTGGAAGGGCAGGGCCCGGCCGGACCACCTGGGAAGGCACCGGCGCCCGGCCTCACGGCCCCTTTGCGTACGCGGGACCCGGCGGTGCCCCGGAGGGCGGCGAGGGGCAGAGGGGCGGTTTTTCCCAGGGAGGACTTTCTCCGCTGTGCCCGGGGAACAGCCCTGCCCGCGGCCTGGGGGCCGCGGCNCGGCGCGGAGCCGGCGCTCAGGTTACGCGCGGCCTTGCGCGGGTGTCACGTGCCCTCTCCGCCGGTCTGCGGCCGGATCTGCGGCTCCGGGGGTGTGAGGGGGGGAAGGGAAGTGGGAAAAGGGGGGGAAAAAAGACTATAGAAAAAGGTTTATTTGTTAACCACTTTCCCCATCGCTGCTCGAGCAGGTTACTCCAAACCACAAAACAAGCCGGCGCCGCAGGCTCGCCCTGGTGTGCAGGGCAGCAGATGAAGGGAGCGGCCGGGACTCACAGAGCTGACGTCTTTACTAGGCGTTATTCCTTTATTTTGCTGCAAAATGGTGTTTACATACAGATAAAAGAAATCGATCTTAGTTTAGCACCGCTTGTTCTCCGAGGAAAGAGAGGGTAAGATGCAGAAGAAAATCTATATAAATGGAGAAAGGAAGGTAAAAAGCTGATAATACATGTTTCCGTTCTGGTCCGGCTCGTCTTCTTCATCTTGGCTAAGAACTCAGCCTTTGACAATTTCCGCAGGAATCCTACGCGTTTCGAGAACTTGGTTTAAATGGTAAAAAGACACACTTCCCGCGTTTCAGTCGCGCGTACGCTCTACTCTAAGGGTGAACACTCCGGGCACAAGTTCATGCAGGAACGGGCGGACTCTGCTCTAGTACATAGAAAGAGCCTGCTCTCGCATTACTACTCTTTTCTTTTTCATCCGCCGGTTCTGAAACCAAATTTTAACTTGCTGATCGCTTAAATTCAGTCTGTTCGATAGTTCTTTCCTCTTCTGTCGGTTAATAAACTCATTGAGGAGAAACTCGTTTTCCAATTCAGCAATTTGTTGTTTTGTGTAAGGTTTCCGTTTCTTTCTTGATCTCCCCTGGGTGGGGCACCAAGGCAAACCTACAACAAACACGTCGATAATTTAGTGGATCAAGTCTGTGTATGCAAATACATGAATTTGCACGAAATCTCGCAATAACAGGGCTAAATTAGGTCGAAAATTGGGCAAAGCACATCCAACAGCACAATTTCTATCTAACCTCCGAGTATGATTAAGCGATTATCGCTCTGAAAAGGTTACAGGGGGATTACAAAGTAATTACAGAAAATCTTAGAAAGCAAGTGTAGCTAGATCGTTTCTATCTAAAGCGAGATATTTAAGGCATACCATCCTGCACTGAAGGTCTGAGGCATGACTGGACTGCTGCGGGCTGAACTGTCAGGTTCAAGTTGACGGAATTCTTGATGTCCTCCTTTAAGCTTGAATTGCAGGAATTCGCTTCAAAAAGAGCAGCCGAGCCATGCAAACTTCTCTGCAGGCTCGAGTGGTCATACTTTACGGGCTTTAAGTTGGCTGTGTGAGTAACAGTTGGGTCATTTGCAAAAGATTGCCTCTGCCTGCATCTCTCCTCTTGTTTGGAGCTCGCATCGTGGGCGTAATATTTATTGTTGTCTTCCAGGCATTCCTTGTTGCTGTTGGAGCTGATGTTGATTGGAACGGAGCCGGGGAGGTAAGGCTGCGCCGCGCCGCCGAACGCGTGGCTCTGCGGCTGGGCTGCGCACGAACTTGAGCAAGTCCAGGGGATCGAGCTCCGGGGGTAGGAAATGGTGGGCAGAGCCGCCAATTGACTGCCATTAGCCCGCAAATTAGGAAAATAGAAGGAATCTGGAGATTGCAAATTCAAGAGAGAACCAACGTAGCCAGACCTGTAGAGACTGCGATCACACATTTCCAACAAAGGACTTCAGCTGTTCTTACAGCGGTATTTAGTTACAACAGGGAATAAGCGGAAAGCCTGAAACGATTGGACGAAACTTAGCAGACAGGTTCTTCAAAGCCGGTAATTTCAGCACCGCCTCCAGCGACCGAGCCACAGAGTTCTCCCCACACACTTTTTTTTTTCCCCCCCTCCTTTTCACCCCCCTCCACTTTTTTAAAGTCTTATGATAACACTTGAAATATGAAAATACCGAGCTTGCAAGGGGGAGGGGAAACATGGTCTCCACTTCTATAAAAGTGGCCAGGGCGGGCTGGCTGAGCTGCGGCGCCAGCGGAGAGATGAGAGGAAAACAAACATTTGCCGAGAAGACAGGGCAGCCCCTGGTGCAGCCCCCATGCCGGCAGTGCCCGCCGGCTGGCAGCATCCTCTGGGCCAGAACGATACCCACGGTAAGAGTGCACCGAGGACTGGGAATAACCTGTGGTAGCTATGAGATGTGAATGTTCAGGGCACACGTATGTATTTCTGACCCTAATTACATTCAGTGCATTGCATATGCTAGCAATTAAAATCTTAATCGATCGGATATTACCAGCATTGTCATTCTAGCACACTAATGACTAGTATTCTCTTAGGTCCGCACGCCTGCCCTTTTTACACCTTTTACCTTTCGTCTACACTCTGAAGCGTTTCTAGGCGAACAGCTTCTAAAACTCGGAGTCTGTTTTGTCCTTAAAATACAATCAAACAAGCATCAACAAACAGAGAATAACAACACAACCACCACGGAATTACTCAAGCAACCCGCCGATATAAATTAATTAATGAATTAATTAATTAAAATCGAAATACTTCAAGAAAGAAAATACCAGGCTCTGCAGCAGAAGGGGTGTGAGTGCAGCGGTGAGCAAAGGAGAGTCAGCCTCAGCTGGGTGCCCCCCTACCATCTCCCAGGTTGCGTGTGAGGAATTTTTCTCCCCTGAGAATAAAATTATCCCTTGCAGTGTTATTACTGTGTTATTTTGGGAAATTATACGGAGTTTTGCATTTTTGATAGACCAAACAAGAGCCCGGATATTCCGCAATCTGTCCAATTTCCCCCGTAGCACCAGAGCAAGTAAAATCATATCTGAGAGCATCCTCAGAGGAGACTGCTTGTGTCTTTTCCCAAACCATGCAATTCGCGAGACAGTGGATTTCCCACGGAGGAAAGGAAAAGCCCCGTGTGCTGCACCTAAAGACACTAGAGAGGAACTGGAGGGTTCGAGGAGGGGTACCCACAGGCTCTGCGCTCCCTGCACCGCCGCCCCACTGACCCGCGGGACACTGTGGAGGCCCATCCGTCATCCGGACCGGGCATTTCTGTTCTCGGTCTCTTTCCCAAGAGGATCTCCCCTGAGCTGTGCGAGCCCGGCGTCAAGCGAAGCCTTAAAGCTCGGACTTCGCCACTTTCATTACCGCGGTTAAAAACTTGTAGGGTTAATTTTCCGTGTTATTGTCCTGTTAATCATAGTTTTAATCTCGGTTTTATTTCTAAGCCTAGATCAGAGGCGTTGCCCTTCTTGACATTCTCCTAATCAAATTCATCTTTCTGTTTAATGGGAAATTGGGGTAAATTCTGCAGTAATTTCATTGCCCTGGAAGAAATCTTTAAATGATTGCCCTCTCCCAGACCACACAGGACCACACAAGCACCGCTGGAGGATATTGCTGACCACTGCTTTTAATTTTTATTGTTTGAGTTATGTCTACCAATTGAATCTCCCACTTATTAGCTTACTTGTATTCTGACTTGTTCTCCCCTAAGAGGATGGGCAATAGTTTTTTTTTCGTAGTTGGCTTTTACGAAAAAGCTGATTCTGATTTTCGGTTTTCAGGAGAGAGAAGGAATATTTTCAGTTCAAAGACTATATTTTTACCCGCAATAAACACAAGGAAGGGATCTGAGTTCTAGTTACCGGAAAGAAAGGTGACACTTCAAACTAATTTTATAGAGTTAGAGAAAACAGAGCTTTCAATTAATATTCAATTCATCTAATTGTTAATTAATTCAAAGAAATCAAAACCTAGAGTAGCTGGACACAGTCACAGCTGCAGAAAGGGATGTTTATGTTTCAATCTGCAGGGAAAAGCATTTACAACAGAAACATCTTGTTCCCGAGGCGACTGGCCACGGAGCGGAGCGGAGGGAGCGCCTTGGACGGACTTGTGCTGCTTTTTCCAGCCACAGCCGGCTGCTGGTTTGAGGGGGGGCGTGTTACTGCCGCGGGTATCCCCCCGCCTATGTCTGTACAGGAAATATCACCACTGAGGAGCAGAGCGACCCGGAGGGCTGCTTTCACACGCTCCTTTATGTTGTTGTTTTTTTTTTTTTTTTTTTTTTTTTTTTTTTTTTTTTTTTTTTTTTTTTTTTTTGTTTTTTTTGTTTTTTGTTTTGTTTTGTTTTGTTTTGTTTTGTTTTTTGTTTTTGGTTTTTTGCCTGATTTTTAAATAGGCATCCGGATCGACCTGGACATCAGAGCTGACCACACGCTTTAATTTCACTGACATATCCTTCCAGTTTAGAGACGAAGGTTGCTCTGCGTGTGTCAGAAGAGCCTCCCTCGCTCATTTATCACTCGGAAGCGCGGCTCCCGAAGTGAGGGGAAGGTTTCTCGTGCCTATGCCGGGAGCTGTCCAGGAGATGGCAGGATTGCCTCAGACATGGCTGCGAAATCGCGCTGCCTTACAGGAGCCAAGCAATGCATCACTGCGCCACTGAGCATTTGCAATTCGTTTTGTCGATGTACATATTAATTATCTGTAATAACATGCGCTACATTTCAGGCGAATCATCATGCCCTTTTCTCTAAACATGCACGGCTGTGACCGGTTACAGCTGGGTCTGCGCGGCGGCAGCTCAGCCTCGGGGCCGCGTACAACTGGCTTCCTGGAGTCCAAGCTGTAGCCACGGAGGTTTTGAATAACGCTCACTAAAATGCCCCAACTCCAGGCTTAGAAAACCCTTTTAATCTACACCGGTAGGTAGACGGGCTGATGTGCAACGGCCTCACCATCCTCCTCCCTTGTAGCTGCTGCCTTCTTAATGATCCCGCATCTTCTTATGAAATTAAAAGGCGACTCCTCTCCATCTGGTACCGATTTGCCAGACAGTTCGGGTTTCCTCCTGCCCTAAGAAGGCGGCTTTGGCCTTTTTTGGCAAAGCTGCGCCTTCTGAGAGCACGGAGCCCGGCAAAGCCAAAGGTTAAGCCTAGAAGGAGGAAGAGAACAGCCCGCGATGGCTCTGGGGCCGGGAAACTAAACAGCTCTGGCAGTGCCCGGCCTTCCATCTGCAGGGAGACTCGGTGGGAGGAAAAACCTCTGTAGATTTAATAGGAGTATGTGTGGGTGAATGAGGGTGTCAAGGGGGAGAAGACAAGAATTTAAAACATTCGGAGAAAACAAGGCTGCATCGGCAGAGACGGCTGTTCCAGGTACGTAAATGACGTGTCCCACAAGTGTCCTTTTATCCCAGAATCAAACAAAAATGCACCTCGTGATAAAATCCGAAGTGCTCAGAAATGGACTTTTTTCGTCCGTTTGGGGAAAACAAACGCCTCAATTACCGTGAACGTGGAAGCGGAGTAGAAAGGGGAAGGAAGAGGGGGGAGGAGGCGGAAGATAATCCCCCGATGGAACCAGCCGGTTGCGGAGCGAACGGAGGGGCGCCGTCCCAGAGCGCTCCACGGCCGGGGAACCGGCAAGCGCCGGTCCGCTTTGGAAGGGGAGAACAAAGGGGCGGTGGGCCGCCCTCGGCCGCCGGGCACCGGGCAGGCCGAGCAGGGCTCGGAGGATGAGGGGAGAGACAGCCTTTCCTCTGCCTCCCATGGCAACATTTCTCGCCGGCAACATTTTTTTCTGCCTAAAAACTCTTTCCCATCGATAAAGCACTCTCGGATACCCCTTTTTATCCTTTAACGAGCCTCTTATCGTATCTACCTCTCATTTCCCAGGAACGGCGTCCTGTAAGTGCCTCTGAGAAGATCCCAGGCAAGCCTGGAGCTCGCGAAACCCCCTCCTGCAAAAGAAGGCGAATTTCTCTCTCTCCTTTCATATATATCGAAAGGAAACAGTTTTATTAAAGGCGGTTCAGGAAAAGACTTGCAACATCGGTAACAGTTGGGAAGTCCAGACTGTATTTCCAACACAAAAGCAAATTTTAAGACAAATAAAAAAAAAAGATACGGTTTATGGAGAAATAGACTTATCACATGTCTTACCACATACAATGGTAATCAAAGTGTTTAGAGCAATAGTATATTATAATAAATAATACTAGTTTGGAACACACATTTTAATAATTAGACGAGGCACATTAACAGAGAGGATATCACTTCTCTCTCCTAGTAGTTGACTAGCGCGTCTGATCACCCTGTGTATATCATAACATGCACATTAGATTTAAAAGAATTGCAAAATCGACAAAATCCTAGCCTTTCGGCCCATATAAATTATGGCATTTTTTGAACTTTCTTATTTATTGCTTCTGTCATTAACACCCGTGGGTTTTTTAGTAAATTAAAAATTAGCAATGAACTTCACTTATCCAATCAGGATTTTTTTTTCTTTTTTTTTTTTTTTTTAGTTTTTGGCGGGAGGAAGAAGAAGAGTCTTGCGCTGGTTCGGACAAACAAGATAGAGCGGACATTTTATCCTAGGCCTGCGCAGGTCCATACACACCTCTGTAGGGGCAGCCTCTGCTATGGCTGCAGGGCGAGCTGGCCAATCCATCACACCGAAAGCGCTTCCCCCAGGCGCCCCGACCTGCGTCCCCGCGGAGTGCCCAGCCGCGCAGTCCCCTGGCCGGCAGCACCCGGCCGGGACCAAAGTGCCCCTTCCCGCGTACAGACGGGTCCTTTTCCAACCGGGCAGTATGGAATCCTTTCACTGAAAACGAAACTGCGGCAAAGAAAAACCCCAAGCCCAACCTCAAACCCAAACCTGCGGAAGCGGGGAGCGCGGTGGGACGTGCCTGGGACTCTGTGACCCACAACAGCTCGGAGAGATTCTCTCTCTCTCGAAAAGCAATTAAAAATTCTGCTACAGCCAGTAACCCTCCACGTAATTCTCTCCGGTCCCGGTGGACTGGGCGGGTTTTGGCAGAAGCCGGGTGCTGCCACAGGTCCGTATTCCGGCTTTCTTGCATTTTCCGATTTTCTTTTTTTTTCATTCGAAGTGTTTTGAAGTTTACAATACCAAATCAAAACTGACACGTTTTGGCACTGTCGCTCAGAGAAAAAAAAAAATTACAGAACTCCCCCTCCCAACGAGTTAAGCATTAAAGAAAGTTATAACTGTAACCATTCAACATATTTAAGTTCGTATATACTGGCCTAGAGGGAAGAACAGAAAATATAATTAATATTAATATTATTATTATTTTCAAAAAGAAGAAACTGAACTGTAATTCACTTCAAGGCTTGTCAACACTCCCTTACACTTAGAGAAAAACGCTGACTTTCACGGAAAACAATTCCCGAACTTTCGCCACCGCTGGAAGGACAAAAAAAAAATTAAATATATTTTCAAGTCTCTCCAAGAGTCTTTAGCTGGTCGTAAATTGAGTTTATATATCCGTCACAGTCCGCATCTAATGTATCAAGATACATTGTCTTTCAGTTTGGAGACTATTTTCTTATCCTTCACCCTCCGGTTCTGAAACCAAATGGTAACTTGTCTCTCAGACAGGTTTGTGGCTGCGGATATCCTTCGCCTCTTGTCCTTGTTAATGAACTTGTTAATGGCATATTCATTCTCGAGTTCTTTAAGCTGCAGTTTTGTATACGGCACTCGCTTCTTTCTCCCACGCCGGTAGACACACATATCGGGCTGGTTTAGTGCAACGTCCCCTATTGTAAAAGACATTATGTGAAAAATTAGAATTTTATTACAGGCGTTTAAAGCTTAACCAATACTTGTTGGGCACTGGTTTTCATGGGCAAATAAATAATGCCGGGTTGTTTACAGTTTATTATTATTTACGCTACCACATTATTTGCACGTTAGTAAGGCACCACCAAAACCTTGATGGACTGTCATCACTTTTCAGGCATGCATCGCTAACCGAGCATGAAGGGCGGTGGGGGCATTGGCTTTGGGGCCGAGAGCAGGTCGGTGCCGGCAGCGCACACACAGAAATCGCTTTGGTGAGAGTTTCCCGGGTTTGTTTGCATGTGGTTTGTGCCTCTGTGCCCTCACTACTTGCAGTCTCTTAAGAGGTCCGGGGCCGCATCAGTTTCCAGCCAGAGAGGTAGAGGAGCTCAAGCCTTTGAGCCATCGTCCTGAGAACTGCAAACGCGAATAAAACCCGGCCACAGAGGGAATCAGCAGAAGGAACCCGAGGCCGCCCCAGAGCCCGCAGAACGGGCGTCCAGTGCCCAGGTGCTAGTGGAGGGGGGGTTCAGGGGTCAGTCCCGCGGGTATGGAAAGCAGAGGGTGAGATTTTCTCTGGGGTAAGGGGTGGGAAGGGGGGGTGAGAAAAAGAGAAAATCCGCCACCCCCCCCTGCTCTATGCGTGTCTGTGCAGCGTGTCCAGCTCGGCAGGCCACCCCTGCAGCCCGGGGGGCGGGGGAGGGGACGAGCAGGCGGAGGAGGCGCGGGGGAGTTCTGCTCAGACCATTTCTCCCCCTCTCGTACCTGGAAAGGACGATTTCCAGAAGTGTGAGCTCTGTGTCTGATCTTTGGCACAGTAAACCTGACTATTCCAGCCATTAGCCAGAGTCCAAGACTGATAGCCCTCCATTGATATGTATGTTTCGTGTCTCGGTTCCCCAGAGCCAAACGTTGAGACCATGTCTATGTACCCAGGAACGTGCTGGTAGGGGGTTGTATAGCCCTGGTAGAAGGACACTTCCTTCGCCCTGGAGGAGACTTCATTGGCGGGGACACTCGTGCTGGTCAAGCTGGAGACGTCCATATACTTTTCCACGGGAAAGCCGCCAATGGAGGCATGGGGGGGAGACTTCAGGGCATTTTGCTGGATCCCAACCCCGTGGGACATCCTGCAGCTATAGTATCCATTGCCAAAGTGATACCCATAGCCCAGCGCGGGGGCGGCGGCCGGCGTGGCGGAGCTCGGGCAGTCCTTGGTCGGGGGGTCGGGCCTCGCCGCCGCCCCTGAGCGCTCCCCTCCGCCGGCGTAGGCAAACCCCGAGGCGGCGGCGGCAGCGGCGGCGGCGGCCGCTCGGCCCGTGTGCGCCGCCCCGAAAACGGGCGAGGAGAGAAAATTACGGCAC
>VZRE01015339.1:60021-93914 GCA_013396775.1 Cephalopterus ornatus
CTGGCACAGCTGTCACCAAGTCCCACCACGATTTCCCTGGGCTGGGGCAGCCTGAAAGCAGGAGCCACGAGAAACAACTCGGGATCTCACTCCGGGGCGTGCCATACCTTGTCTGGCTGGTGCCTTTATAGGGATAGAGGCAGAGATTATTCTTTCACCGTTTCACTTCAATAAAGGCATCCCAAGGCATTATTTACAACCGCACATAATTTACCTATGCTATTTGGCAAAGCAACTTCGGAAAAGAAAGTGAATGAATAAATACTTCATAACTGCTGGTAGAACAGACTGGATCCTGTAATGAAGAAAAGATTTATGTCACGTTCTTCCAGCCCAAATAGCAGCAGCCTCTGTTTGTCTCAGCCCAGTGCTTCTATTTAAATGTTACTTTCATATATTATGTGGCATTAATTTAACTATAGCTCATTAAGGCAGAATGAAATGGTTAAATTAACTTATCAACCCATAATGATGATGAATGAGGTATTAATTCAGATACAAGCTGGGCAATTTGCAAGTTTACGCATTCTGATGGTTCTCAAATAACATTTTGAATAGCGGGTCAGCGCCTCAATCAATTACATAAGCATGTAAAGTCGGTCTCTCGGAAAAAAATCCTTTTTCATGCATATGCATTAAAACATGTTCGCAATTATCCTCGGAAATTGCCTTCATTGGATTAAGCAGCAGTCTTGGACGCTGGTTCTGGTCTTCCCTGTGCCTTTATTAAAGCTGGGAGCAGCGCTGGCTGCAGCAGCCGAGGCGGGGTGTTTGTTTAAACAATGTTTACCAAAGAAAGGCGAAAGCGTTGCACTGTGGTTCGGAGGGTATGCATGCGTGAGTGTGCGTGTGTATCTGCGTGTTTTAACAACAACAGGCAAAACTCGTCGGGAAACGCTTCCCTGAATTCTCCAGCAAATTCCGTCTCTCTCCAAGAGAGTCAGCAAGTCCCTTCGAGGGAGCACTTTATGTTTCCGAGGACCCAATTAATTACTGTCCTCAAAGAGAGACTTCTGATAAGTGTTCTTTACTTGGACTCCGCTTAGGGTTTTTGACTCATTATCCATGAGTGGTCTGTGTAGGAGGAATATTAGATGTGCGGGGCTGACACTCGATTTCTACATGCTGCGTTGTACAACAGACGCAGTGGCAGGGGGAAGTACTAATTACCTTAAGGCTGGCTAATAACGCAGTTTTCCAACATTACCTCTAACGGGTCTAAGTTAGTAATCAGCAAGAAAAGGGACACACATGGATTTCGACAGGTCCACGCTAATGGGAGCGCATAGATCAGTGAGGGGATGATGATGACCGAGCCAGTGTTTCAGGAGGACCTGAAATAGCAGCTCCCCCGCCTGACGGAGCCATTGGCCCGGGGAGCAGCCGCCTTCCCCGGGCACACAGGGAATTTTAGACTTGTCGAATCCGTTTCAAAACGGTACGGCCCTCTCCGCTGCCTGCCTCTCTGCCAGCAAGGCCTCGGCGGAGCAACATTGCGAATGCAGGGTTCACCCTTAAAAATGCCCTGCCCGAGGCTGGCCCGGTACCGCCATGTCCTGATAGTGTGCTGGGGTCCTTCTGGGGAGCGGGTGCCAGTCGGGATGGGGGTCCTGGGAGGCGGGGGCACGGCTTCTGCCCTCCAGCCTTTGGTAGGAAGCTCAAAAGGGGTCTTCTCGCTCCGTCACCTGGTGAAGCCTTTTCATCTTACTTAATCCCCACCAAATGTCAAAAGCAGATATGACCCTCCTTTTCCATGACAAGAAAGTATATATATATTTAATGATTTGGGTTGATTTCCTCACGAGACAGGGCAGGAAACTGTAGCTCTCCTTTATGTGCTGCCTCACCCCCTTTTTTCCAGACAGGATTGCTTCCTTCCCAGCTCTGTTTCTTCTCTGGCACCGGCTCCACTGCTCCTGGTGACCAAACCAAGTGCTGCGGCTCGGACAGGGGAAACGCTAAAGCCCTCGCACGTCCCCGGCCCCACTAACCCTGGAACACGACCAGCAGGGAGGGGACAGGCTCCGCAGTTCTGCCCTGTCCCTCCGACCGGAGAGGGGAGGCCAGAGAGAGAGGCAGAGGGAGCGGGCAGGGAGCGAGGAGCGCTGCAGGCTGTACTGTGGCTCCAGCTGGCTCCCCACACTCCGGGAACGGGGGGAACGTGGCGAGGAGAAACTTTGCAAAGAGGAGAGATGGGTGAGACGGAGCCCGGCAGCCCCGGGGGGAGCAGCGGCTCGGCCTCGGGGCCTCGATACGCCCCTGACCTGCTGGGGACCGCCGAGAGAGCACAACGCGAGCAGGGCAGAGGGCTGGCCCCAGCAGAGCGCTCCGGGAAGGAACAGGCGGCGGAGAGGGAGGATGTGGGCAGCCCCAAGCAGTGGCCTGCGCCCGCCCCAGCTGACACTGGGTTGTCTTTGCTGTCGCGCACAGAGCGACTCTGCGCGGCTCTTCGAACTCGTCGTGCGCTTGTCGAAGGCAGCGCCCTTCCCGGATGGAATCACGGAGGACCGGCACCTTGGGACGCTCTGGGGCCGTGGATGTCCCTGCCACGCTGGGCTAGTATGGGTGTCCACCCCGCCCCGCTCCGAGGAGACCCCTGGCGCTGCGACTCTCCGGCACAACACTCAATTACAAGGGCTGTGATTACAGTCATATATCTCCACCGCGCTCCGCGTGCTCGGGTGTCAAGGATAGTGTTTTAGAGAGGGTGCGAGGGGCAGCAATTCATACGGGGGAGCTGACAGTTCTTTGATGTGAAAATGATGCCCTGGTTTTTACTCCAGGGTGCACAACCGAAGAAAGATTACACAGTTTAAAAAGAGAAATTTAAACCCAGGTGATAATAGTAACGAGCCAAGGAGATGCAGTAGGGAAGTCAGTTTTATAAGTAGAAAAGCAATCTCTGAAGGCCTTGTGTGGCCCGTTGGGTCCGAGCGAGTGGAGCTGAATTTCTGATAAATCATTAATCATGGATGATCTTTTCAGCTAAAGACCATCATCCGTGCTTAGGTTCTCATGATTGCCAGAGTCCGGTCCCGGGGGCTTGTGGTGCCATTTCAAGCGAGGCCTCGTGTGCCCACAGAGGCAAGAGAGGCCCGGATCTCCCACTCATTTCTACTTTCACCGAGATAGACTCTCATGAAAGTGGAGAAAACAACCCAACATCATCATTGTTTTTTTCTTTATAAAATGGTGTGAGGGACAGATTCTGTTTTTAAGTACTTTTTAAATTTTTTATCTATCTATCTATCTATCTATCTATCTATCTATCTATCTATCTATCTATCTATCTATCTATCTATCTATCTATCTATCTATCTATCTGTCTGTCTGTCTGTCTGTCTGTCTGTCTATCTATCTATCTATCTATCTATCTATCTATCTATCTATCTATCTATCTATCTATCTATCTATCTATCTATCTATCTATCTATCTATCTATCTATCTATCTATCTATCTATCTATCTATCTATCTATCTATCTATCTATCTATCTATCTATCTATCTATCTATCTATCTATCTATCTATCTATCTATCTATCTATCTATCTATCTATCTATCTATCTATCTATCTATCTATCTATCTATCTATCTATCTATCTATCTATCTATCTATCTATCTATCTATCTATCTATCTATCTATCTATCTATCTATCTATCTATCTATCTATCTATCTATCTATCTATCTATCTATCTATCTATCTATCTATCTATCTATCTATCTATCTATCTATCTATCTATCTATCTATCTATCTATCTATCTATCTATCTATCTATCTATCTATCTATCTATCTATCTATCTATCTATCTATCTATCTATCTATCTATCTAATCTCCGCGGCCCTCCCCGGGTGTAACACAGCAGGCAGAACTATTCGTCCCTGCCCGTCTCTGCCCTCCCACCCGTGACTGTGAGCCCGGGGTGCCAGGCGTCGCAGCTGCCTCCCTCCCGTGTCCCGTGGGAGACAGGCTACTGCCCGACCCCTCCGCGAGCAGCCTGCCCGCCCTTCCCACACCCCGCGCCGGGATGGACAAGACGGTGCGTTTCTTCCAAACGCACCAGCTGGTTCAAAGTCTTTCTTTTCTAACCAGTGGCCAGCTATTATTAGCACATTATTAAAACTCGATTCAGAGCACCCTAATGAGGCTTCCACTTATTAGCGACGGGAGAGAATTTCAGAAGAGTGATCAGTTAAGACCTGTCTATATTTTCCAGACCACGCAAATCAGGCTTTTACATTCAGCTTCTCGCGGCATCATCCTCCAGCGTGAGGTGGTCATCAGGACCAGAGCAGTTTTGTGCGAGAAAACAAGCAAACAGATTCTAATCGTAAAATCGTTTCGGGATATTTGCTGTAGAGCAAAGACATCTCCAGGGTGCTTGGTGCTGTGTTTCTGAGCGGGGTAAATCTCCCCCACTGAACACACCAGCTAGTAGGTCGGACTTCTTCTCCACACAATTTTTACAGCCTACTGAATTTGTCAGAAAAACAAAGCTTTCCTTTCCCAAACTTCCATTCCTTTGCTAGTCCAGACTTAAAATTGCCGTTCTCAGTCAGTATCGAGAAACCTCCATGCAGCAGTAATCAAGGTAGAGGACAAAAAGTACCCGCAAGGCAACTAAGAAAGGCTCTGAAAAACTTCAGAGTAGAGAAACACAAACAAATACATTCTCCAGTGCAGAGTTATTACGGCTTTCGTCTGTTTCACTGAGTGCGAGTCAATCAGAAGGGGAAATATCGGTTTGCTTTGACAGTGAGCGAGTTTTAAAAAATACGGATCGAAACTAAGTTTCAGGAGTAGTTGAAAAAGCGCCCAGAAACGCGATTCTGAGCCTTTTGGGTACCGCTTCGTGACCACAGCTTCGCCTGTCTCGGGAGTCGCCTGCTTTCAAAGAGCCGAGACACCACTCGAGGGTACCTGCGGGGCCCGGACAGGGCGGGAGGTGGCGTTGGCTCCGCCGCGGCCCCCGGGGGCACCCAGCCTACTCCTTCAAACCCGGGTCTCTCCTAAGCATCCATTATTAACACTCCCTCTGGTCAACAGCCAGTGACTTTGCTGCCCCGAGCCTTTCGAAATCCGTTTTCCCGGGTCAGATCTATTTAGGACTCAAAGCGGTCCTTCCCTCATCATACTTAGTTTAAAACACCAGGAAGATGTTATTTGTTGTCGAACAAAACAGAACACATCACGTCTAGTTAAATTTGTAAATTACATTATGCCACTGCTCTAGCTTTGTTTTCATAATTTTAAAAAATCTGAGCAAATCAATCATATTAGCCATATGGCTTGATCATATCAGCTAATTTTCATTTTCTAACAGCAATTGTTGTTTAAACACTGACAACTTATTAGTTAAGGTGTTTAGGAAAGATCTCTCCAGTCCCGACTTATTTAAAAGATGATTGAAATGACTATGACTACTTCAAGTAAAGTCATTAAACCATTCCTCCCAGTATTTTTCTCTTTCTGTGTATTTAAAGAATTCAAACCAGCAGTAGCTGAGCTGCAGCCTGATTTATACTTCTGGAATGGAGGCCATGAGACCATCAGGCTTTCAATTCAATTCATTCCAATTTGTAATGATTCGCTTAAAAGGAGCCAGTTTGCAGTGTGCAGCAGGTAAGTAGTAATTTTTCTTAGTTATTTTAAAGGTGTGTAGTATTGAGAATGTACAAGTGGTTCCACTCTGGCATTTGCACACTGCAAATAAAAAACTTCACCCCTCAGTGATCTTAATATTTCGTCCATTAAATGTACTTACTCATTTAAATGGGAGTGTGTTTAACTGCTAGACAGATGGTCTACAGTGCACACAATTATAAAGCAAGGGTCTGTGTATGTTGCCATATTTTAGACTCCAGATTTCCTGCTTCCCTATACATTTTTGCAAGCAGTTTATTTTTCCATACAAAATACTAACACAGGTGGAGAAGCAGTCTGGAATTCATTTCTCCTATCAGAGATCCAGAGCATAGCCCTTCAGGCAATCTTAATTTTCTGACAGGGATTTTAACTACTTCAGTACTTCAGATTTTTAGAGCACTTTAAAAACCATTCTGAAATGCTCTTTAGAACAGTAGGATTTCAAATATTCGTGAGAAATTTCTGATCATGTTAACTTTATTAAGAAAATACTGAAAAAACATCTTGGCCTTCCATCAGCAAAACTGAAGCATTCATCAGACAATGAGAACTGGCAATTTTTTAAGCTGTAGCGTACTACAAATGAAAGGAGGTTACAAACAACGTGGAAAGTTAGGAAACACCAAAACTGAGCTTTGCATTATAAACTGACTACATTTGCTGTCAGCTTGTCTCACCCCAGCACAGAGGAAGCTGGTGTTCACTCACTGATCAGCTAATTAAGCCTGTGTACTTACCTGGCCCAGGTAGGGCTCTCAGCAATATTTCTCATGCAAGATTCTGACTCTGGGTTAAACACAGATTTGGTAATTTTCTGATCAGGCTGTTTATGGTTCTTCTCATTGCCATTGCTGCTACCTCACAAACATTCAGAAATTAACTCTCAGAATGATTCTATAAAGTAAGGATTAACTCCATTTTATAATTGTGATCCTAAAGATCAGAAGACACACAAAATCTGCATTCATTTTGTATGTCCCATGGAGGATACTGAGCTGATAATTTTAGTGTTGTTAACAGTGTTTTTTGCTCATTGCTTTGCAAAACAAAATTCTGAATGTGATTTGAAAATCATAACATGAAAAATAGAGTTTATAAGCAATTATGAAAAACTGGATTTAAATGTAGTACTTAGCATTGTATGGAAGTTCTGTAGCAAGACAGAAGTTCAGTTATATTAATAAAGGCAGTATTCATCTATTCTGAGACTGTTCTTTCCTCTACTTCAACAAAGAATTTTCAGAAAAATTTAAATTCTCTGGCAAGTAGTTGGGGTTTTACCAATATCAGACTCTCCCTATACAGCCCTGGCCACTTTCAGAGGAACTCGTTTCTGCCCTGGATGAGTTCAGCCATTCATGCAGCAACAGAGATTAGGATTTTATCCTCCATGACTGCATCATAGTGCAATCACAGCTGATGGAGCAAGGAGAGACAAGGCTGCATAAATCACGCTAAAACTGTCAGTTCCCAAGCTCCAAATGCTTGACTTTTCAATCATAACTTCCCTTTGAAACAGCTTTTTGCATCTGGTTTCCTGGATTAAAGAATCAGTAAACGGTCAATCCTTTCCCCACCTATCTGCCACCAGTACCTGGAGCTATGCTGAATGGACCTGTTAAGGCAGCAAGCAGAGGGGAGTGGCATACATAAATGCCATCTGCGGCTGGCATACCTACAGTGATTTAATATCAGGAGAAGAACACTAAAATTCAACTGTCAGATCAAGGAGTGAAGCTATTGTAAAGGACAGAGATCCCTCTTGATGTTTCCACCGACTCTGACTCCTTCTGTTTGTGTTAGGTCTTGCTCATCCCCTTCCTCCAGTGCAGTTGCAGACTGTCACACCTGCTGATTATCAGGACTTAGACCTTTCAATTGTCCCAAATAGTCTTCCTGCGCCTGATCTAAATTTCAGTGAAGTCTCTAGGATTTGATCAGACTTGCATGCCTGCAACTGGGTTCTATGATTTAACAGTTTGTTTCATCAAAAAAAGTAAAATTGCTTTTTAACTGGTCACTTTGAGCCACTTCCCAGAATTCTGTCTGGGCTTAAAGAGAAGATAGGACCTGTGGATGAGCCGATCAGGTCAGGGGAAAGAATAGAAGACTTGAAGTAGCAAAACTTTTTCATACACTTGTTAGATACAGATTTTACAGTTTTGAGAGACCTGGATGCTCTTTTTAATACAAACAAATGAGCAAAGCATGATCTATCGTTTCAGTTTGCTGGAGGTGGGCTCGTTTCACTATGGGTTTTACGTTGGGAACCTGGAGGAAGCAAGTCCTAATAAACAACAGATGTAAAGGACTTGAGGGATTTGACACACAATGAAGTCCACATGAGTCATGACACATAACTATTCAACTTGGGGAGACCCATTTGTAGATCTATAGTTACGTGTTTGCTGTTCTGTTGAGGTGTTCAAGGAAGATGTAAGCTGAGACAATTCACGTTCTACCAAAAGGCTTGCTGAGGCTCTTGCATGACAGAGCAATCCCATCTTTGATGACATTTTCTTAATCCACCTTTTTGTCCACTGTTGGGATACTCTGAATGCATATCAGATTGATTTCCCTGGTTTTTGGTCAGAGGAATTGTTTTTTATGTTCCATGAGGTTTGTTTTACTGCCCATAACCAGGGAAATATAAAATCTAGAAGAAAGTGTGATTCATTTGGGAAGAAACAAGGCATTTTCAGAATGAAGCATGAAGGTCACAAAGCTCATCTGTATATGAGAAGGAAATATGGTCAAGGGACTAACTGAATTTTGTGGCATAGTCTTCACACAGATCAACAGGGACATTGCATTAGTTTCAGTGTCTTCAAGATATACTTTTGGCTACACTTCAGTGCTGATCAGTCCCCAGTTACACTACTAAACTATTTCAAACCTAACCCAGAGATGATTTTGTCTATTCAGATTTAGGATCTGGAAAACAGAAATTGCATCAGAGCTGTCATACCAGCTCTTGGGGTTTGTCCAACTCCTGGGGTTTGGGCAACAGCCATTTGAAAGACTGTAACACTTTCATTACTTTCATGGGTTGGTTACTTAAAAAAAAAATCTGTCAAAACTATGAAGTTCACATTTCTGCCGGTTCATGACTTCCTAGACATGTATGGAAAATTCTTGAGAGAGGAGAATATTATCAATCAGTTAATTATCATTTCAGACAAAGCAAAGTGGGAAGTGAATGGAGTCTTGCATTTTTATATCTGCTCTGATTATATATCTGTATGCTTAATTTTATTGTCTTTACTAAGATGCCTATGACCCGTTATCTAAACATATGTATGGAAATACAGATATACTGGGAATTTGTATGAGGTAGGTTTAAAAGAATGGGTGAGAATGGAGGAGAGAGGGTCCTATTTTTTATTGGTCATCTTGTCCCTGCTGATCTATGTGATCTGTTTCTCATGGGGTCCTAAACCATTGGAAGGAGACTAATCCAGTCAGAAATATGAATGAGAAGGGAAAAAGTAGAGCAAAGGATTCCTGACCTATATTTGCAGCCACTCAACTTCACAGAGAGAAGCAACATTTTCGTAAGCTAAAAGTGAATAAAAGTTGTTTTTCAGATGTGCAGTGAATCATTTCTAATGCCTTATAAAGTATTATTTTGTTGACAATGTCTCTTAAAGCATCTGTTTATGAAATGCAGTGTTACTTCATGAAATTTTGCCCCATGAAAAATAGACCTTTTCTCTGAAAGAAATCGGACAACACAGACTTAGCAGCAGAATCTTTAATGTCGAGAAATGGGCAAGATGTCAGTTTTATGCTGCATCAGAAAGACAGATATATATATTTCACCATTTCTCCTATCCTATTTATGATTGTTGCAATCACAAATGATATAGCTGAGATCTAGTATCTACTTGACCTTATGTATTGCTACATCTTCCTCCAAGGGTAGCAGCACTTTATCATATCAATTTATCTTTCTTGAGTTTTTATCTAGTATTTAACTCTGTCTATTCTTCAGGAGCCCAGGAGCATGATTCTACAGTCTGCAGTGCTTCTCTTTGAAGAATCTCAGTTGCTGTGCAAAGGTCATCTCCAAAACCAACCTTAGATTAACATATTTGACATGCTTCTTATTAAAAACAAGGAATCCAAAATTTTTTATCTGTGCACATAACAACTTGGAACAATTCAGATGATAAAATGGAGTTTGATGGTTTTTATTCTGGGGAGTGGCATGCCATGTTCTATAATGTCACAATGCCTTTTCATATTCTGTAAAAGCACTTTCTGTATCATGTTTTGTAACTAAACATTTTGTTCATCTCAAATAAAGTTTTAGCTAATTTTCATTTCACATATTAATTTTTCAACTACTATTTACATTTGTGAAGAAAAAATGCATTGCTGTGCAGACAGGTCTGTGTAATTAATTTGTAAATGAAAAACCAATCAATTTATTTTTTCAGATACATTTGTGAATCCTTGAAAGATGGATATCCTGCTTGAATATCTGATTACATATATAAATTCCAGAGTTCATTTTTGGTCAGATCATGATGTTTTAGGAGGCCATTTTTTGAAAAATTTTATTTCCATCTCTACCTGCCTCTATCTCCCTATCTTCTATATCATCTCCTAATAGCTTTCTTCTGACGGATCTCTGGACAATGTCCTTTGAGGAATAACTTAGGCTGCTACTGGCAGTTTTCCAGGTAAAAATCCTTCCTGTCCTGTGGGAACTACAGTATACAAATATTCTTTTGCTCAGCTAAACTCTTAGCCTGTTCTCAAACTACTGAAGAATGAAACGTTCTTTTTCTCTTGCAGAGCAGTGTGCATATCTCAGTAGGGAGCTTTTCCGTGTTATGATCCTTATATTTCATCTGAGTGCTAAATGCATAAAAGTGGTTATTGATAATGATCTAGTTTGAGTACTAAAATTTTTCAAGATTTTCTTCCCTATCTTTGATAAATTTCACAACATTTGTGTAGTCATTCTGGTCTCGCATAGAAGTTACAGCAAATTTTGAAGAGGTTTCTCCAAGGATTTGTAATGTTATTTCTCTTTTCTAAAAGAACCTCTATAGGTTATCTCCTTTTTGAAATTTTCAGTCTGGAAGGCAAGGACTAGACCCAGATAGTGAAAGAGCTCCTGTAAAATTTCTATTTGATTACTGAACTTACCAGAAAAAGTGTTTCTATCACAAGTTGAAAATAATGATCTATTAAAGCAAGAGAAGATAAGTTCTTTCTCGAGTTCAGTTTGACAAATATTCACAGCTATTTGAGAACAACTGATTTTAAAACCAGGCAGAGATGATATTGCAGATGAATGAAATCAGGAAGAGTGGCTGTATGCCAAAGAAGTAATGAAGGTGGGATATGATGTTATCTTTCTGCAGCATTAAGGTGGGTGACATTTTGTTTGTTGAGCTGCTGAATGACCTACTGCCTTCACCTCTGGCTCACATTAGGGATCCAAATCAAGCATGTTGTCAGCAAACACAATTTTGGAGATGCTAGAGGTAAGTTTTATGAATTACATGACCCACTGTCTGACAGGGAGTGTCAGATGAAGTACCTGTGCTAATGGCAACTGCAGTACTGAAGGAATTTGCGCAAGAACTGCACAAGGTACTTAGTACTTTACTTTTGTTTGGATCACATACTGTTTGGATCATACACTGCATTTGGTCTTGAACTCCATTCCTTTTCTTGCACCCCTCATAACATATGAACACCCTCATTGGTCACACTAACCAGATGACTAAAACTGGGGGGAGGTTTTGGTGTTTGGTTTGGTTTGTTGTTTCACCACCAGCCCCCTCCCCCTCCGAGTCAAGTACAGCTGCCCTTCTACATGTGAAGAAACCAGGGAACACGTATTCACTGGAAAAGCAGGTGACTACTGCAGTCAACTGAGATAATACCCTGGGTTTAGCTATTCATTATAGAAAAAATATTTTGATCTATGCTGGACTTGCCAACAGTATCAGCACTTGGCCTACAAAAAGATCTGTCAGGGACAAAATAACCCAGGCCCATTAGCAAATCATCTGATTATAGCCCTTTACAGTATCATTATAACTGGCCCTGAGTCAACATGTTGCAATGTGTCTCTCACTGGACATTTAGAGTGACTCATTAGAGCTACACATCATAAATGCAAACACAAACAGTATCCTCCCACTCCTCACCCTCCATAGAGTCAAGGCATGGAACAGTACCTACTCTGCCCTGCCTGCAACTCATACAGTCACACTCTAATGGCCTTTAAACAAACTAGGGGCGTAGCTCTAATAGCTCAGTGCTGGGTGTGAATTACATGGCCCATCTAAAAAACTGGGTAAATACACCATCTATTGATGGAGTTGGTGTTATTCCAGGATGAGCTCCCTGCTACTCTGGCTATGCTGCCAATATCCAAGCTTAAGGAGTTTAAAGCTAGCTCAAGAGTGCCTCCATTTGATTACATTTTAGACATATCATTGCCTGTGCTTTCAGATCCTGCTTTGTGTTCCTCTGATTAGTGAAGTATTCTGCAGTATTTTTTATTGTTTCTGTGGAGTTACTTTAAATAACATAACTAAGTTACCTCTTGTCTGGCAAACTAGATGGATAAATTAATTCATTTTCCTAAGGTATGAAGTTTCTATTAGATTTGTTTAAATTTTTGTCATCCTTGGTCCATGTTTTCAGCATGTATTTCAGTGTGGATGCTGAGCAGAGCTACTGGGACTGAACTGTTTAAGTGCCGAGCTCGTCAATGCCATGAATAGAAACGAAATCAAGTCCTAGCTTTGTCTCATTTAACCTGAGACATTGTAGGCAGGAATATATCAATGTGGAAAGAAATGCTTCAGTATAACATAAGTCTCAGGTGAAACATGTGAGCTGAGGTTGTGGGTGGATAAACAAGGGCTTGGCACATAATAAGCTGGCTCTACTCTTTCTCTGAGTGGTAGCCTGGATGCTTGATAGAACAGTTCATGGAGGTGAAGAAGCTCACCTGGATGGTCAGAGGGCTACAGCCTGACAGTCATTTAAACCCCATATTTTTACATGAGGTGGTGGATACATGTTGAGATTCATTTGACAGAGGAGAAAAATTAATTTGGTTAATTATTGTGGGTGTGTCTACCTTAGAGTTGCAGTTTAGTAGGCTTCTGCAGAGAATATTCCTGCCTTTTCCCACTTTGCTTCACTCGGTAGACTAACCTCAGAACACACTTGTATTCATTTCAGATGAGCTAACCTAGATGGTAACTTCCTGCACACCAGCCACAAATGGTCATCCCACAAATGGGACTAAGCTACTCCCAGAAGAAGTAAAATCTCCCTGAAACATGTAGCATATAGCTGCCTGGTACCTAGCATGGTTTGCTCTCACTACTTGCTATGTGGAAGGTGTTATTTGTGACTCTTGCTGGTGGTCAGACACAACAAAATGCTTCTAGGGGTTATTTAAAGCTGCTGTCTTCTATCTTGCTCTCTTACTGAAAACAATTTTTATGTTTATTTAAGTGATGTATTTTTCTTAAGGAAATTAAGGGGATATATTATTGTCAGTATTACATGTTCCTCTGTGCATGAGCCTCCACTTCCTTCAAAAGGAAACTTTGGTATTCTGCCAGTCAAGTCATGCAACTCAAGGTTCAAAGTAAGTTAGAAATGGTCTCAAAATCAACACAGTTAAGCCATTATTTAAATAATTAATAGAAAAACAAGATTTTGTCAGTGGTACAAACTATCATATGTTGTATGATTCTAGCACACATTTTTCATTACACTTAGTGTTTTTCAGCTGAGTGCTAACAGTTGCCATCTTGCTGGAAAGTAAAGTCATTGTGACACTGGCAGGTGAGAGGCCAATGTAAGGGCATGGAAATGTTTCTCAGTCATCTTTCATATAGCTTTAACAATCAGAAGGAAAAGTTTTATTACTTAAACAGAGCTTTAATATAAACTTGGTATTAAACTTTGCTTAAATATATTTTTTTTTTTGCTTCTGACTATTAAACCAATATTAAAGCAGATTGCAAAGGAGTTCATGGTTTCTTCCACCAAATTCTTGCTCTACTAGTATACATTTATAACTGATCCCAGCCTCTTTTGTGCTCCCCAGCTCTCTCAACTTATCTGACAGCACTTTACAAAAAAGTGCAACCTGGCTGATGGATGGTGTGCAGGTGCTCTGTGGTGTTACAAATGCATCGCTTTCCAACAAGAGGTTCTTTCTACCCTTAGATCTAGACACACCAGGTATAACCGGTGTCAAACATTTGGCTCCAGGCTAGCTGACGATGCAAGATATCTGGTTGCTGCAAGTGCCTTCCTTCGCAATTTTTTTTTCTTCTTGTTTTGGTGGATAAGTTAAATTTTATGGATCTAATAGTGTCAGACCTTTTATGAAAGGTCTGACACTAATCAGAAATGAAACAATTTTTCATTTATTTTGACATAAAAAACACAAAATGAAACAATTTTTCATTTATTTTGACCTAGGTATTACATGTTCTGTCTGGAATTTTATTATTTAACTCTGTAATTCTTTTATTACATAAAGCTGAGACTGAGCTTGTTTCAATATCAGACATCATATTGCTGCAAGGACATGATCATTTTGTTTTGTTTCCATCTGATAGGATACCTCTAATCTCTTTACTGTTATATGTGTATGTTTTGTTGTCATTTCCTAATTTTGCCTCTATAAAATCTGGTTGTTAGAAAAGTCAAATTAAGTCCAGATGATAATTCAGCATTCTGAATAGAATCTGAATTTCCCCAAATTTATATTAGAATACAACCAACCATTAGAAGGGTGGCAAATTTATGCATTTTCAGCAGCCACTCTTATTCAAATGAAAATCTGAGGAAGTAGACAGCAATACTGCACTGAAAGGGACCACCTAACTTTTTTGTCTCTGTCCCCTCACTTCTTCCAAAGACAGGCTGGCCTTCTCCTTAGCTGGTTCTTCCAGAGGCCAAATCCAACTCTCTTCCCAGCTGAAGCAAGACCACAGGCCACCATGCTATGCCTTAGCATGGTCTTGAAAAACCCAAATAAAATAGACTGATTTTTGATTTTTTGTTAGGCTGCTTTTACCTTAATATTGACCAAGTCCTACCACATTCTCAGAATTTATGCATTAACACCCTCCCCCTCCCCTTTTCATTAGTAGTCCCTGAAGATCTTTTCCTGTTCAGCAGTATGGAAATAGCAGGAGCCTGAGATGCCCTGACATGAGTTCATGTCTTCCAGGTTGGAAAGCAAAGCACCACTTGTGTTGCTAAAAGACTGCCCAGGCTGTATTGTAAGGTTCTGAACAATTCCAGCTTTTGGGAGGATTACTGCTTCTGTCAGAAGAGTAATTCAAAGTATTCACCATTTTGAAGACACATTGTCCTTCACATAATACAGTACAAAAGAATAACCAACCAGAGCAGGAAAGTCAAATCTAAGCAGAATCCATAAAGAATACAAAACATTTAAGGGAAATTAAGAATTAAGTTATTCTGTGAAGCTCAGTGTGAGAATCATCCTTCCTGTTGCTTTTTATAGTCAGTAGCTCTTCCTCATACATGCAAATAATTCTCCATGCATATAATGTAATTGAGGAGTATTTTTTCTTTTATTATCTTTATTATCAAAATATTTGTCTAAAAATATGATGTTTCTATTTCTTCCCATTTGTCTTATGGAGAGTTTAAGTTATGAAATGCATTATTTTTTTTTGCATTTTAATTACAGTATCACTCTTCTGAAGCGACCTAAATAAAATAATTTAAGTGAAATAAGCAGAAAAGTCTAATTTTTTTAAGCATAGTATCTTCCTCTTTTATACAATTCTTCAGCCCGGTGATGCAAAACTAATTCTGTAAAATTAGGAATTCTCACAGTAATGCTTGAAAATAGATAAGTTGTATTATCAATATCTGAAAAATGGAAAACCGATGACATGCCCTGGGTGACTAGCCAAAGACAGAGACTCCACAGCAAAACCAGAAACAATTTATGAATCCCGAGGGGGCTGTACTTTCTCCAATTAAACTTCTTAAACCTTTTATCTGCCAAATAATCATAGCAGAAATAAAAGTAGGGGATGAGGTGTACGTACTGCTATGAAAAATTTCAATGTTTTTGTGTGAAATCTTGTTGGAGGTTTCATTTGTTCATGACATGATCTTAACTACCCAGAAGACAAGAAAATGTAGCAAGGCAAACTACAATTGAACATGAATATTTGTTAATTTTATTTCTCTCCCTATAATTGAACATTAGTATTCACTAATTTCATTTATCTCACTTGTTTGTGAGCTCTTTCCCCCTCCACTGTAAGCTTTCTCTGTAGCAAGTGACTGAACCACCTGGGCTCCCCCAAGAGAGCACTGTGGTGTGGTATCAGCAGAAGTAAGTCTGGAGAGAAATGGGGCACCTCTTGCCAAGGACCTGAGCTGAAGACTGATGAGGTCAATAGGAGTCTCAGTTATATATACTCCCGTGCAGAATTCTGGCTAAAGGGTTAGGCACAACTCAAAGCATCAAAATAAAACTTTAACAGGTGTAAGCAAGGCACAGTCCCGAGTCTCTCACTACAGGAGGAAATTTCACTCCAAGGAGAAATCTCCTATTTTGATAATTCTTTCTAACTCAAGGGAAAAAACAAACCTCCTAGACTTTCCTAAAAATTTGCATTCATACACTGCTAAAAAATATAATGAATTTGGAATGAGCCATCTGAAATTATTTTCAAGCCCACTTGGCAAACAAAGTGTGTTTTTTCCCAAGGCACTTTACTGAAGGAAACGTTCACTGGCCTTTTATCCTTTAAACTCTCGTATTTACAAGTGAAGCTACTGGCTGTCTAATTGCAGCTCACAAAAACATCACATAGTCTCATCTAATCTCTCTTGGTTGCTGCTATATTTAGTTTTCTGTGGGATAATTTACACATACCTGAACTGAATTCTAACTCAGGTTAGAGGAAAAAAGAAATAAAAAAGACTAAAAAAATCCGTAATGTGATTTGCATGCATTTTTTTCTAAACAAAAAGGAAAAGAAAACACTTCCCTGTGGATATAAAAGGATATCTATCTCTACACTACATAGTCAACAAATCAGAGCTGGTGTTAGTGACACCTAAACCAAGCAATAACTTTTCCTTCAGAATGGATGCTTTGTACTCTGAGAGGGAACAACTTCCAGTCGTGCCAAAACTATCCTACATATGTAGAGGGCTTTAAGTCAGGACAGATGCATTGTGCAGACCTGTGCAATCTTCTCATCCATGTGAGAGCATCACTCAGCTGGCCCTCTCCACAAGCTCTCCCTGGTTTCTACCTTGCACCTTTGTAGCTCCGTATCCTCTTTTCTTTCTGGCTTTGGTCAGTAGAAAGCCCAAATTCTGGTTATCCAGTGCTGAGAACCAACATTGTAAAAGAAAACTCTCTGCTGGTAACAGCTGAATAAAAAGCAAGAAACAGTCGTCAGTGGGTAAATGCAAGGATCAGTTCACTCCTTCTTTGGCAGTAAGAAATTACTTTTGACCAAGGTCACATCTTCAGCTCCACAGAGGAAGCAAAGCCTTCTGATACTTGGAGCTTTCTCTATGTAGATGGAAGAAGATCATTATCACTGATTAAAACATTTCCCTATCCTTGCAGTTCCTCTCAAGTACCCCACCAGTCTGCGGAAATACACCTGGTGGGCAAAGGAAGGTTGTGGTATATAAAGGGAGTATGAGCCCTGTGGTATTATCCTGTGGGGCAAATATTTCCCTCCATAAGAACACGTCTGTGTGTGTGAAAACTGGTGTGAAAGAGAATTTCAAATTCTCCTGAGCAATCAAAAGAGAGATGAACAGAAATAGCATGGAAGAAATTCTTTACAGAGAGGGTAATCAGACACTGGAATGGGCTGCCCAGGGAAGTGGTGGATTCTCCGTCCCTGGAGGTATTTAAGAAGAGACTGGATGTGGCACTTTCGTGCCATAGTCTAGTAACTGGTAGTAGTGGATCAAGGGTTGGACTTGATGATCTCAGAGGTCCCTTCCAACCCGTATGATTCTATGATTCTATGATTCTATGTGTAAATCAAGATTCTGGCTTTTGCTCAGTTTTGTAATAAAAGATTTTATGGTGGAATCAACCAAGATTATATCAGAATTAAGAATCTAACTCTGAATGCTTTTTGCTTCCCAAGAATCAAATGCCTTTCATTAGTATTAATAACCTTTTGAAACTAGTTGATTTTCCCCTGGTATCTCTTCCACGGCAGATGGTTTCATTTGAAGAGTCAACAAATGCCGGTGATACATGTGGAACGCATGCTCTAAAATGTATTTTACAAAACACAGTGACATGTCCTTGCCTTTCATTTCTGAATGTAGTTTATCAGTTTACTTCCTGGAGCTCTGTGTGATATTTTTAGATTTTCTAACTATCCATTAAAAATCTAGGCAAGTCCTGGGTCCTTTTGCCTTTCAGGTGTTAATTTTTTTCCTGGTAATCTCCATCAGATTATTATTTAATCACTTGTATTCCTTTAACAGTAACTTTTGACTTATTTGCTAACTGAAATTAGGTGATGTATGGTTATAAGGCACAATAAACTGGGATATTATATGTGCCAGATGAGGAATTATTACAGTACCTCTATTTCCTGTAAGTTCATCTTTGACCATTGTAATTAATACTTCTAAAGATTCTGGTTGATTTGTGTTTACTACTGCCATAAGGCAGCATTTAAAAACAAGCTTTCTGTTATTTTTTCCAGCACAGTTGTGATTCATTGGTGCCTCGCTGTGATAACTATGAAAATTACTCTCATCGTGTTGTCAGTGTTCTACTTTACGATACTTCAACATCTACCTCCTGTTTTACTGGCCTTCAACTCTTTTCCCAATAACATACCTCCTAATTCTTTCAGCCATAATTTCTGATCCACCAGCTACTTTAGCTTTGTTTTTCTTATAAAAACTAAACCTGAACTCTCTTAGGAAGGTCTCTAGTTGTTCAAGACCTTTTTCTTTGACAGTACTTGAAATGGAAGTACAAATTCAAAGTAGGCTCCTCCTGAAATACTTCCCTGTGCTAATAGTTCCCTTAGAGAACGTTGTGTTTCATAACTGCATTTTGAAATGATTTGGTAAACTTTTTCAGGAAATGCAGAAGGCCTAGTGCAGCTTTATTGCATAGGAGTTCAGTCTGTTGTCCATAATAGGAGTTCCAATTTATGGGCAAAAATGCTCTTAATGACACATATGATTTCAACATACACATTTGCTTTTGATTAAACTCTGTAACACATTGGTACACCCATGTAGAACTGACATTTGTCTTTATGAATCTCATGTAAAATGACACTTTGAGTCATGCATAAGGAATTTACAAGAAGAACATGACAAAACAATGTCCTTTTTGTGAATAGGGCCCATATTGTAAGCTTTTATTGCTTTACCAGTAATACATAATTAAAAATGTCTACAAAGTCTGGCTTTGATCCTGGGACTTTCTTCTCTGGGTTTAAGCTAGATACAGTTCCTGTATTCATGATATGACTACATAGTAGGTAAGGTTCATGCCCAGCCTGTACTTTTAAAATCAACTCTCTTGTGAATTCATTATTCTCTAAACACAATCTCAAAGAACAGTTTAAAGCTATAACGATATTAAGATTTAAAGTCAAAAGGTCTAAAAAGAGATTAAGAGCGGAACACAATTGCAGATGGACGGCAGCAGACAGGACACATCTTAGCAGTTCACAGTTGCTCAAAGTAAAGACTACGGAGCATGTTCCTGCAAAGCCAGGCTGAGCTGCCTGTTCTAAAGCCCCAAACCAACTTTGCTCCAGGACTTCCCACACCAACACAAGAGCTGAAGCTTATCTCCAGGGAAAAGCTGAACAGGGGAAAAATAGTTTGGAATTCCGTAGAAATAGAATGGAGGATTAATTAAAAATTAGTTTGTTCATGAATCTCCATCCCTTCCATGTCACTGCTTTGCCGTAGTCTTCTTAGACTGAAAAAGTATTAATAGCTGACGCATTTTTGTTTTGGCTTGCCCTGAGCAATCTTGACTGAGAAGTTATATGGGGTAAATTAGAGCAATTTTGATTGACAGCAACTTAACTCCTTTTTTTCCACAGTGAGAAGCGGTTTGATTTTCAGAAGTATTCACTACCTGTAATTTTCTTCGTAAAACTTCTGAAGGTAATAAATATCCATTTATTTTCTTGACAAAATTTAGCCTCCAGTGCCTCCATTATATTTTGCTTCATAATATTTACTTTCTAAGGCTAATGGATTACTACTATTTGATTCAGACTTTTCGAGCAATTAATGCCACTTAAAAAATTTTGAGATATCTGCATATCTGATCCTCACACATACACTGACTGCAGGTATTTTGCAACATTTATTCCCAATTCCCTCTTTTGCAAATGTTTATAGTAGTACAGCCAAGAAATCAAACAAAGGAAAGGATTCAAATGCTGCCAAGGAGTATCATCCAAGTACTAGAACATCTTCAAATCCAGTCCCATATTTTCAAGGCTGCACCTTCTTCCTTCTGACCTTAGAGACAGCCAGACTGTGTATGGTAAGATGGGGAATAAGGAAGGTGATGACAGCGAAACTGAATGAGAGGGACATTTGTGTCTCAGTTGAGATATTTGTGTCAAACTGAGACATTTCTATATCAGTTTAGTGTTGTTTTTCTCAGTTGGTCAGATGGATGGGAAGAACCAGAGGCTGGGGAATGCAGAAATACCATCACAGGCAAAATAGTGTTTACTCCTCTTTCTCTTCTGGGAAGAGTGTGAGTGCTCTTAAGTAAGATCTCAGATTCCTTGGAGTAGCTGCCTTCTTTCAGAGAGCAGGAAATTCAAGAGTGTTTGATGAAGTTAGTAAAACTTTCAGTTGCTTTTATGTTCAGGGTTCAATGTTCAGCTTGTATTTCATATTCAAGGCTGGTTTCTAATTTCCTCTGGAGATTCAACCCACATCACCCGCTCTATTAGTCTATGGCAAAAGCTGGAGCCTAAAATGGTGCTGAAGGCTAAGCTTTTTGGGAGAAGAGGAAACACAAATAAGCAACTTAAAATTAATTCATGACTCCAGCAGAACATCTGAATTTGCACAGTTACGACCATGAAACTGTCTGTATATAAGTTTTAATCTTCATTTTAGGTACAGCAAATAGTACTTTGTAGAGCTAATGTTTCCCACACCTCCTAGAAGACCTCATTGTCCATTGTCCCTGATATTCAGACTTACACTGTCCACACCAAATGATTGTGTATCTGCCTTTGACCAATGTTCGAAAATTTTAACGCCAGAAGTTAAGCTATTACATTAATGAAATATATGTTGTTTTCCCCAAAGTAAAAAAATAAATCCCAATCTTAATGCCCTTTTTGGATGAACAACTTCAGACTAGAAGAGTTGTCCTCAAGTTAGGGATGTGCTTTTTTTCAATTTGACCAATAAATATGCCTCATATTTCACACATACCGAGTGGCAATGTGTAAGGGTTTAGTAAACAATTTCTTTAAAGATCTATCTGCAGTGAATGCAGTCCACTTTCACATGGCAGACATCCTTCCTGCACTGCATTGATACATTTTTAGAGGGGGTTTGAATAAATTTTCCCCTTTCATTGCAATTGTTTGTAGCTGTAATTGTAAACCATATGGATCCAGGCCATGGGGCTGAGACCTGGGACACCTTCATTTCCAAGTTCCCAGTCTCTATGCAGACAATATGGGACAGAAAGGATGAGGACATACGAATGGCCTATGGAGGACTTTTTGTGTAAGAGGAAAAGATTAAATGTGATGCCAAGAAAATTGTCTTAAAAAAAATCCTGAAGTCATGATGTTTTATCTGAAATGGTTGTTCTGGTAACTTATCCGATTATAATTCTCAGTTTTTGCCTTTTACTGGTTTTCCTTGCCATCTGATGTAGATGTAGATTCTAGATATATTCAGAGCAAGCTACAATTGCATGTAGTGCTCCCTGCTGACTGCATTTCTAGGCTTATTCTGTGTTCACAATCTTTTTATTTGTGCTTTATTTTATTTGCAGTGCTTTTAACTTTTTTAAAATCCTCAAAATAGGGATTTCCTATTTATCACTTTCACTGATGAACAAAATCCCTTATAGTGCTGATATAATGGAAAACCATAAACAACTTAACATCTTTTCACAAAATAAGAGAAACAGTACAAGCTATATCACCGTTTGAATTTTAATAAACCCCCTTTACATGGTTGCTTATTGTTATTAAGTGTTATTCCTTCTAATTCCCTAAGCAACCAGATTGTTTGTATGTTGCAACACCACCTTTTTTCAGTGTGTATCTTCCTTTTCCAATGTTTTACTTCAGTTTTACTTGACCTAGATTCAAAATCTTCTGATTTTTTTCTTATTTCTCTTAATCCTTCCAGCTCCTACAGCACTGATGAACCAGTCAATTTATAGAAAAACTGCACCTGTCTTCAGATCAGGCACTTCTTTTGCAAGGTGACTATTTTCCAGAGTTCAAGGGATGCTGAGCTGCTTAAACCCCTCCTTCACTTCACCTGGAGAATTATCTGTCTCTATGGTCACATTTCTCCCTTGGAGTTTAGACACCATTGACACAAGCACTTTCTCTTTACCTTTTCCTGCATCGAATCTATCACAGGACTTTCCTCATTTCATAGACTTTGTAGTCCCTCATAACTCTTGCTTCGTAGGTTTTGTGGGAAGGAGGCTGAATGCTGAAAGTAATCAGTGAATTCAGGGCTGACTTTTAATGTGTTCATATGTAGGTTATTTATTCCTATTACTTTTAATTAAAGCTGTGTTTCCTCTTCTTAATATCTTACTATATTATGTACACACAGTGGTCATGAAAAACAAAATGTGATAGGCTAAAGTTTGCCTGGGAACAGGAAAAGCAATAGACCATTCAACTGAGAGATGTGTTATGTATTGAAAAGTACAAGATTTAATACTAGTAGTATAAAAGAAGCTGCACATAAAGTTGTCTCCTTCCTTATAGAAATATGAGTCAGAAGCAGCGTGTTTGACATCTTAACAGTAGCAATTCAAGCACATGTACAAAGCATGAAGTCTAAATACACCTCCAGAAAGACCATGGTTTTCTCAGAGGACAATTTTTATTGCACTAATAGTTGGCACTTAAAATTAAGGACGGTTTAAGAAATATGGATAAAAACCTGAATTTTTTTTTTTTTTTTTTAGGAATATTTGTTTTGTAAAGATTGCAAATATACCTGTGATTTATCCTAAATAACTCACACTGGAACTAATAGCTAAGCCTTGACCTGGTATTTTTTGATAGGAAAAAAAAAGAACTCTTCAACTTAATTTGAATGTGGGTATTTCAAAGCAGGTATTTGCAAACTCAGAAAAAAAGACCTTTTCATTAATCCATCATTTTGGAAACAGTCACACTAACCCACAACCACATACAAATACAAAAATCCTAATGGGACTATTTTCTTACTAAGCCTGTAATAGTTTACATTCACCTAATGGCCTGGGGTTATAAGCAAACTACTCAATTAGAGAATTTAGGCTCATTGCCCACATATTTGAGAGCAAATTATCCCTTCTCAAATGCAGAACCCCCTATATAAAACGCCTAAACAGTATTTCCTGTTAAAAAAGCAAAAATGCTATTCCCTAAATTCCCACCTTGAGTCTACTAAGTATTTCTCTTCATGCTAGTGTAGCCATTTTATGGAGAAATATTTGTTTTTGCTCACACAGCTCAATCTAGACCCTTTTGTTGGAATGCTTTTAACCCTCCAAGCAGCTAAAAAATGCTAATGCAACTTTTTTGCCTTTTTTTTCCCCCCCTCATACTAAGATTTGAAAGAGTAGTTTCTCACCCCCCTTACTGGGGATACTGGAACACAGAGGTCTTCTTCAGGCCTAGCATTTGAAGCTTGAAGGATAACAGATCTTCCTCTTCTAAGGGCATTCTGAATTCTGACTTATTTTTAGCAATTAGTATTTCTTTTACTTCTTCTTTAATTTAAAGGAGAGGTTGATAATTTCAACTATAAACACCCATTAAAAGTTCCTCACCCTGTTATGTCCAACCGCTGCTCTTAATTATATGCAGCTGGGTGGATTATTGAATTCTCCTTTCAAAGACAAAGAGTTAAAAAATACAATTAATCAGATATCAGCTCCTCATAATTGACCCATTTCCGATATGGAGATATCTGGCTTTGACCATGTACTGGGAATTAATTTCTCCCATGTAGTCTTTGACCACAGCAGGACAAGTCCAGCTCAGGCCCAAAGTGGGTGATCAGTGTCATGGGTCTGATGGCAGCAGTGTGGTTTTGGGGCTGTGGCGGAAGGGGTTCCCATCCCTGTTAATCCTACTCTCCTGTCTGTTTTCATAGTTATGTGAAGTAACTTTCTGAGAGATGTAATATGAGCTGAAGGAACTGTTGGTTGGTGGACGTGTAAGTAGATGAGACACAGACCCTTTTGGAAATGAAAATATTTTATATATGCGCCAAGAGTGCTGTCACAGTTATGAGCACCAGTGAAGTGCCCGTTCTCTTGTTTGAGGTCTGGGGGAAAGAATGAGGGTGGCAGCTCTTACCCTAGGGTTTTTCTGGAAACTTAGAAAGGCTTCTTCCATGATCCCAATCAAGACAGAAGTCTTGTCCTGCAGGATAGAGGTTGTAGATGTCCTCATACAAAATTCTGCTGAAGTCAAAGAGCTGTTGTGCTCATCTGAAGACAGAACTTAGCTCAAAATGTGGAAATGTATGCAATATGATTTACGTTAATAGCTAAACCCCCTTTCAATAAAGCAATGAGACAGTGAGGAAAGTTCTGAATGCCCAAAGGTGAGTTTAGAGCAGACGAGTCTTCCATTTTTGACATGCTTAACTTTTTCAGTTCTGCCTCTACTTAATGCTCCAAGTAACCTACTTACTCTTAAAAGTCAGAATCTCTGGAATTTCTTCCCCATAGCACCCAACACAAGCTGTTGTTTTGGAAGGCGTATGTGTTATAAAATTAGACGGATGGTACAGTCTCCTAGACCAATGCGCAGTTCAGATAACACAGCAGCAAAGACAAATAAAAAGCATATGCCATCTTGCTAGTCTTCAAACATTGTGAAGGGCAAGAATGGAAAGAACAGACTAAAATTGTCAAATAATGAAAGAAATTTGAGCCACAGAATTAGCAAGTCTCAATCCTGCATTAGGTGTGGACCTCTACCACTGTGTGGAATCCTAACAAGTTTTGGGGAAGTATAGAGCTAAAATATTTCTCTTAGACTCTGATGAAAGATTAAGGTCTAATTTCATGCAACGCTCCAAGAATAGGGAAGGTGTAAATTCTAATTTAAGGAAAGCATGTGTTAAAGAATGGAAGATAGTGCCAGTGTAATAAAAATAGTTAAGCACAGGGTGAAAAACCAAAGAACTATTATAGATATATACAAATTAATTCAACAAATAGATATAAATGCACATACTTATGAAAGCGTTGCTAAAGCAGTGTCTTCAGGAGAGTTTTAAAATCAGTAGGCTGCAGTTAGATAGTCCATGAGCAGGCTGTTCCTGCTCTTAGGGAAATCAGCAACAGTTATACCAGTAGGGAATCACATACTCAAGAAAATTCTTAACATCACCAGAAAAACAAAAGGCAAATATTCCTCATTTCTCTAATGGGCTCATTAAGCAGAATTTTTTCTACTAAGATAGAATTTCCTTACTAAGAATATGGTAAATTATTTGCAGAGCTAAGAATAATATCAAAGGAATATGGGAGTATTTCAGGACTCAGACCAGAAATTCTGTGGCAAACTGGGTAAAAATAAAATGCCCAGTCTATCCATGTGATAGAATTTGATTTAGGTTTACTGGCTTTTTATTACAATTTCCAATTTGACAGGCCCTACTAAAGCTAAAATTGAACTTCATATACAAAGCTTATGTGGTTGTGTTTGTTATTAGCATTGTCTTCCCCAGAGATATTTGGATTTTGTTTAACTGAAAAATAAACAAGTTAAATGCCGAATTGCCTGGTTAAGACAGTTATATGATGTGGTCTTTTCCTTTCATTATCAAGACTGTGCATTTCAGGATACATGTTTAGGAGTTTGTGGTTACTTTACTTCAAATCTAATACCATGGACATGTAATGTTTTTGTTCAATGTTCTGCTTTTTTCGTATAAAGTTCTGTGTCCTGGCCAATTTATGGCCAGACTTATCCAATAAACAAGTTTGTAGGAATGCATTTATAGATTGTTAGAAATATGTGTGGTGCCTGCACTCTTCTCATTAATAATGTAATGATTAATTTTCACTTAAAATTTTATTTTTATTTTTAAACTATATTATAACAAAAAGGGTAAATTATATACATCGGAGGTTATTTTCCTAAAAATTAGAAAAAATGGGAAGATGCATAGATTAAAAAATACCTATGAATGGATTCCTCTGTTCTTGACACTTAAAATCCCCCTGGTATTCAGAGGTTAGATGATTAGTGCTTGCTGAAAATCAGATCCCTTGCAGTATCCCACCTGAACCCACAGAGCCTTTCTGAAAGTTTTCTTGATAAATCAAATGGTAAGCAAACAAGTCATATAGGAAAGCCTATCAGTTGTCAATATATACATCAGAGAGGTGTAAGTTAGTACATCATGAAATAGGAGAGGCATAGCTGCTGTGTGGAAGATTCCAGGAATCCCAGGACCCAATTTGCTAGCCATGAGTCGTTCAAACATAAAACAGGGACAGAACCAAACTGTTTATATCTTAAATACCAGGAAAGAAACAAAAAGCATTAGTCAATAAGACAATACTATTTCATTAGCAATGTACCGACTACTATTATTTTTTCAGAGGTCTTTTCAGTGCACTGTGGTGTTAGAATTTCTGTGAAAATGAAGAGAGGTTGTGATGTTTTGAAGAACAAATTGCTAAGACTGGCAGCTAACAATAAGAGTAACTAAGTTTTCGCTGTACTTTAGGTTAATAGGTTTGAGATTAGCATCCACCTGTCTTGAAGATAATGAGTTAAACTACTATTCTTCAGAAAGAATTTAAATAATGACAAACATAAAATGCATTATAGTATTTTTTTATTTTCTGGCATGAAAGAATGGATCTAGTATTGATAAACATATATAATTTAATAAAATAACCCAGACCTAACCAAAAAATATATGTTTTGCCCTAAAACAAGAGTCCTAGATTTCACTACATGCTGTTTGTATTTTCTGGTAACCTTCTTTAGTCTTGACAGGACACAATTTGAGGTGCTGCTTGTGCTGGAAAATAAACCTTTTCTAGTGTATTTTATTCTGGTTTATTTTGCTTAAAGAACTAAAGTTTTATTTCAGATTTTTCTCTTCCCTCATATCTCATCTGCGTTTTATCTTTGACTCATTACACCTTTATCATTACTTTTCACTGGTTGATTATGGGTCAGTTTATGACTGGAATATGGAGAGTACCCCAAAAATGTGTAATGAAACCCCAACTCATTGCTCTGAAATGCCAGTTCCCAAGTGTGTTTTTAAAATTCAAGGCACATTAATGTTGTCTAAGCACCTCTATGTAGCCAAAGCAGGCTTGGAATGACTTTGAATCCTACCATTTGAAGTTACTGGAGTGATTACAGTAGAAGTTCTGCTTTTTGTCCAACTTCTATACGCATTTAATGTAATAGATTTATTTTGAGAAAGGGATTCTTTTTTTTTACATCATGCTAATATAATTCATTCAAGCTCAGTTTCAGACATTTATTAGTATGACATACTATGTGAAAATCACATTGCCTGGGAGTTTTGCGTGTGAAGGGACTGGTAATTTCTGATCTTGAATTATCTAATCTTGAAGCAGTAATAGTTGTGGTGAAGGATACTCAGTAGCTGAAATATGTTCCGAAATTCTGAACACTTTCAAATTTCACATTCTTTAAAAAGTTATTTGAAAAATCACATGTGAAAAGATTAGCAGAGTTTATATCTTTAAACATGAACATAAAGCACTGTCTTTCAGCTTGCAAGATACATATTTGCTTTCAAGGGGAGCTTTAATATTTGTCATCTTTAACTGAATGAAATCACAGATACTTTTACATGTGGATTTTATTATAAGAATTGGTTTATAAGCCTGCTATTTAACATGATTATATGAATTACGAACTGTGATTTTATTTCTTTTATAATCTCGGTAGAGCTTACCATTATTTTTACATGTCTGTGTCTGGCATTATACACCTTTGAAATTGTGCCAGAAATATTTATTGTCCTATTTCTGGCATTCTGGGACTCTGTGGTTCCGTTTGGTTTCCAACCAGAACAAGGCTTATTAGCAGATCCATTTCTTCGTACTTCACTGAAAACAATTTTATATGTAAATTTAATACTTCATTAAAGTAAGCTCTTGTAACAATCAGGAGTATGTATGAAATGCATTTAACGTAGGTAGTGTTCTATCTACCACTTTGAGCAGTTATCAAAAGCAAAATATATGTACTAATTAGAACTTTCCTTCTCATTGCTTGTCTCCTCCAGCTTGACTAATAAGAAAGCATTAAAATGCAGTCAGGTTCAGCAGAAATGGGACACTCTTCCTGCACTTGCCTGTGCTCTGCACACACGTGCAGTGCCCTGGCAGGAAGGCTTGTTGCAGTAAGAACCGCACATTCTCATTCACCCCTTGAATCACATTTATTTAGTTCCAAATTCCTTTATTCTTATTCAGGTAAAAATCCTCTTAAGGTCAACGGGAGTTTTATTCAAATTACTTCATAATTTGGCCCTCATTTTGTTGGGTTAGTTTCAACTTTGCCCAGTAGGCACAGCCATATTAAAAAGGCTTTTGGAAAGTATTCTTTATTTTATTTAGCTTCAAGGAAATAGATGTTAATAAAATTTAAGGATGTACTTATGTGTTTATTAAAGAGGAGGAATCCTGTTGAATCAGAACCCTAATTTGTTTAAAGAGCAAACTGCTCCAGGAAGCAAAAATAATATAACTGAGTTAAGTATTAGTACAGCTTAAATATTTTCAGTGAGAATAATCATGCTTTCACTTGGAAACTAGGGAAAATTGATTTAGTATGTTTTTTACAGAACAGTGAGTTATTGTTATACAGTCATTTTTATAACTATAAACATAAATTACTCATTTTAGCCATTAAAGGGTCAGAAGCTTGAAGTCATGCCCATCAGGGAAGGGGATGGATGTACTTATATGTGTATCAAACTTCATGCATGATTTGAAGCATGACTTATCTCAAATAGAGGCAAAACCATCTTTCTGCTTCTCATGTGACAATTTCACACTAGGCTTCTGCTGTTTGTTCATGAGATCTTAATAACAGAACAGGCACATGCATTTCAGTGTTTTATAAGAAATCACTTTCAGTGTGGTAAGAAAATAATTCAAAGTTTAACCATGTTCCTAAACGTATTGCCAGACATGTAGTACTCACGTGAAGAGCAGCCTGTCACTCCTGCTTTAAACTTGATGGTCTTTCAAGTATGGAAAAGTTCACATTCTAGGGTATCAACCAAGAGGTTTAAGAGACAAAGATATTTATGTTTTTATTTATTTGTTTATTTTAAAAGGGTTTAAATGTTTACATCTGCCACAGAACAATAATGAGGAAAATAACCATAGAAATAATAATAGTAACAATTGTAACAATAAGTAACAACAATACTAGTATAACATTAGTGACAGCAACAGTGACAGTGAGAGCAGTGGCAATAGCAACAGTAAGTAGTAGTAATAATAGTGAGAATAATAATAATTATTAATCAAAACCAAAGATCTTAATCACAACAAGAATACTTTATGGAATGGTAAAGTTGATCTTGGCTTTTTCTAATGACTGCATGCAATGTTGAGAGATTTTTGTATGAGCCATTCATTTGAAATTACATCTTCTGACTTAATGGATTATATACTTCTTTTTGAGGTAATAATTTATTGGAAAGAGCCTTAAAAAAGGACTTAATGAAAGTCATGGAGCATGATAAAATACTGAAAGGCCCAGGGAATTAGAGGCCACTGTAGGAACACAGACATCTGACACTCCAAATGTTACAGTTGGATCAGAATATTGAAAGAAGCGTATACTATTGCATACAAAAAATTAAATCAAAGCTATGGTATCTTTCTCAGTACTATTGTTACAGAACACATTTCTAAAGCACATCTTGACAAAATATGTCACTGAAGTCACCCCGCTTTGGGAGTGCCACCTTTTTTGTATGCTTTGAAATTACTTAAATGTCACAAATTAAACACAGTTTATTTGGTTAATCCATTTTTAAGCCTTTCTTGCAGCTTCCAATTTATATCTGCCTTGTGGCTTCAGGCCTCAACTCTTTCTAGCTCTGCAATTCCTTCTACTAGGGCTCTGTAAAACAATTTTCTCTTACAACAAAAAAAGACAAGAAAACAGTCTGGAATCATCACAATCAGTCATGTTAGTTAAGTACAAGCTTGATGTAACTTTTATTACAGATATGCCCCCACAGAAGTTATTAATTACATGTGTATTTTTTTACTTTGGTAAAAAAATTCCTAAATTACTTTATAAAATACAAATATAATACAAATATAGAATATAAATAAGCACAATTATATACGTTTTCCCAAAGCTGAATTATGCAGGATATTCACAAATGTGTGTTAGTTACTCATTCAGTTCAAGATCCAGAGAAAACAGATTCCAGGCCTTGAGACACGTTGTCTATTGATGACTAGATTAAATTTTGTCTTCCACTAACACCACTGACTGAGATACATTCGGCTGAGGATGGGATGTAAGGGCACTGCAGCCACCCAAAAGATGACACCGTCTTCATTCCATTAGTGGTGATAGAGTAGCTCTGCAGGTGGAGAGCAGAGCAAGGAGTGCCTGGACTGCGTCCCTGAGAACTTGGGCCTGCTTTGATCACTGAGGTGCCCACAGCGCATGAGGAAGTGAAGCTGTGCTCTTGAGGAATTCCCTGTGGTATACAGAGATGAGCACAGAGGGCTGACTCAAACCTAACTGGGACACGGTACCCCAGTTTCAGTCTGACCACTGCAGCAAATGGCAGCATCTAATTCCCAATAACCACAACGTGAAAGAAACGGTGAGGCGGCAATACTGGTTGCAGTTGTGGAGTTTGTGATCTTTAGGCTATCTATGTACCTTCATTTGCTGCAATCAAATCTCCACTTGCAATGTAAACACAGGTTCTGTTTCAGCACCTAAAACTTCCCAGCATCTACATGGGCTCACCAGCGAGAGAAGTCCAAAAGAGTCTGTATTAAAATGCTAAATAAAAGCCCTCAAGTAAACATGGTTAGGCAACATTATATTTCTCTTACGCAGCCAGCATTTTCCTGATGATGAACAGACCAATATATTTATTTAGAAAAAAGAAATTGGACTACTAGGCTATATACATTGTGAAAATATAGGAGTGTTACAAGTGATACCATAGGAAAACTCTTCTTGAAGGTGATCTTAGGATGTGGGACCAAAACATTTTAAGAGAAGTTTATTGTCTGTTTTTTTTTAAATAAGTTGGTTGTTCAGTGTTCTACATAGAGAGGGACTGAAAGTGCCAAGTGCTGTCTGTGATGCTGGGTAAAATTCTGAAGATGTACTCTACTCTTGGAGTGGTTATGCAGAGTCAGGTTAAACACCAGTCCCACTGATAATGAAGAATTTTGAAGGGAATTTGTTCAAGAGTTTTAAATACTCTGTAGGGGGCAGTTTTGAACCAGATTAATGTAAATTTGAAGCTGATTGACTCAAAGTTACGTTTTTATACTCAGTTTTTTCATCCTCACCAGCTACATGGGCATAATATCCTTTTTTTAGGTAGATCTTGGTGCTTACACAAACGAGTAGCTGCATACTATCATATAACACCACACAGCTGAGAGGCTTGTCTGCAAGCAAACTTCAGTAATGGTAGCTAACAATTCTTTTTTTTTAAACTGTCAGTTAGGTAGATTCATAACTGAATAGCAGTGATTAGAACTTCATGGAGTAAGCCTGCATAAAAAACAGTTCTGCAAAAGGGCCCAAGGACAGAAGTAGAGCTTGGGATTTCTCTCACAATTCTGGTTCAGCCTTGAATCAGGGTTGAATTTTGTACTGACTTTAAAGTATTAAAAAAAAAAAAAGAAAAGAAAAAAAAAGAAAAAAGAAAAAGAAAAAAGAAGCAGCTTCTTGAGATACCAGTGTTGCCCACAGCATTTCAAAATGCCTTTAAACACAGTATTGCTATTATTTGCATTTATTTCAGATGGATATTATGCTACACCATGGAAAAAGATGTCAGCACACTTAAATATGTTAGCTTAAAGTTGAAGATTTTAATCAGATTCTCTCCAGCAACATGCCCCTTCGAAGTATCAAAACCAGAAATGGACTATTTAATCTGTATTTAATCTGTAATACTAGCTGTATTTAATCTGCCAATTATTCTCTCAGCAGAGTGACAGTCCTTATTACAAGGATTTAAGTAGAAGTGACTTTACAGAGCAAACCAAAGAGAAGGAGAGGCTCAGTCACTGAGGATTTTTTCCACTTGGAAAGGAAGGAGTAATCTAGGCCTCAATGAGGAAAATAAAGCTGTAGATCTGGGTCACCTCTGTAATCGACAGCGAAGTATTTCTAGTATAATTAGTGGCTCTGCACTGACTGCCATTATTTTGATTCAAATGAACTTGAAGCCCATTCTAAACCACGATATGCAGATGAAGTTGTTACTTAGCTGATACTGTAACTAGCTGATCATACAAAGTATCTAGATTCACTCTGAACACTGGCAGAACCTAACAGGATTAATTTCTCAATGTCAAAACTAAGAATGAATGCCTGGCAGATGATCAGACTGAGCAGCTCTACTACTTAAAGCTTGAAGCTGATTGTGTTGCATGGAAAGGTGGTGTGTCCTCTCCTGGCCTAAAATCCTTGCCTCTTCTGTTTCAATTTGAATTATTTTCAAAATTGATATACAGGGTCTGGCTGGAATGAAGTTAATTTACTTCACAGCAGCCCATATGCTGCTGTTTGTTGTATTCTGTGACTAAAACAGCACTGATGACACGACAATGTTTTGGCCACTGCTGAACAGTACTTGCACAGTGTTGAGGCTTTATCTTTTTCATACTCTTCTCTCTTAGTGAGTAGCCTGGGGGTAGGCAAGAATTTTGAGAGCCTGGACAATAGACCCAAACTGGCCGCATGGATATTCCACACCACATAACATCGTGCTTAGCAATAAAACTGGGGTAGCAGAATAAGAAGGCAGGAGAGTTTGTCTTCCAGGATAGATAGCTTCTTGAAGACTGGCTGGGCATCAGCCTGCTTATGGCAAGTGGTTAGTTATTTCCCTTGCATTGGTTTTTTTTTTTTCCCATTTTTTTTTCATTCACTTACTAAACTTTCTTTTAATCCAACCCATGAGCTTTCTGGCTTTTACTCATCCTAATATCTCCCCCATCCTTCTGAGCGGGAACGAGCGGGACGTTGCGGGGATGTTTGCCTGCTGATCAGGATCAACTACCACAACTGGAAAAACCCCAATATGTGTGGGATGTCCTGTGATGCACTGTTACATACAAGTTCAACAATGCACTGTCAGTTGCAGGTGTACAGCTTCTGCATAGGAATTTCTACTTCAAGGCACTCTGAAGGACTTTCTTTCACATCTGTGCACGCGCATCCACTTGTGTAACTGTAGTGGTAAAACTTCCGAGCAGGGCACCTGAGACTTTATCAGAAACACAAAGTGCAAACAGAGCAAGTGTTCTCTGATCCTCTGTTCTCTCGGCATGAGGCAAGTGATGGGTGTCAGCCACTTAAGAAAACTGATGAAGTAGAGGACCAAGGGAGAGGAACGCTGTTATTACAGCAATGTAAATTAAAGAAGTACAGGGTTCTGCTTCTCTCCAAAGATGTTCAACATTTGCCGACTGGAACGAAGGGGACAGTGAGAGCATCCCCCTGCTGTGACCCTCAGTGGACTCCGGCGTCCGCCCGGAGAACACACGCCCAGCGCGGCGGCTTTGTCAGCACCGCTTCATCTGCAGAGGCTGAACGCGAGAGCGCCAGGAGACCGGGGCAACCCCCCACATGACAGCCTGACTCTCATGTTCCTCGATTTTAGCGTTAAAACACCTTTATTTTCTCCGAACAGGGACCAGCGAGAGCCGCAGGAGGACGGTGACCGCCTCCGAC
>VZRE01015339.1:94428-107457 GCA_013396775.1 Cephalopterus ornatus
TGGGGACCGGCCGGGGCCGCCCCCGAGCTCCGCCGGGGCCGCCCCCGAGCTCTGCCCGCCCGCCCTGCCCGGGGCTCGCTCCTCCGGCCCCGGCGGCCGCAGGCTTCGCACCAAGGCTGGGCTTCAAAAACAGCGCCTGACCCAGCCACTCCTTGCTCCACCGCAGTGCAGCCCATATGGGAACTAATTTGCCTTTTTAATTAAGGCTCTACAGAGCGTAAGACCGCTGTAGGCAGCTTCCGAACAGGAACACCTGAAAGCCAAGTTTAAATGGGAAAAAAGTTCAGTGTCGTGTTTTAACTGAGGACCTAGAACGGGCGAGCAGTAGGTGGTGGGTGATGCTTTTGGTTTTCTTTTTTCTGTTTACTTGTCTGCGGCACTTGTAGCTGGAAAAACTTTATGGTCCTTCTGTAGATTTTTGAGGTTAGTAAATTCTGGGAGAACTGGAGATTCAATTTGAACTGTAGAACTTGTGTTCTTTGTAATGATAAGTATTTAAAAATATTTACATAAAATGAAGTCACTAAGCTTACAAAACCCCTCATTTAAAAAGCATTGCCCATTCCTTTAGGGGAAAGATCTCTGTGTCTGTACGCAGGGCCTTGATGACAAGCTTCTAACTTCCTTTTTTTTCTTCTAATATGTCTTCACATTATTCAATCTTGAATTTCAGCATGTCAGTTATTAAAATTTACTTGGGAGACTGACTTTTTTTGGAGAGCTTTTAATCTTAAAACATTATCAACAAGCTTGAAGAAATTTGAGACTGACTTTATAAACGTGAAATGAGATCATCAAACTATTTTCTCTCTCTCAGTGGATGGGTTGGTGGATGACTTCCGTAATCAAACATGATTCATACCTCTTTCAAAGAGAAAGTTATTCTGCTGTGGTACTCTTAGTCTGGCACTTCTGCTTTTTAATAAATAACTTACATGTTTTGGGAGTAGGGGAGCTGCTATCAAGAAATGAATTTTTTTTTTTCAGAGAGTCGGGTAGTAAAATTGGTAGTAGTGTTTCCTTAAGCTTCTATATTAAGTGTTTTTTAACGATTCTATTTTCTGTTTTAAGCCAAGGATTAGGAAATGTTGCGGCTATCTTACTTGTGTATTAAATCAGTGATAATGTTTGTGGAATTGCAGTAGTGCTTAGTGAGTGGAATACACAGCTCAGTGCTAAAGAAGTGTAGTCTTCATAGTGGGAAAAGTACTATGTAATTATTTGTTGGTTAAAGCATGGGAAGCAAGCAACTTGTGGAAGGGGAACTCTTGCCATGAATAGTAGTATTTTAGGGATAGGTATGTGGAGTGGTAGATGAGGGGGAAGGAGGAGAGTTTGAAGCAGTTGAAGACAATTTGTGTTGTCCTGTCAAAAAGAAGAGGAAGAAAAAAAGGAAAACATCTGAGGCACTCCATAGAAATCGTAAAAAATTCTGTATCTCTGAACTAAGGATTCAGTGACTAAACTGTAAATGTGCATCTAGTGGCCCTAATCCCTTAATACCTCTTTGGGGAAGGGTTTTGGGGGTATTACTGACTTTCAGAGCAGCAAGTATAAAGCCTGTCATCATCGTAGTTCTTGTAAAATCATATGTACAGTGACACTTGTCAAACCTGTTTCTCTTCCACGTATTTGCCAGATATTTTAAAAACACTTGTGTAGAAATAGCACTGTGAATGTGTTACTGATAAAAGTCGGTGTCGCCAATATCTCACGGATAACCTGTGCTCAGAAGATCCTCTAACACTTCTACTGCAGGTGTTCTCAAACTGTAGCTTGAAGGAAAGTGGAACACACGAAGGCTGCATGAGCATCTCTGTCACTTATGTCCACGACTGAGAGCTACCATTGCTCTGAACAGCAGTGGCAACGCTAGGGAAGCAAACTAGATTTGGGAGCCTTGTGCTAGTTTTACAGATGTCTTGATTGGCTGTTTGACACAGTATCTTTATTGCAAAACAATAGGAAAGCTATCTGTCTCTGTAGAAATACTTGGGAAGAAAGTGTCTGCTCACATCTACTGCAGTACCGTCATGCAAAAACTCACCTGTATCTGCAAAAGGACAATTGTGTAACATTCTCTGTGTTAGACTGTGTGTTTGAAAAAAACCCAACCTGCTGTTTTAGTGAGGTGAGTTGCTGTAGTAGGGATTATTTTGAGAATTTGCTCAAGAGCCCAAGGGGTAATTGTGCTTTTTCTGAAGCCCATCCCTTTGTGCTGGTAATTTGGCAGCAGCAGAGCTGATTTGCCCATCTGTTATAGCTTAATTTTGGCGGCACTTCAAATACGGATTTCCTTATTTTTAAGGATTGGTTTCTGAAATCACGAGGCCTATAGTTCTGGATTCTGAAACCCTTGGCTTCCTTAAAAGATGAGGAGGTTACCATACTACGGTAGCGTTCCTGCTAGTGGGTGGTTTATATCAATTTGTTCTAACAGCCTCAGACGATTTGAAAACAAATTTGCATTTTTTGCTGAAGGTAACTCAATAAACAAGATAATAATCACTTATATTTGTGCCTACCTAGATCAGTGCTTTGTTTCAGTAAGTCTCACTGTTTCATTCCAGAATGAAAAAGGTTTGAGCCTCAGTTGATGAACCTCCAGTTTACTGTTGGGGTTGTTAGGAACTGATAACTTTTTCATTCACTAGGTAAAAAACTTGTAGATTAAATGAGCGGAAAGAAATTCTGCTATACTGAGGTTCAAAGTCAGTTGATTCCAACTACGTTCTTATGGAAAGTTGCTACACTTTTGTTCCAGGAACTTAGACCTAGGTCATTGAATTAGTTCTGTTCAAGGGTTCCAGGTTTGTGTAGGGTGAGGTGAGCTGCTTTTGCACCTTTGGAACTGTTGCAGTCATTTGGTGTGCTGATGAATGCACTGTGGGTTGTGTGCAGGGAAGACTTGCCAATGTACTGCTTTCCTTTAGGAAGTGAAATCTCTTTGAAACTGATTATTTGAACTTGAAACAGATCATACCAAAGAACAACAATAGTGCTGTCCAGTACATTCTTTTTGATGACAGTGTAAAAAGGAAGTAGATTTGAGAAATTTTCTCACAAACAGTAGGATATTAATGCTGAATGCCTGGACTGACAGCTGAAAATGAACGTTGAGTTATGCTTATGGGCAGCAGAGGAAATAACTGGAAATCAGTTTCTTAAATAATCCTGCTCAATAGTAAGTTTTTGAAATTGTTTTTCTGCTGGAGGAATTTAATGGCTCTTCTAGCTGTAATTTTGTGTCTCTGTTTTTGAGGACTCTCATCTGATTAAGTATTTCCGAAGTAAAAATAAGTTTGGCCTTATCAAGGCTGATCAACTGGCTTACAAGATGACCTATGAAACAGAAAGCTGGATTTAAAAATAACAGATAGGTAGATAACTAGAAAATGGCTTTATACAATATTTTGATTTCTTTAGATGTTGGAATCAATTCGTGAATCTTTGATTATGCTGTTAGATTGCTCCTAAGTGCTTAATGCTTTATTTCTAGCTGTGAATTCTCGTAGAAGACTGATAGCTCTGCCAACATTTATCCACAACTGAAGATGGGTGGATTGATTTCAAGATGGAGGGTAAGTAAAATCGTGTAACAAGATAATCTTCTTTAATCTAAAAGATGGGAGTACCTAGGACATGTTTCCTAATGCCTATTGCTTGACTGTTAGTGCTGGTTGAATGTTAGTGCTAAACTTTTCCCATGAGTTCCCATAATGAATTTAAAAATCCAGTAGTGAGACATCCAGTGTCCAAAAGTATTCTCTCCAAATCACTAAACTGTGAAACTGTGTTGTTGTCCTTTATTTCCTTTGCAGTATCAGTCTGGCACTGGCTTGGTTAACTTACAAAAATTCAGTTTTAACTCTTTCTGTAAGAGTTTTGTGGTGCTTCATCGGGATAGATACTGCAGCACCTGTGACTTGAAACATTGGTGGCTTTTTTAGGTCAAAATGAGATACATGCAGAATGTCATTCTGGCTGTTTTAACACACATATTTTGGTAGCTACTTACCCCTATACAAGTCTGTCTTCCTATCTGCTTTTGTTGGCTTGTATGTTATTGAGTGGTTTACTGAGTTTTGAGGAAGAAGAGGCATGAGATTTTTGACTACTCTCCTGGCAGGTGTGAATTGTTGGGTCTAGGTTTGCCTTCGCTTATTAGCAGTTGACTTCTGAGCTTCCCATAAAAAACTCCTTTAAAGAGGAAATTTTAGGTGAAATGTCAGTTTCATGTAAGGGAAGCTCACTTTCATGGGGATGCAGTGTGGGCTGTGGTTTTTGAATTTGTGGTGTGAAGGGTGGGGAAAGATTATGGCTTGATAGTTGTCAGAAATTAGGAAGGATTCCTAGAAGGCGGATTTCAGGTTGCTCCTAAGGGGATTTTACTGGAGATAACACTTATTTGCGGTTGCTTATGATTTATTTAGACCATGTGTCTTTTTGTAGAGTGAATAGTCATAAAAAGCTGAAGTACTCAGGTTAGGGCTTCCTCTGTATATGCTCTTTGCTTTGCCTATTTCCTCCACTCATCAATTCTGTTCTTGTTTTGCTTCCCACCCACACATTCGTTATTGCTGTATGTGCATTATAGGTTTTCATCCTTTGTGATGTAGGAGCAGAGCCTTCAGTTAAGAGTAATATCAACTGTAAATAGTGATTGATTATAATCCCTTCTGTTTGTCCCTATTAAAGTAGGAAAGTTTCTTACCTTTATGCAAAACAGATGATTTATTAATCTATTATGAATATGTCTTTTTGTTAGGAAATTGTTAATGTGCAGTAATCCTCAAAAAACTGACTTTTAAAAAAAGCGAGATTAATATCTTTGTTCTTTCTCTTGTAAGCAGGCAAAGCCATCCACTGTAGAAGTATTAGAAAAATTAGATAAGGTATGTGTTTGCGTTTTGATTTTTTTTTTAAAGAAATATGCATCCTTTTTGCTGCCCGTGTATTTCTTTCACATTAAGTAAAACACTGTAATGAAATTTTAAATTATTTTGATAATTATTCCAGTACTAGAGATTCTAAGTTTCAGAGGAATTGCTACCTTTTTCCCCCTTACAATTAGTCATTTAAAAAATACCCATACTGTATAATGGATAGTGAGAAACTACAGTTCAACTGTTTATTTAGAGAGCTTGAAATAGGAATGAATGTGAAGCTGCCTTGATTACACAGTTATTTATCACTAGTGGTTAAAGTCCCATGTAATGGAAATTGTCACTAATACTAAGTTCCATTCATCAGGTTGATTAGAAAAGCTTCGATGTATGGTTTTATGTGTAAAAGTTGTAACTGTGATAGTAGTAAGTAAGGTCTGGGGCAGAATAACTGAATAGATGGTTCAGTAATCAACTGTGATTTTTCGCCAGCATTTGTGACAGATGTCTGTACTCTATGGGAAAATTAACTGTTTTGAAGTATGCTGCTGATATTTTTTGTTTTCCTTATGATGAAAGTGTGAGTACTCCTGTTGTCACTTGAAATAGTCAAAATGCTTAACACAGCAGAGCGTTGCTCACTCACTTATTAAGATGCCAGAAGCATTATACAGATGTTCAGGATTTCACTCTTAATGTGAGGAAAGTACTGAGAGGAAAACACATGAAATAATGGAGATGTTTCAGCAATTTCCCATGTTAGTAGTAGAGCATTAGAGGCATTTAAAATTCCACAGGTGCCTGATGAAAGTTTTAAGATGCAGAGTATGGTTAGCATTGATTTATGTCATTGTAAAGACTGCCATTCATAAGATATTAGCATTTTTCACTTGTCCCACCCAAATATACTAATACATTACAATTATGAAAAAGTGCTGATTTGTAATATTTCTTTCCAATTGCTGATACAGTGCAAGTAGCCCATATCATAATCTTAATAGTGTGGTGTATTTATGCTATGGGAGTTATCTTTGGGCAAATATTGTCGTTTATCAAAAAGCTGCTTGACTTTATTCTAATCAGGTATCAAATTGATAGGGCTGATTTTAGCAAACATTTAAAGGCAGCTTAGTAAAACCACCTACTAATTTCGCTAATAAGGTTGAACCCTGTTTATTTACAGGAAATACAAACATTAGAAGAATTTAGAGAAAAAAATCAGAGGCTACAGAAACTATGGGTCGGAGGACTGCTTCTCTACTCCTCACTCCTTTACCTTATTACTTGCTTAATTGTATATTTGTGGTGTCTTCCTGATGAATGGACAGCAAGGTTGACAATGACACTTCCATTTTTTGCATTTCCGTTCATGTAAGTAAATATGCCTTTTTTATTTTCTAACTGCTGTCTCTTTGATAAAAGGAGATGGAAAACACATCTCAGCAGGGGGTTGGGTTTGCTTTGACAATCCTTGAGATGTCATAACTTGCTGAATATTTTCTTTTAAAATAAATCCAGATAGTTAGGCAGACACTTTCTTTATGGGGAACGTCTCTCATGGGTCTGGAACTAAGTCTTATCATCAAAAGATTGTAGGATCTAAAGTTACTTGGCCTATCAAAATTATGCTAGGGCTAGAGAGAGAGACCTGTATCTGAGCAGCTGCAAGGTAATATAGTATAAGCAGAAGAGCATTATCTTGGGTTTTATTTTTACTGCTAGTTGCAAAGTAACATCTCTATATGAAAATAACCTAACGTATGTCACCTACATATAAAATGTAGCATATGAAACAGGGGAAAATACAAGCATGAAAGGAGAATCTGTTACCTATTAAAGTAAATGTACTAACACAGAATTGACTTGAAAGGTCATCAACCTAAGTATGCTGAAGACTAGTTTTATATAATTAGCTGTTTTTCTGGAAAATCATTGACTATTTACTTCAACAGTGAAATATCCAGACTTCATTGGAAGTGAACAGGAGAAAGTATTGTTAATGTTTTTGTTCCACTGAGCTGATTAGCTGCTGATCCTGATGAGTGGCTTTTGTTTTCTAAGAAAGCTACTTTTCTAAAGTAACAAAATGGGCTCCCACCTCACTAAACAGCTGCTTTGCTGCCTCCCCTTCCCTCAGATCAAGGAGGAGAAAGCAACCTACTGAGCATCCTTTGTAGGAACAGGGAGCACAGTGCATTTACTAATTTGCTGAAATGAACGTCATAAATACTGTCCGTATTTGTACAGCGTCTTTGTATGAAAACATGACTTGTCAGTGCCCTAGCTTTATCTTTAAAGGCAAAGTAAAATGTAAGTATTTAAGTCTTTGCAAGTTTGTTTAGCGTGAGTCAGCATAACATGGAAAAAAAAACAACTTGAAGATGCTTTTGGTATGTCATACTGTGTTATGCATAATGTACTAATATGCTGTTGTTGTGGAATCCTGTGGAGAAGATACATGGGCAGCAGCATCTTGACTGGAAAGGATTAATATAGAAATTAGAGCACAAATTAATCTTTGGCAGTAACATGAATTGATTTTGTTCTTAAGGACAAGCATATCAAAGTGTTTATTGTGAGTGTGCAGGGCTTGCTCATGCTAATAGGAAGGGCTTGTAGAAGTATTACCAGCCCTCTTTCACATCTACGTGTTAGGATTAGTGTAGAAATGAAAACTTTTATTATTCAACGTCAGATAGCTTCTAGTGCTGTGGTGTGAATTTTCACATTGGATTTTTATTCTCTAGTCTGTCTTCTGCTTGTTTTCAAGATGGCTGTCTGTAAAATTCCGACTTAGATATCGGCTTACTAACATTTAGAATTAGACTGTTGTTCTCTGTGACTTACAACTGTTTATCAGATTTTTTTTTTTCTTAAGCTATTCCCCTTCAGCTTTTTTTGGCAGATATGAATGGCAAGCAGCTGCCAGCTTGTCTTTGTGTTCGGTCAAGAGGTGACTCCATGCTGAATGCCTGGTGCCACCCAGCAATAGCTCTAGAGATTTTTCAGCCCTAATCAAACTGGAATATGTCTGCCTTTCCCGGCTTGCAGTCAGTCACCAACTTATTTCTGCCTTAGGTCAGTCCCTCAGGGTCTCAGCAAGTTACTGATGCTGGTAGAGAAAGTTAAGTTTTAGGAATATAACTTGGTTAATTTTAAATGTATGTTGAAATATCTGAAAAGTTAAAGAAATATGTTAGCGTGTTATCAGGATGCTCTTCTTGAACTGATTTTTATTTGAATTGTTTAATCTTGCGTGTTCTGATTTTCAGAGAAATATGGTTTTATTTCATAAAATTGGTCTGAAATGGTCTGCTGTTAAACTTTTACCTCAAAGTTCTTAAAGAGAAAACATTTTTTTTATTTCATGAAGTCCTGCCATATCTATTAAGTTAGAATACAGCTTTAGGTAGAAGACTCTTTAACATACATTAAAAAAGAAATAACACTTTTTTCTTATGTAACACAGTATTTAAGGCAATTCAAACCCTGTAAACATTTATTTCTTCTGATACTTTATGAAGACACGTTTTTCAAGGTGTAAGCAGACAAACCCATCTGTATACTTAGAGTAGTTATTATAGCATATCTTTGAACCTGGAATAGTTAAACTTCTTTCTCTGTTTCTCTTACCATGGCTAGGTTATTCACACATTCCAGTTGCCTCATCTAACTTGCCTAACACAGGTTGTGTTACTATTTGAAGGCATTTTGAACTGGGAAACTATTATATAAATGCAAAAGATTTTTTTTTTCTTAAACAGAACATTGCTAATTTAGGCTCTATCATTTAATGCTTGACATTAGGAAGGTTTTGGATGAGATCCTTGGAATGGCTGGAAGTATGAGGTTTGCTGCTTGGCTTAGGCTGAATAACTTACCAGGAAAAGTATCAACTTAATTATAAGCAATTCTAAGCTTTAAAGCAAGTGATGTCATGATGATTGCAGAGACCTTTTGAATGTAGCATGGTCATAGATCAATTTGACTTTATCTTGAGATAAACTACTCTGGTGTTTGAGCTAAGTCAGCTGAAACCCTACAGAAACTGAGTGCATTCAGAGCTCTGTAAAATCACCAGGACTCAGGTCAGTTAACTCTGCTTGGGAGAGTATTTGTACAATAGCTGTATCTCGTGGTTTTCATTGGTATTGAATTCTTCCTGCAAATCTCCCAGGTTGTAATTTTGGGCCTAAGCTTATAAGCTTGGTTTTCTGGATAACATGAATAATAAATCTATGAAATAAGAAGTGATGACTGTAATTTTCAGCTGAACATTTTAGTAGGTGATGATGTTACTTGCAACTGCTGCCTTAGTATTTCTACCTTTAGTAATACTGGTTCAATTTTAATGGAAAAGAGGATTTTATATAGAGCGATGTGGATGTCTTGACAAGATGATAATTTAATTTTTAGCTTTTTTATGGAAATATTGTTTGAAGATTTCTGTTCTTTGTATTTGCAAAATAAAATCTCATCTGGTAAGTGTTCTGTTTGCTAAATGACTTCAGAAATGCTTACTGTAATTTATTTTAATTAATATAATTCTTCTTTCTGTTTTAAAGAATCTGGTTTATAAGAACACTGCTCATTTTCTTCTTTTCCAAACGGACAGAAAGGAATAGTAAGTATTTTTTTTTTTTAAGAATATGGAGCTAGGTAAGAATGATGCTTGCTATGATAATGTAAATGGTTTTGATCATTTTGATCACTTGGCTTCCAGGAAGACAAAGGTAGTCTTTTAGTTGATACTGAAATGGGCAGTATTAGCTAAACTTGTTTCTACCACATGGTTCATGAAAGAACAGGAAGGAAACTGCTTAATCTTTCACTTCACTTATAAAATTGGGATAACTTTCTCCCATCTTTGCATATGTCAAAGTGTAATGGAATAAAAGATAATGTAAAAGTGGGAGTGTGGGGAAAGGAAATATAAACAATAGTAGTAGTTCCCTTGATACTTCCATCTCACAAGTATCCCAGCAGTCTTAATCTGTTATCCTTATGTATAAGGGAAGAGATTTATAGCAGATGCTTTACTTTATTTGTCAAGATAGCTTTTTTCTCTGAAGTTCTCCAAAGCATGCTTGTTTTCCTGAGTGGGAAAGGTAAAAGCAGGTGTGTTTCTGCTTTTTTGAGAGATGAGGAAAATTGGAAGTCATGTAACAAAACCAGAAAGTAATGCAGGTGTTCAAATAAATATAAAAAGTTGTTAAATTTTGCATTAGAATGAATCTGCATGCTATTTAAAAACAGCATCTGTGGCACTTGTCTGCAGTAGTTAGAATTCATTTGAGACTTTACTTGAAAGCAGTCCAGCCTGTAACAATATCTCATGGTGATGTGAGCAATAATACAGGAAAACCTCAATGTTGCACTATGTTTTATGACTTGCAGAACAGCATGATGTATTTAATTTGTGACAGCTTACGACTTAAACATCACTTTTGGAATTTTTCTTGAACTTAATGTTTGTGTTTGATATGCAAGCATTGAACATACATTTTTATGTAGAAATAAAATTGTCTGTCTATTCTGTGGTGCTGTGTGATTCATTTCTAAGGTGAATATATATTTGCATTTCATGGCTGAATTAGAAAAAAAGGATGTATGTTTTTCTAGTTTGCTTAAATGTCTTTATTGTTGTTTTGAGCATACAAGCAAGTCTGGTGCTTTTGTTGAACCTGTGTATAGAGGTTTTTAGTAGATGATAGAACATGCCAAAAGGGATTATTATATCCGTGTGTTTCCAGAGATTGGATAAAAATGAAGTATTTTACCTCAAAGATAAAAGTCCTGTATTTGAAGAAGAAAACCGAAATGTGTGGTACAAGAGTTAACAGCAGTACAGTGGGAGAAGGTGTAGCTGAGAGAGCAAATTGGCAACTAAGTGGCTCAAAGCTTGCCTTTTATTCTGGGATAAGTTAATATAACACATTGAGTCACTGGAGTTGGTTATTTAATACTCTAATGCTCTGTGCTGGATAACCAGCATACATCAGATTTGGGAACCATGTTCTGAATGAGGAAAATTCGTAGCTAGACTCCAGGAAAGGTGATGTAGACAGATGATGGAATTTCAGTTTCTAAGACAGGTCAGGGAAACTGTTAAGGGAGATCTGTCAGGCTGATCTGTCCCAAAGTGTGGGGAAAAAAATGAGGTATATTGCAGGTATTGACTTCTCTAGTATGAATTCCTGTTATTCTGTAGGTTTAATTAAGATTAGATAGATTGGTTTCTTGAGAGTACTTGGCAGTAATTGCCCTTTGGCCACATTTGAAGGGGCAGGTGTTTCACGAGGTTCTTGTTGAATACAGGAAGTAGAGTGATCAGAGACAAACACCCACACTTGAGGCTGGTTGCATAGCTTTGTGGAGAGCCATGCCTGAGGATGTTCGAGGCACTTCGGTACTAAAAGCAGTTTCAGTTTCTTAAGTAGCGGTTAACGGTTGACTTTATCTGCTGCTTGTTTGGTTACATGATACCACACTGAACTGCAGGACATTTCAAGCTGTTATCTCTGTGGGGCTACACGAGAGACTGTGTTGAAATGATGTGCATCGTTTGAAGATGCACACTTTCTGGAATTGCCTGTCTGCTGTGGTCCAGCCCAGTACTAAATATGGTCTTGTTGCATGTTAACTAATATGGGTTGCTGTAGTTACTCTTTTATTGCATAAACTTTCAAATATGTGCATGCCCAGTTTTTATATTTTTCACATTTAATATAGAGGCTTATTCTATCAAAATGAGTTTCTACATTCTGAAAAATTCAAGTAATTGTTCCCTTACTTTCAAGTAATGGTGTTCCTGAAATAACTTTGAGTGGTATGACATATTTATTTATATATAAAGAAAGATGCAAACCCCAATATTTTTAATTTGGTGGGGTTTAGTTTTGTGAAGCTTTTTCTTTCTTTGAAATCTGAAAAAATGGGAAAAAATAGCTATATTTTTACAGGAATTTAGTTGCCAGTGTTCAGTAGAGCTGAGAAGGGGGGAAAAAGTTGTAAAGGTTGTTGTTAAACTCTTCTTGCTGTGAAGGATGTAGTAGAAAGCTATTTTATTGAGAGAGCATCCTTCTGCATTAGGTGATGGTTTGTTACAGTGGGGTTTCCATGAATGTCAAGCTGCAAACATTGACTTACAAGAAAATCCCATGTGCATTTGACCTTTCTTCTTTCCCTTCCTCTTAGAGAGGTTGGGTGCTGTGCCTACTAGTTGTAACAGTCTCTTAACATTTAGTAGTAAAATGACCTTCTGGTAGCTGTTCTTACAAAACTGGGGAGTTTGCTGTAGTCTGAAAGCATAGAAAGGGTAAAATACATTGAGCTCTAAAGCTCGGAGTTGAAACTAGTATGTGTTAAGAGGCTTATGTGACATACTGAAGCCAGTAAATCTGGTACTCAGATATATTAATGCTTAGACCTCAAGCTTTTTTCTGTGGTTTGACTCATGAGATTAAGTGTATTTGGTCCATTGTTGTAGCAGTTTTAATGTAGGTCAAAGCAGGGCACTGGCTAGAATTGGTTTGCTTAATGAGGAAATGTTACATAAAATTTTTTAATAGTTATAACTCTAAAGTGATAACAGTGGGCTATAATTTATAAGCAGTTTCAGCATTTTAAGTGATTTATTTTCACATAAAATAGTTATTTTATACAAAGTTTACTGGTGTTTAGGATTGGTAGTGGTCAGCGCATAATTTTTCCTGGTCTTATAGGGCTAAGTCAGTGTTCAGAGTGTGCTGAAATCTTTTGTTTATGTTTGAAAACTAATGTATGTTGTCCTTCTTTTAGATGATGCGCTGGAAGATTTAAAATCTCAAAAGAAAAAAATAGTAAGTAAAACTTAAAAGCTGGGTTGTTCTGGTCCACTAAAACTGGTGTTCTCCAGATATTTGCATCCATTCAACCAACATTTAATCTCAGTAAGGCAAATTTAGGATGGTAAAGGTTCCAGGTCTTGGATAACTTCCCCCCTTTGCAATGTTTGTAATATTACAAAGCTATTTCCTCTCTGCTTAATCATTCCATAAGGAAGTTTGTTGATTGCTTATATTGTTGGCTTCATCTCCTGCCTTGCAAGGCAAAACTTGAAAACCACCACCACCAAAACACAGCCTCCCCTCCCAAACAACTA